>CM065382.1:30970000-31360000 GCA_033060915.1 Euryodendron excelsum
TGATGAAGAAAGAGGCAAAACCAAGATTAATTAGATGGATACTTCTCTTGAGTGAATTTGATTTGGAGATCAAAGAAAAAAGAGGGACAAAAAATCGTGTCGCCGATCATTTGAGTCGTTTAGCTTATGTCGAGGATGAACTTCGTTTGCAGAAAATATTCCCTGACGAGCAATTGTTCTCTGCAAGTGTGACATTACCTTGGTATGCAAATATTGTAAATTATTTGGTTATTAACATACTACCTACTAGTTTGTTTAAGGCTCAAAGAGATAAGATCAAGAGTGATGCCAAATACTATATGTGGGATGACCCATACTTATGGAAGCATTGCGCGGATCAAGTAATCAGAAGGTGCGTGCCTGAAAATGAAATCATGTCTATTTTAATCTTTTGTCATTCTTATGCTTGTGGAGGTCACTTTGGAGCCAAGAGAACGACGAGAAAAGTGCTAGAATGTGGTTTCTATTGGCTATCTCTATTTCGAGATTCATATTCTTATTGTAAGTCATACGATCCTTGTTAAAAGACAGGTAATATATCCCATAGGAATGAGATGCCACAAAATCCTATACTATTTTGTGAAATTTTTTATGTTTGGGGCATTGATTTCATGGGACCGTTTCTTATATCTTTCAGTTATGTTTATATCTTGCTTGCTGTTAATTATGTCTCGAAATGGGTGGAGGCTAAAGCCACCAGGACTGATGATTCTAAAGTTGTTGCAGATTTTATCAAGTCTAACGTATTCTCCAGGTTTGGAATTCCAAGAGCTCTAATAAGTGATCGAGGCACTCACTTTTGCAATCAAACTGTGGCGACTTTGTTGAGAAAGTACCATGTAACGCACAAGGTGTCAACTTCATATCATCTGCAAACTGGTGGACAAGCGGAAGTGTCAAATCAAGAGATCAAGTCCATCATTGAAAAGATGGTCAATCCAAGTAGAAAAGATTGGAGTTTGTGATTGGATGATGCTTTGTGGGCGTACAGGACTGTCACCTTATCAATTGGTATGTCACCTTATCAATTGGTATTTGGAAAACTGTGCCACCTTCCAGTTGAGCTAGAACACAAAGCTTACTGGGCTATCAAGAGTTCTAACATGAAGATGCATGAAAGTGGAAAACATAGGAAATTGCAACTCCAAGAGTTGGAGGAAATTCGCAATGATGCCTATGAGAGTGCAAGGATTTACGAGGAAAAGACGAAGGCTTTTTATGATAAGATGATTTCTAGGAAGAAGTTTAAAGTTGGTCAGAAAGTTCTTCTATACTAGTCCCGGCTTCGTTTGTTTCCGGGTAAGTTGCGTTCTCGTTGGATTGGACCTTTTCTTATTACTAATGTTTTTCCTCATGGTGCAGTTGAAATTCAAAGCTTAGCCACTTCCAAAGTGTTCAAGGTGAATGGCCATCGACTTAAGCAATTCTTTGAAGGTTTTCAAGTAGAGAATGTGGAGAAATTGGACATTGAGGATCCGATCTATACGGATTGAAGAAGGAAGCACTGAGTCGAGCCCACGACAATAAACAAAGGCACTGCTTGGGAGGCAACCCAAGGGAAGTTCATTTTCTTTTCTTATTTTCACATTTATATATTGGTTATCTCTACCCTTTCTATGCATTTTACTTTACATTGAGGACAATGTAAGTTTTAAGTATGGGGGAGGGGATTTAGGTTGTGTTTTTGTATTTGTTTTGAAAAAAAAATAATAAAAAAAAATAATAACAAGATTCAATTGAGATTAAAGAATTCATAACATGATTGAATAAGTAATCTTCCAACTTAGAATTAATTAGTTTAGTTATTTTACTTGAGATTGGAGTGACTGAATTTGGTAAACAAAAGCCGGTGAGATTTTGAGTCTTTAGACTGACACATTCATATCAGTTACTATTTTCTTTCATGTGAGATATTCTTCCATGGATTTATTTCTCTAGAACTTGCCTTGATTCTCTTTGAGGCCATATTGACACATGTATACATAAACATGATTAAGGCCATCTTTGTTATAAGCTACATAAGCCAAATAGCCTACCTTGTAATTAATTTTTCACTTTGTAAACCCCTTTGAGCTTGATATGTCGTTATTGTGAACCCACATTATAAGCTTTAAACCCAAAAAAACATAATACCTCTACTCAAGCCGTAGAGCTAGTGGAGCATTGTTCATCCTTATGATATGTATGGGTGCGCGAGAAATAAGTGTGGGGGTGTCCAAAATTGTGGTAGGACTATGGTTGGTGAAAAGGAACATGTTTTCATTCTCAATTCTTGAGTTCCATTGTTGATGTAATTTTGAAAGAGAAAAAAAAAAGGGGGAGAGAAAAAAGGAAGAAAAAAGAGAAGCGAAGTGATGGAGGAAATTGCTTTTAATGTTACAAATTATCCATGTTCATAATTCCTCCTAAAATTCTAAGAAATATGTCTGTTTATATGGGATATATACAAAGACAGAAGTTGTTGAATGGAGTGATTGGTTTTACATGTCTTATATATTCGAACTTGAGTTGAGTCATTTTTGCTCCACTAGTTTCGATGGATTTTGAGCTACATTCCCAAATATTTCCTACCTTGATCCTAAACCCCGTTATAACCCTTGAAAAGTCCTTATGATTCATGTTCTGTATGTGATCCTAGTGGTGGAGAATGAGAAGATATGCAAGCCTATGGTAGATCATTTTCATTAGAATGAATTTGAGTGATACACATACCCTTTAAATACATAAGAGTAGAGTGTTTATTTCTGTGAGGGTCTACATATTCAGTTGACTCCATCTTTAAGTGAAAATGCTTGCTAAGTGATTGTGAGTTGTTCGAGAATGTTGTTCATGATATGTTATGAGTTTTGAAGAGTTTGGTTGTTCTTTGTTACAACTTTGATATCTCAATAAAGTGAGTTTGAGTTTTGCCCAAGGATGAGCAAAGAGTAAGTGTGGGGAAATTTGATGAGAATGCAAATATCATATTTTTATCCCTTAATGTTTAATCTTTTATACTTATTTGGTACCTAAAGATACTCACTATTCTTATATTTTGACATAGGGTGCTATGGAATGCCCAAGAAAAAGATCCCAGTTTAAAAGTGGCGAATTCGCGCCAGATTAGAAACAACATTTGAAGAAGCGTTCAAATGGTCCCCAGAGGCATTCGAACGGTTGAGTATGCGTTTGAACGCTACGTCAAATGGATACATGTCAAGTTCAGGTTCGAAGAGCGTTCAAAAGATTTAGAGAGCAGGTTTTACCGTTCGAAGTGCGTTCGACGTACCGTTCGAATGGTATCAAGGGCGTTCGAACGGTATCAAGGGCGTTCGAACGGTTTGACACAGTTGCAGATTTTCAGAAGTCTACAAAAGCTGGGACTATTTTGTTTCTAGGGTTAGTCATTTTTCAGATTATTCTATGTTATTCTTTGAGTTGTTTTTCATGGCCGTGCATGGCTAAACTTTGAATCTTGTTCAAAGGAGACAGAAACCTCGAAATTAATAATAAACTGTGAGATCTAATTTGTTTTCATTATTCGATTTACGTTTGACTATCAGATGTTCTTCTGTACATATTTTCATGATTGTTTTGTTTAATCGCTAGGAGGTCTACTAGTTTATTAATCATTGCGATCTACTGTTGAGTTAGATATCAAATCCGTAATTGTTTGATTTTTCTGATTTGTGAAGCAACTGAGATTTAATGATTTACTGCGTTGGGAATTATTATATCTTAAGAGGGGCATTCGACTAAATTAAATGCAACCGTGTGTGCTTGTATTGTTTAATTTTATCGATCTCTCTAATTCTTAAGGTTGCTAATAGTTTAAAACTTGTGTGCTTATCCTGGGTTGTTTAATTGTTAGGGTTAATCAGATTGCTTGTTTCTGATTAACTACGGCTTAAGAGAGATAGGAAAATAATTCCGACGGTGAATATTTAATGTGTGAATTGATATGCTTGCATTAATGATCAGTTGTAAATTCCAATGGTGGATGTTGACCTAGACCAAGGTTTGTTCTTCTGATTGACTTCAATTCTTTAATCTGAATTGTTTTGTAGTTGTGATTATTAAAATAGTTTTTATTAAATCCAAAACCCCCCAATCCTTGTTCACATAGCATAAAATTAGGCTAAACACTCTTCGTGGGAACGATCCTTACTTGCACTACTACATATTTGTTTTTTGGCTATCCGTTTTATTTTTGGGTGCCCATGACAGCACACTAGTGGGCCACCCGGTCATAAGCCCACCTCAAAGCACGAGGATAAAGGTCATCCTCGATAACTGCAGGGCAACGAATAGGTAGGTAGTCATAGCTCCACCAGACAAGAAAGGGCCAGAAACTAGTCATGCTTCCCTAACGGGAAGAAATCCGAACCCACATCGATCGAAAGAAGCAACCAAAGGAGAAGGACCCCCAATCCAGCTCAGATAAAGCCCCAAGATCAGCTACTATGCTCACCAATCGAAAAGGCACGAGTGACTTGTTGTTGTTACAGAAGCAGCTGAATATGATATACGTAACAAGTAGCTGCCTTATGATGTCATGCCGAGCAAGTGATGGCTCAACAACAAAGGTACTGTCATCTCGATTGAGCCAGGAAACTAGGAAAGGAGAACGCTAGGGAGGAGGCAAGTCCAATAAAATGCATGCATCATCCCTGCTGACCAGCTGCAAGGTGATCCGCTGACCAATGAAGGAAAGCCCCGTGATGATAGCCCAATCTAAGGGGGTGGGACCCAACTCAAAGCCAACCAAATGAAAGGCCCCAGTCTCTCCAAACCACCTCTCGATTAGTGCCAGCACGAGATGTCTGTTTAGGTGGTTAGCTTGTAATCTAATGAAAGCTCCAAACCCGATCTCTGCTAAGAAAGCACGATATGATGGAGCAGCCCGCTACATGGTCACGAAGACTTGATGAACAGCCCCTCCAAAAACTGTGTGTACCCGCAGAAGGGGCAAATGCTATCTAGAATATACGCTAGAGTGATAAGCAAGATCCCCGAGCGGTGGGATATCTGGTATCTCCAGGTCACCCAAATCAGCATCCGTCTGTCTATGTCAAGAGGAGGCTCTCCCATAACCGGTCACCTGATCCCCAAGACCCGGTACCTCCTTCTTAGTGCCAATCTCCTCTGCAAAGGCCTGCTCAACTAGAGGAAAGGGGTCGACAAGTGGTCTACTCCCCTGTCCGCTCTGACTGGAAGAGGCCCATCCAGTGGATCGATGACTACCCCTAGAACGGCTGGAGCCGCTAATGGAATTCATCCTGGCCGCCTTGCCGAAGCGGCGTCCCCTCTCAGAACCATCGTCGCCCGCATCTGTCATCCTGGAAAGGTAAGCAAGGTAAGAGGTGTTAATGTATGGTACATGCAGTTAAAAATAATAATAAAATAAAATAAATAAAAAAAACCAAAAAAAAAAAAGGATTTCAAGTGATAAGTCAAAATGAATTTCCTACACATTTTGATTTTTCGTGCTAAGTCAAAATGAATTTCCTATATATTTTGATTTTAAATCCAATTCTAAGTCAAAATGAATTTCCTATACATTTTAATTTTAAATTTCTCATTCTGAGTCAAAACGAATTTCCTACATGTTTTGCCCGAAAATTCCAAAATCTTCTAGTCAAAATTCATCCCAAGCTTTTTCTATCCTAATCAAGATTTTCTAAAAACTTCTTCCTCCAAAAAGTTTTCTTCAAACTCAAATATCCAATTTTCAATCTTTCAAAATTCTTATCAAAATCCTGAGTTTTCCAAAAGTCAAAATTTGTGTTCAAAACATGTCCTTTTCCCAAATTTTTCTTCTAATAGTTTCAAGGCCCCCGAGTTTCTCGGGGTCTTCTTCGCCAATAAGGCCTCACCGTCAAGGTTTTTATATATTTTTCCTTCGGAAAGATTTTATTCCAAAATTTTTCCAACTCTTTTCCTGAATTTCTAAAAATTTTGGCAGAGTTCCGCTTAAAAAACGGTCCCTACAACACCTACCACAGCAGTACAAAACACAAACCGTACACTTCACAACGTCATAATCATGTAACTTTTTGAATTTTTCAAAACACATGTTTTCTTTTTCAATAAGTTAATGGTTTTCAAAGATATCTTAAAATTCTTCAGAATCGTCTCAAATTTTTTCTAAAATATTCCCTAATTTTTCCAAATTTTAAATTCTAAAACTTCATCAATTTCTTAAATTTTCTTAATTTTTCAAGTATTTTTTTATTTTTCAAAAAATTAAAAATTCACTGAGTCTTCAACAAATGACAAAACTTTATATGATTGTTGAATATATTTTTCTAAGGCACACAGTATAAAAATTTAGCCAAAAAACTCAACACCCAAGCCTATACGAACAAACCCTCAATTCTTGCAGAAACTCCCTTTACATAAACACGCAAAATCATTCAAATTCAATCAAACAAGTATGAAAACGCAAAAATAACTTCACCACAGTGTTCAAAACATATCAAAACATCAATTTTCATTGTTCACACGACTTAAACGGAATTCTATACGTCCAAATCAACATAAGATAGAAAGCTCAGTTTTTTGAGTTCTACGGTGAAATCTTCTCTTCCGGCAACTTTTTCGGTGACGGCGTCTACTTTCGGCAATCACTTGTGGTCTCCAAGAAGCTCTAAGAAGCGCTCCTCCAATGTCCAGGTCAGTTTCCTCACGAACACTCTTGGTTTTTCAAAGACTCTTCGAATCCTGCAAGTACTCGAACCAGAAGATTTTTTGGTTTTACTCCCAGGCCTGGCGCCACTAGCAGTGGCGGCAAGCCAAATTTACCAAAGGCGCCACTGCTAGTGGCACCAGTTCCAAGTTCTGGGCAGCCTTGCCTTTTTCCCGCTAAAACCCGATTTCAAAGGCCTTATGGGCCCAATGTCCATTTCCACACTCACATCTTCCAAAATTTTCAAAATCCGTCCCCCCGACCGCCTCACGATCAACATGGGACCCTTACTCTATTGTTTTCTGTCTTCGAAGAGCAAAGACAGAAAAAAGGGGCAGTTGTAAGCATCCCATTTTTGCTCATTCGGCAGTCTCCAGTCCGTCTAGACTTGATTCAAGTCAATATAGGCGTATTCCAATTTTTCAGTCTGAATTCTGTCAATCAATCATTTTGCAGGCCCTTTGGGCCCAAATAGAGGCAAAAGGACCCAAATGCCCTTGGGGGCATTGTTCGGTCCAATTTCAGTGGGCACGTCTTCTTAAAGACGGTAAGTCCCCTTTTTCAAGTCCAATTCCAATTCTAATTCCAATCCCTCCCTCGAGAAAGTTGATTCCTTGAGATGGTAAGTCTATCATGTTTGGCACGTTTTCCAAAGAAAGTTTCTTCAGAATAGTAAATCCCTTAAACCCATCGACCAGGACAAAACTCCAAGTCCCCGAGATGGTAGAACGGTCCACCTTTAGCATCTGCTAGCCCGCTAATGTAGTAATGTCCGTTTCAGCACGCCTTCCGAGAAAGTTGATTCCTCAGGCGTTAAGTCCATCTAGCAGCTTCCCGAGATCATACAGTCTTAGGAATGATCGCAAATCGTCAAAATAGCGGAAATACTTGCAAACATCGCAACCGCCAGAGTAGCGAAAATACTCGTAAACAGGTTGATATAGGGAATTGCCAACATACCCTTATATCACGGGACCACTGTCAAAGTGGGGGAAACACTCAAAACCCAGGTCAACACCAGTGCTTGCTAGCCTAGTTCGATGAAAAATAACCAAACTGCCCCTAGGGCCATTTTCGGCACGTTTCTTAAGAAAGTACCTAAGTCCTCAGAATGGCAAATCCACCCTTCCAAGATTTTCTTAAAGGCAATCCGGCATGATTAGGCGCCTTCTAGTTAGCTTCAGGCCCATTCCGAGACTTTCCGGTTAAGAGGGTCATTTTGCCCTTAGGCATCTGAGCACCCTGGGAACCACACCGGCTCTGGGTATCAAACCAGTAACCTCTCGGGAATGCTTTTTATAGTATTCATGACCTGTCATTATCTTTTTGGATCATTCCGAGTCAATTTTGGCAAACCCGGTGCAAAAATGACCGTTTTGCCCCTAGTGGGCCGATCGCCTTTTTCAACCACATCGGCTCTGGGTATCAAACCGGTCACCATTGGAAACATTCTAAATAATGTTTTCAAACCTTGAGTCTTCTTCCGGGACATTTTGAGTCCGTCCCGATAGCTTTTCGGCCCGATTGATCATTTTGCCCCTAATGGCCCTGTCAACCTTTTCGACAAAATCTTGACATCATTTTTCGAGTCCATTACCCCTAGGACCCTATTCTAAGGGTTCCTATCTCTTTCTAGCTTTTCGGGTCATTCCCAACCCTTTCAAATCATTTCTGGAGCTTCCGGAATCACTCTAAGTGAAGCCAGGCTAAAAATTACGTGGTAGTCACTAGTACAGGTGCCCAAATCTTCTAAAGATGTGTAGCTTTCCAACCTTAAAACTTTCCTAAGTGATTGGCCCCACTAGTAGTGGCGCCAAGCCAAATATTGGCCTGGCCCCACTCCTAGTGGCGTTAGAAGGAATTTTGGCCTGGCGCTACTTCAACAGGCGCTAGGTCATTCTTCTCTTATAAATACCGAGCCTCTTCTAGTGTGAGAGAGGTCCGCAAACTTAGTCTGAAAACCCTAATATTCGATATACAGATCTTGTAGCCTCCCTAAACCCTAGTCTTCTTTATGTTTTCCAAACCCTAGCCTCCATACACTAACCCTAGCCTCCTATACTCTCATATACACTCTTATACACTTATACACTAGCCTCAAAGCCTCCATTCAAGACTTGAGGTGCTGCAACTTCGAAGCTCTCGAAGATCAAAGATAAGTTCTCGAAGACTAAAGCGAAGCAAGGACCGAAGCAAGAAAAGTAAGCAAGAAAAACAAAATGCGCAAAGCAAAGCAAAATAAAGAAGACACAAGGTAGGCTTTCTATTTAAGTTTACGCATCCTCCCCCTCTCTCTTCTCCCTCCAAACCCACTTAGGTTTTTTTTCTATTTTAATCCCCTATCTTCTTCTCCCCCTTTCTTGCATGCTTGAAACAAGAGACTTCCTAGTCCATGTGTAGGATTAGGCTATCGGAGGTCACCGTGTCGGGGGCTTTCTCTTAGTCTAACCGGAGACCACGTGGGTTCGACCCCCTTGATTATGTGGTGAAGCCTTTAACCTTGTATGTTCATGACCCCAACTTGCATTATGCATATCATGATTTTGCATCTCTCCAAAATTCATTTTCAAACTTGTTTTCAAAAGCTTGCATCAAAATTATTTTCAAAACTTATGTTAAAATTTTCTAAAACTTGTTTTCAAAATCACAATCCTAAGGTGATTCTAGTCTTTCCATGACTAGGGTTGCTTTAGGAAAATGTTAAATTTAAAGTAACCAATATGGTCCATATTTTCAACTCCTTGTTGTTTTCAAAACCACTATCTTAGAGTGGTTCTAATCATCTTATGGTTAGAATCGCTTTAGGAAAGTGAGATATTTTTATGAACTCTCCAAAAACTCCCTTTTCAAAAATCTCTCCCTCTAAAAATTTCTTTTCTAATATACTTTCCAAAAACTCTCTTCAATCTCCTTTCCAAACTTTCCTTCCAAAATTGCATTCTAAAAACTCTCTTCAAAAGATCTATGTTCTAAAACTGCTTTCTAAACTCTTTTCCAAAAGCTCTCTTCAAAATTCCCTTTCTAAACATGCTCCCTAGGTTTCCTTCCTAAAATCTCTTTCCTAAAAACTTTTTTCAAAATTCCTTTCTAAAAATTCTTTTTCTAGATCTCCTTCCAAAAATCTTCCTTTCTAAAAACTCACTTTCCAAAAATCTCTTTTCTTGAAGTCCAAGTCAAGCCCTAGAACCAAAGATTAGGAAACCCTAATTTTCCTTCCTAAGAACATGATTTCCAATTCCCTATTTTGGCCTCAAAACCTAAGTTTCCAAAACCTCCTATTTTCTACACCAAAACTACATATATTTTGAAAACCTATTTTCTACGTCAAAACTATAGTCTTCAAAATCTAGGATTTCTAAAGCTTTATCCTTCCAAATCCATACTAAATCCAATCTTCTCTTTAGGAAACCAAATCCAATCTTCCATTTAGGAAACTAGATCCAATCCTCTGCTTTTGGAAAAAAATCAAACCGTCTTTTTTAGAAACAAAATCCAATCCTTTGTTTTAGGATATAGGAATCTCAATCCTTCCAAATCTAAATCTTTCCTAATTCACTCATTCCTAATTTCATACCTTTCTAAACCTTAACTTTCCAAGTCTAAGTTTTCAAACCTTTCTTAAACTCCAACCTTTCCTAATTTCAAGTACTTCCAAAACTCTAAACTTTCTTAAAATCAAATCTTTCTAAAATCCTAAACTTTCTAAATTTCAAACATTTCTAAATCCTAAACTTTCTAAATTCCAAACTTTCTAAATTCCAAAAATTTCCAAATCCAAAATTTTCTTAAGTCAAAACTTTCTAAATTCTAAACTTTCCAACTTTCAAAACTTTCCTAAACCAAAACTTTCCTAATTTGAAAACTTTCCTGAAATGACACTTTTCTATTTTGAAGTTTTCCTAATTCGAAGCTTTCCTAATTCCAACTTCCCCAATCCAACATTCAAGTTAAATATTTTCTCAAAACTCTTTCAAGTCAAGTCAAATCTTTCTTAAAATCTCAAGTTTTTCCTAAATCATATCTTCCTAAGTCTAGGTTTCCTAAATCTCTATCTTTTCCAATCAAAGTCTAATCGTTTCAAGTCCAAATTCCAATATTCTATTCTAAGTTCAAATTAAACCCTTTTCCAAATCAAAATCTCTTTTTCTAAATCAAACTTTCTATTTTCAATTAGACTCTTGTCTGAACAATGGCTGACTTGATTTCTCAAAAAGGATACGTAGGCAACCCTCATGGGTGTGATCACAACTCTTTTCAAATCTCCAATTCCATAACTTCTTTCAAATCTCCAGTTCCATAATCTTTTTCTAATTTCCAATTCCATATCTCTTTTCAAATATCTTTTCTCAAATCTATTTTCAAAATCACATCAGATCTATCTTTTCAAATCTCTTTTCAATTTCAATTTCAAATCTATCTTTTCAAATCTCTTTTCTAAAATCAAATCAACTTCTTTTCAAATCTATTTCCAAATCAAATCTTTCTATGGCATTTACATATCATGCATCATGTCTTTTCAAAAATTCTTTTCAAAAGTGGATAGTTTTGGACATTTGTTAGTTGAAGACTCTAATAGGTAAATCTAGGGTGAATAGACATGTAGGTACCGCAAGGGCGGGGTAAGGTGATGGCTTAGTACGTCTTCCCTATACGTAACCAACCTTCGAACTTAGATCACTATTTTCAAAAAACCAAAATGGAGTTTATTTTCAAAAAAGGGCTTGAAAGTTTTCCAAAGGTTGCCAAACAACCTGTTTTCTTTAAAACCCTCTCTTGAAGAAGTATTTTCAAAATCATTTTCAAAAACCCTAAGTGTAGTCTTCAGATTGTGCTTAGTTTTTAGATGACCTAAATCACCTTAATCAAGTTAGGTAGCGACTCCAAATATTTTTCAAAAGCCCTTTATTCAAATCAACTTTCAATTCAAACCTAGTCGCACTCATTCTTTTAGGAGAATGAGTTCTAACGAGAGAGTACAGTATTTTTCCCGCTTGTGTGTGTATTTCTCGTGTGCAAAAAATCTGAGCGCGACATCAATGACAAAAGTAACATCAACAGTCTTTAACCAAAGTAGCGACTTCAGTCAGCAACAGCTTTCATCATCAATTGTTCTTTCAAATCAAAGCACTCATTACTCCTGTCCTTATTCAACGAGGAGTTGTCTACGTCGGTATCAACGAGAGAAATCTATAGAAAAAGCATGGCCTAAGGATATAGTGAAAGCCCTCTAGGGTGCTATGGGTAAAAGAATAGGGTCGTGGCAAGATACAAAACTATTGATGCAGTAAAAACCCAAAATTGGTAGAACTGGCATCCGTGAAAACCCACAAGCGCACGGGTGGCAAAAATGGTTTAAATGAGGCAGAAAGAAAAAAAGAAAAAAAGAAGGGGGAGTCAGTTCTCCCGTTTAGCCGTCCAAGTAACAACAACAACACGGTCTCAGCGAGCAGCAAAATCTCACACCTCAACAATGGGTCAAGAGAGGCCAAACTGTGGAAAACCTACATTGGTAAGAAATTTCTGAACTCAAGCATGACAAAGCAATTAGCATGAATGTCATAAGTCATTTTTTTAAGATTAGTCTGTGACATCTTGATATCGCTAATAAAATACTAAGATAGGTACAACTTCAAGGGGCATCTCCCTAAGCTTTCTTAGGGTGTCTTCAAGCCCAACACCCTAATGTCGCAACTCGACAAAGTTTAATTTCTAGCCATCCAGAGTATTCAACTACCCAGAGCATCTAGCTGTTCCAAAAAAAAAAAAAAAAATCTTGCGATCCAAAACATCCAGTCATCTATAAATATCCAGTTATCCGTAAGTATCCAGCCATCCAGAGTACAACCCAACTAGGGCAGGTTAGAAGCCCAAAGTCTCCAGCACAGTTTAACTCACAAGAAGTCTATTTTAGCAAACCACATCAGCCAGTCATCATCAAAGCAATTCTTTAAGGCATGTCCCTGTGCACTACATAGCTCAGTGATCCCAACGTCTCAGTGTTTTGATCTCTAACACATTACCAAATCTTCTGCAAATCAACCTGGGGTAACTGATTTTAACTCAGCCAGCAAGTCAGCATAGCTCCTAGATAAGAGCCTAAACTATTTGCAGCCCCCATAGATAAGAGATTAAACTATTTGTGCTATTCCTAGACTTTTCCTCTCGGTTAACGGAGCCGGCCTCAATAACCTGAGCCATGATCTTGCCCTGCATAGCTGATAAGAAACATTGAAGACTGGGCCAACAACCCACCCTCGACCTCTCTAATCAACTTTGAACAGCCTAATTCAACCTTCTCAAATCATAAAAACTAGGGCAATGTCCTACTCTACACTTCCTATTGAACTTCAAACCATTTGATCCATCCAAGATAAACTAGCCAAAAGATGTTCGATCTCCCAGATACCTTAGGCTTTCAAAATAAGAAAGACCTTGCCCCTCCAAAACCAAATTCAAGACACTCGGCTCTCGAGAAGCATAACCCCTCAAAAGATAGTAAAAAAGAATCCAGACATGCCTAGCAAAAGCAGAACTCGATAACAAAGCGAACACCAAGAATTCTACTATCAAGAGACTTCGACCTAAGTCAGGACAGATGTCCTCCCCTTCAAAGCTTCAAAGTAGAAGAACCACAAGCATAGAACCGTCTCTCATGACTCTTAAGGCTCAACTCCTCACCAGAATTTCAAGACAAAATCAAGGTATAATTCTTACCGAATCATTTCCAAATCAACTTCAGAAGTGAAAGCTCTTGCTTTTTTTTCAAGTAAAAAATCAATTTTCAAAAGTCCAAAACTTTCCAAGGCTTCGTCTATAAAAAGTTTTAAATTTCACAATCAATTTCAAAACGCTTTCAAAAAATTTTCAACAAAAGGGTTCAAAGTCCAAGGATCAAAGCTCTTGCTTTCTTTCAAATTCAAAATCAATTTTCAAAAGTCAAATAAGTTTTTATAAATTTTTTCTTCAAAAATTTTCAAGTTTTGAGTCAAAATCAATTTCCTAAATGTTTTGCTTTAAAAAAAATCAAAAGTTTGGAGTCAAAATAAATTTTCTATACATTTTCTCTTCAAAAGTTCAAGTTTCAAGTCAAAATGAATTTTTCATATATTTTTTCTTCAAAAGTTCAAGCATCGAGTCAAAATGAATTTTCTAAATATTTTGTCTTCAAAAAGTTTAAGTTTCAAGTCAAAACAAATTTCCTAAACGTTTTGCTTTAAAAAATTCAATAGATTTAAGTCAAACTAAATTTTCTTAGCATTTTATCTTCAAGAGTTCCCAAGTTTAAAGTCAAAATAAGTTTTCTACCCATCATCATCAAAATAAATAAATAAATAAATAAATAAATAAATAAAGAAAAGAGGAGTTTCCAAAGTTCGAGTTCAAATGAATCTCCTTCAAACAGTTTTCATATTTCTAGGTTTTCTAGCTTTTTCCTTCAAAAAGTTTGATTTCAAAAATACTTTCTATGTTTGTTAGCTTTTTCCTTCAAAAAGTTTGATGTTAAAAATACCTTCTAGGTTTTCTAACTTTTTTTTTCAAATAGTTTGATTTCAAAAATACCTTCTAGGTTTTCTAGCTTTTCCTTTCAAAAAGTGTGATGTCAAAAATACCTTTCTAGGTCTTCTAGCTTTTTCCTTCAAAAAGTATCGTTTCAAAATCAACCTCCGGGTTTTTCGAACTTTAGCCCTCAAAAAATTCCACTCAAAAGGTTTTCTAAACTTTTTCCTTCAAAAAGTTTCGTTTCAAATTCAACTTCTGCATTTCCCGAGCTTTCTCCTCCAAAAGTGCCGTTTTCAAAACATCTTCTTGAGCTTCTCAAACTTTTTCCTTCAAAAATTCTATTTTTCAGAAATCTCGGGTTTTCACGCTTTCGCCTCAAAAAGCCTCTTTTCAAAAGAAAATTTTGGGATGTTCAAGCTTTCACCTCAAAAAGCCTCTTTTCAAAAGAAAAATTTTGGGTTTTCAAGCTTTCGCCTCAAAAAGTCTCATTTCAAAAGAAAAGTTTCGAGTTTTCAAGCTTTCATCTCAAAAAGCCTTGTCTCCAAAATTTTAGGTTATCAAAATTTTGCCTAAAAAAGCCTAACTTTTCAAATGTTTAGGTTTTCAAACTTTTTCCTCAAAAGGTTCATTTCAAAATTTTAGGTTTTCAAACTTTTTCCTTAAAAGTTTCATTCTAAATTTCAAAGGTTTTCCAAACTTTTTCGTTTCAAATCCAAATCAATCCATTGCAGAAAGCCATTTCGAGATCAATTACAAAAATTATCTGTAATATCAAAATCCTAAATCTCCCCAAAGGAGTGTTGTTCCACTGGTAGGATTGTCGATTTAGGAAAAATCAATTTTAATAACTTTCAAAAAATCATCTTAAATTTCGAGGTATCAATTTTAAAACCCTGAATCTCCCCAAAGGAGTGTCATTTCATTGGTAAAATCGTTTCAAAATTCCAGATTTCAAAAATAATGACAATCCAGTTTTCAAACTCAAAATTCAAAATTCCAACTACACCAAGCCCTCCAACCGCCTCGCGATCAAAATGGGACCTTACTTTATCATTTTTTGCCTTCGACAAGTAAAGATAGAAAAAGAGGGATAGCTGTAAGCATCCCATTTTTGCTCGCTCAGCATTCGTTGGCCCGACTAGCCTCATATTCAAACTAGATAGACACATTCAAGTCTAAACCAGCTTCCTTGTTTCCAATCTAGTTAATCAGCTGCCTTGCGGGCCCATCGGGCCCTCCAATAGAAGCAAAATGACCAAAATACCCTTAGGGCATTGCTTGGTCCAATTTTAGTTGGCATGTTTTCTTAAAGATGGTAAGTTCGTTACTTGATTGCTCTTTTCTAATTGGCTTGTTTTAACTTGCAAGTGCACGAATGTGCGATGTAGCAATTAACTCGGTGAGACCGAGGTCATATCCATAGAGAGCTAAATTTAGAAAACATGTTTGGTGATAAAAACTTAAGAGAAATTTATTCAGGAGAAAAAAAAATTTGGATCACAATGAATGTGAAATTTTCTTTGAAAGATGAGTAGTTGTGAATGGAATTTAAATAACAATGCTTAAAATTACAAGAGAAATAAAAGTCTTAGCTCCAAATCAATTATGATGGTGGTATATTGGTGGTTCCTTCAAGATATTTAAGATAGCTAAACCCAACGTTAACAATGGTGATATTGGGTCGGAAAATATTACAACAAAGTTCAAAGAAATGAATGATTGAATCTTGCTTAGAAATGGAAAAATAGTTTCAAACTTGGCAAGACATTGAGTCAAGCAATCCCTATACCAAAACTGAGGTTTGTGCATAGAAATTCAAGATTATAACATTGCCTAAGTGATTTTTGAAAATTTTTAACAATTACCAATCATCCATGTACAAATTGAGAAAATAAATCGTTGAGATGCATTAATACCTTAAAGAGATCACCTCAACCACCATCATCCTTGATCTTGAACCAAGAAAGAGCTTAGCCAACAACCATTATGAAGAAAAATGCTTGCATCAACATGAAATAAGAGGTTTTTAACATTGAAGAACCCAAATCAACAAAAGAAAGCAAAATACAAACTGCCCAGATTTTCGCACAAATCTGTCCTCTAACTTTGGACGAAGTTTTCACCCTCTTCCACTCTATTTTTAGAGATGGCTATTAGATAGATATTTATAGAGCTTCTTGTTTACTTTCCAGCCCCACAAAGAACAACGCATTGGACATCTGAGTCAAAAGTTATGGTCCAAGCACTAGAGGTCTGTCTAGCACATAGAGAGAAAGGCAGATTCGGCTAGCATTTTAAGCTGGCTGGTGGACCTCTTTATTCCATCTTTTGGACTATTTTTTTCTTCTCTATTTACCCCATAATAAAGAATTATTATCCTTCACTTCTTTCTAGCCATGGGTATACTCTCTTTTTTCTATAATGAAGAATTATTGTACTCCAACCATGTGCAAACTCTTCTTTTCTCCCAACAACTTCCTACAAATGAGCTGAAATGGGCCTTCAAACTTTGGGCTGAAGTTTTCTTAATACATAAAACAAGTTTGGGCTGAAGTTTGCACAAAATATAGAGCAAGTTTGGGCTTGAAGTGGATCATCGTTTAGCCTCTTCTTGGATTTGAAATGGAGTAGATTTGGGGCACTTCTTTGAACCAAAATTTGCTTCAATCTTTAACTCAATTTCAATTCAATTCTTTGCTCCAAATCCCGGCCTGGAAGATCTTTGAAATACTTCATTTAAGCTTTATAAATCTATCAAAACATTAAACCAAACTTCATTACCAAAGGCACACCAAACTATTATGCAAAACAAAATAAACGAATAAATACATATGAAAAACTATAAATTTAATGACAATTTTGATGCGCAATCACATCCTCCAACTAAGATTTTGCTTGTCCTCGAGCAAACCAACACAAAAATAATTGTTATCTACATTATTCAAATGCCACTTTCGTAGGATTCATGATTGCATTTAGTGTATGCAATAAGCCTTTAAACCCCTAGGTGGCCCTAGTGGATGAGTTGTAGTCTCGTGAGGGTTGTCAACGATGATACCTACAAACATCTTGAATTTCGCCTTCATCCAAATCTCAAGTCAACCTATTCACAACAACTCAAACAAGTATTAAACAGAAAATACAGATTTCTCAAGTACGATATAAAGGACATGTATAGTTCAGAATACTATCAACTCATAAAGACATTCATAGCATCCTTACTTGGAGTGTGTGTGAATAAACTAACATGATCATTTTCTCAATATCAAAACTTAGGATCACTCGAGTTTCTATTGGAATCATGCTTCAACTCAAAAGCTCACCAGATATGCACTCAACAAACGAAACTCTCAGAAACAGGTGCATTTGTGCTCTCTCAATATTTGTATGCAGAAGAAGTAATGTAAACAATCCAAAAGGCCGCATACCAATACCATAAAAAACGCTAAAACAAGAGTATACGTAAGTCTTATAAAAGAGTGTCAAGTGTCAGAAATCGGAATGTAACCACACCACCACATCTATTCACACATTCACAATTCAAACCATCTTATACTCGGGATCAATTAAGACTTCATTTTGGTTGTAATGTTAGGTAAGGAAAAGTGTATATAGCAAGGGTCAATCAAAAACTCATGTGCCCGAGAATGGGCTAAATAAAGCACAATGTAGTTTTTTTTTTTTTTTAAATAAAGTTTACCACTTTTTGAGATGCACCCAACTCTCTTTCCTTCCATTACATACACAAGTTCACATCACCTCTTAAATTTCAGTTCTTCAAGCTTGCATTTGGATATTCAATTAATTTTTTTTTTAATGCCCAAATGAACACTCCCTTCACTTTTGACTTTGGTCTCACAAATCAAACCAAGCCCATTAATCTCAAAGATACTTTTGGCGGAGGAGTTCGAAAAATGGTTAGTATAAAAAAGGCTCAAATTGGTAAACTAGGGATGAGTTTATAAAGAAAAGAAACGAACAATCTCAAATATCAAATATGGCCTAAAATCCTTTCCCAAGCATAACACGATTTTTTAAGTGTTCATCAAATTTCAAATGTAAGTGATGTGGCACAAATGATGAATTTCCAATAACTCAACCAAATCAGAATGAATAATGAGACAAACCAACAACAATAATGTGTTTTCAAGAAAAATGCAAGAGTAGTTGTGATAAAACCCCTACAAAAAATAATAGCTTTAAAGCTCACAACAAGGGTACAAGTCTCCACTTTGTTCCTCAAAATTTTCAAGTTATCCTTTATCATCAATTAAGACTATAGTCATGCAAGTTACTTGTAAAGTGTAGAAAGTTCGAGTATAGATACCGTGAGATACTGTAACAAGAAGTTAGTATAATGAGCTAAAATGCCAACATATCAAAAAGAAACATTTCAAAAATCAAATCTTCCTGAAAAGAAACATTTTCAAAACCCAATTTTTTCAAATCGACTCAAATCTTTTCAAATCAAATCAAATCTTTTCAAATCTCAAATATTCTTGAAAATGAAACATTTTCAAATCAAATCTTCCTGAAAAGGAAACATTTTCAAAACCCAATCTTTCCAAATCAACTCAAATCTTTCAAATCAAATCAAATATTTGCAAATCTCAATCTTCCTGAAAAGAAAATATTTCAAAATCAAATCAAGCCTTCCTGGAAAGGAAACATTTCAAAAGTCCAATCTTCTTGAAAAGGAAACACTTTCAAACTCAAACTTTCTTGAAAAGGAAACTTTCTAAAAATGAAAACTTTCTGGAAATAGGAACCCATTTCTAAATTCTAACTCTTTTGGACTCTCGTCTGGACTACGATTGACCTGATCCTCTTTAAGGAGGTATGTCGGTAACCCTTCATGGGGTGCGGTCACAACCCTTTTCAAATTCCCAATTCCATTTTTTAAACTCAACTCACTCTTTCAATTCCTTTTCAATTTTGTTTTTCAAAAGTTTTTTAAGTGGATAGCATTAAATATAGGTAACCAGTGAGTCATAATTAGGTGAGTAAAAGGTGATTAGACATATAGGTACTGTAAGGGCGGGGTAGGGTGATAGTCTTAGGACATCTTCCCTACACGTAACCAACCTCCGAACTTAAGAATTTCTGTTTCAAAGACCAAAACTGGAGTCAAATTTTCAAAAGAGCTTTCCAATGTTTTTAGGGTTGTCAGGCAACCTTACCTTTTAAAACCTCTCATGAGAACGTTTTTCAAAAATAAAACCTTTTCCAAAACCTAAGTTTAACCCTCTGGTTTTGCTTGGTGTAGATGACTTAGCACATCTTTAAATATGTTAGGTGGAGACTCCCAAAAACCTTTTCAAAAAGTCCTAATCAATTCTATTTCAAAAATTCAAACCCTGTTGCATTCGTCCTTCCAGGAGGACGAGTTCTAATGAGAGAGCACCGTACCAAATTCCCACCCCCGGGCTGAGAAAGAGAGGAGAATGGGCCTGGCATCCGGAAACAGGGCACGACAGCTTAGCGACTCCGCTTGGGAAAATTAGAGGGTTAGGCCTATGTCATGTCACTCACTTTAAGTTTATCGGTTATCTTGTTTAGTTATATCCACTTTCTAAACTTTTTAAAATTCCAAAATTTTCAAAATGATCTTTGTTTTGCAAAAAGTCAAACATTGTATTCCTTACATGCTCTTGCGTTGTTCATACATCAATATTTTATTTTGCATTTGAGTTCCTCGAAAAGTAATAACTCTGTGCATTTGTTTTGTAGGTGGACCCTTATTCACATTTTAATTTATGTTTATAAACTGCCATGTATGCTATGTATGAAAGGATGTATGGGAGTTGTTGGGCTATTTTTTCCAATTTTCAAAATCACACACACACTTGCATATGCATTTTCATGAAATATTGAACCTGGTTACTACCTTCTAGTTAGAAAGGGGAACAATACATTAACTGTTGGTGGTAGGCAGATGTGTCACCTAACCAACGGTCTTTAGATAATTCCCCTGCTCGGATCACCAACCTATAATGGCACCACCCCAGGGAGTGGGCCTATGTTTGAAGATCTGGGAGCCAAGCTTTTTAGGAAGCATTAGTGCCCTCAACCTTATATTCATATAGCACCCATGCATAGCCGAACCTCTGCCCGATTAAGGCACGTGTTTTTTAAAAACCAAGGAAGAAAGAGCAACTGCTTTTCAATTTCCTTATTCTTGTTGTTATTATACATGAATGCCTTGTTATCAATATCTTGTCAGTCATGTTATTAAACTGCTCATGCATATGTAATCATCCTAAGGCAAGAGTTCCAAAGTAACTCAAGCCACTTGCACTCCATGCATGTGATCAACTTCCAAGAGAATGGCCCACGAACTAATCTCAAATAATAAGCCTACCTAATTCCTAAGGGTTCCAAACCCTAAGGATCATGGCATGCATCCAAGAATCATTTCATAAGAGGGGCCCCAATCCTTCTCGCTCATGGAGATAAGGTTGCCACAAGACAAGGGGCAATCCAGAGACAAGGTCATTCAACGACCTCCCAACATCAACAAGGAAAAATCAAAAGCTTGAAAAGTAGTTTAGGTAAATAGGTGGAAAGTCCCATGGAAAATGTTCCCTTCCCCCAATCTGTGTAATTTAAACTTTTTATCTCAAAAGAAATAAAATTGTTCTTTCTATTACCCTTGAATGAATGATTGTGTGGAATGAATGAAACAGGCACATATATGGTATCTACATACAGGTGCAATCCCCTATCTCCAAAATGAGCCTTTGCATCATACTTACATCCTGACAAACAGGGGCACCTCTAGGGCATGCATTGCATAAATGCTTTTCAAGGACAAGTACTAACTTTTTCCTTTTTCTTTGCCTTTTTTTTATTTTTTTATTTTCCTCTCTCTTTCCCACATTCAACTCACTATTGCTCCGAAAGCAAAGAAAGGAAAAGACCCGACACCGCCTGTCGCCCAAAAACAGATCATCACAAGGCACCAAGCATCGCTCATGGCCAACGAATTAGACACCTCCACTGATAACTCTATGACCTGAGAGGAGGTCAATGAGACAAGATCAAAGATTGAAGAGATGTTCAAACTCATACAAGCCATGGCAGTAAAGGACTCAACCACAGCCCCCTCCTCATCTACCCTGAGAGAGGTAGATGCTGTCCCACAAACAATTGTGCTTCGGTCAGATACTACTAGGAAAAACAAGGAAAGCCCTAGGATAGTCGATATTGAAGAGGAGGAAGGCAATTCGAAAACAATTTTTCTCACTCCTTTAGCTGCAAATGCCATCCTTGACCATCTGAGCCTGGAGATCTAAGGGCTAGAAGAATCCCTACAGAGCATACAAGGGTATAGTGCCCTCGATTCAAATTCCTTCGATGAACTCTGCTTCTTCCCAAATCACCCACACCTGTCAAAGTTCAAGATGCCTGACTTTCAAAAGTATGACAGCACTAGTGACCCCATAGCCCATTTGCACCTATATGCTAAAGCCTTAAGCGGCCAAGGAAACAATCCCAAGCTGCTGATGCAACTTTTCCAATGTAGCCTGATAGGCCTAGCTTTATAGTGGTTCACAAGACTTGATCTGAGGAAAATCATCACTTGGGGAGAACTAATGACCACCGTTAGGAATCAATACAAATACGACATAGATCTCACTACAGATCGATGGACCTTGACTATGATGGCCAAAGGAGAAATTCAGAACATATGCTCTAAGATAGAGGGAGCTAGCTGCACAAGTCAATCTCCCATTAGAAGAGAAGGAATATGGTCAACTTTTTGTGCAAACCTTTAAGGGGTTATACTATGAGAAGCTGTGCACCAGTGAGGGAAAGAGTTTCTCATACTTGATCTTGTAAGGAGAAATGATAGAGAACGGGTTGAAAACGGGGAAGATCACTGATCTTTACTCAAAGACCATAGAAAGCACAACAAAGAAGGTGGCTACCACAATGGGAGTCGACAAGAAAGAAGGAGAGGTATTTGCTATCTTACCTACTCAACAATACCAACAGCTACACCTGCCTCAAACCATGTTGCCCATAGCTGCAGCCACCCAACCTGTGGCTCCAAATACTCAAGCACCGGCTCTAGTCATGGTCCACCCTAACTTCAGTCCAAACAGGCAGGCGTGGTGCAACCGCACTTTCTCCACCTTAGGTTGTACTCAGATAGAGGCATATCAAAACTTTTTAAAGACCAATTTGCTAGCCCCTATTCCAGTTTGCCCCCTGCCTAGTCCTCTTCCGCCTACCTTTAATGGCACCTTTTCTTGTGAATATCATTCAAGAGGGTTAGGAAATGACACGGAAAGCTTCTTCCCCTTAAGGCACAAAATCCAGGATATGATCGACAATGGGACGGTGCAAATGCAACTAGCAAATTCTGCTTCTGCCCCAAATGTCACTACAAACCCTCTACCAGACCATACTGTCAATTGTAAGCACCCCATTTTTGACCGCTCGGCAGTCTACACTCCGTCCAGACTTGTTTTCAAGTCATTATGGACATATTCCAATCGAAACCAATCCTCTAGTCCAAATTCCGTCTTTCCATCGCTTCGCGGGCCTGTCAGGCCCAAATAGAGGCAAAATGACCAAAATGCCCTTAGGGGCATTGTCCTTTCTTATTCCAATTCCAATCCCTCTCTCGAGACAGTTTATTTCTCGAGACGGTCCGAGTAGCAAAACTACTCACAAAACCGTTAGAGTGGCGGAAACACTCACCAAACCATTAGAGTAGCGGAAATACTCACACCGTTAGAGTGGCCGAAACACTCGAAACCCAGGCACGTCTCTTCGGAGATGGTAAGACCCCTTTCCAACCCCTCTCTCGAGACAGTTTATTCCTCGAGACGGTTCCAATCCAGGCACGTCTCTTCGGAGACGGTAAGACCCTTTTCCAATCCCTCTCTCGAGACAGTTTATTCCTCGAGACGGTCCGAGTAGCAAAACTACTCACAAAACCGTTAGAGTAGCGGAAATACTCACAACCCCGTTAGAGTAGCGGAAATACTCAACCTCGTCCGAGTAGCGGAAATACTCAACTCCGTCCGAGTAGTGAAAATACTCAACCCCGTCCGAGTAGCGGAAATACTCAACCCCGTCCGAGTAGCGAAAATACTTACACCGTTAGAGTGGCGGAAACACTCAAAACCTAGGTCAACACCAGTGGCTGTTAGCCCACTTCGGTGGAAAAGGACTAAACTACCCTTAGGACCTTTTCCGAGACTTTTCAGTCAGAATGACTATTTTGCCCCTAGGCATCCAAACGGCCCGAGAACCACACCGGCTCTGGGTATCAAACCGGTAACCTCCTGAGAATACTTTTTATAGTGTTCTCAACCTCCCCTTCTCTTTCTGGATCATTCCGAGTCAGTTCCGGCCAACCCGGTACAAAATGACCGTTTTGCCCCTGGAGAGCCGGTCTCCTTCTTTGACCATACCAGCTTTGAGTATCAAACCGGTAATGTCCCGAGAATACTTTTTATAGTATTCTCAACCTTCCCTTACCTTTCCGAATCATTCCGAGTCAGTTCCGGCCACCCCGGTACAAAATGACCGTTTTGCCCCTAGAGGGCCGGTCTTCTTCTTCGACCACACCGGCTCTGGGTATCAAACCGGTAAGGTCCCGAGAATACTTTTTATAGTGTTCTCAACCTTCCTTTACCTTTCCGGATCATTCCGAGTCAGTTCCGGCAAACTCGGTACAAAATGACCATTTTGCCCCTGCTGGACCGGTCTCCATTTCCGACCACTCCGGCCCTGGGAATCAAACCGGCAACCTCTAGGAACATTCTAAATAATGTTTCCAGATCCCAAGTCTTCTTCCGGGACAGTTTGAGTCTGTCCCAGCAGTTTTCCGGTTTGGATGACCGTTTTGCCCCTAAAGGCTCGGTCAACCTTTCCGACACATCTTATCCTCACTTTTCAAGTCAAATACCTCCAGGACACTATTTTAAGTGTTCCTGCTCCTTTCTGGCCTTCCGGGTCACTCCCGGCTCCTTCAAATCATTCCCGGACTTTCCGGAGTCACTCCTAGTGAAGCCAGGCTAGAGTTTACATGGTAGTCACTAGTACAGGCGCCCAAATCTAGTCAAAGATACTTTGCTTGCCGACCTTAAATCTTTCCTAATTGGCTGGCGCCACTAGTAGTGGCGCCAAGCCAAAAAATGGCCTGGCGCCACTGCAACAGGCGCCAGGTTTGTCTTCCATCTATAAATACAGAGCCTCGTTCAACGTGAAAGGGGTCTGCAAACTTAACCTAAAAATCCTATATTTCGATATACAGAGCTCGAGCACCTCCAAAACCCTAGCCTCCCTGGGTTTTCCCAAACCCTAGCCACTATACACAAACCCTAGCTTCCTATACACTCATACACTCCCCCATACACTCATAAACTAGCATTCAACCACTCTCTGAAGACTTGAAGAGCAGCCATCCAAAGCTTGAAGACAATCATTGAAGACTGAAGGTGAAGATCAAGACCGAAGATCGAAGACTGCACGACGCGCAAAATAAACAAGAAACAAGGTAGGCTCCCTATTTAAATTTCCGCACTTCCCCCCTCTCTCTTCTCTCTCCAACCCACTTGGGTTTTCTCTATTTTAATCCCCCATCTCTTTTCCACCCTTTCTTTGCATGCTTGAAACAAGGGGATTCCCGGTCCATGTGTAGGATTGGACTATTGGAGAGTCACCGTGTCGGGGGCTTTCTTCTAGTCTAACCAAAGACCACGTGGGTCCAACCCCCTTGATTATGTGGTGAAGCCTTAACCTTGTATGTTCACGACCCCAAATTGCATTGTGCATATCATAATCTTGCATCTTCCAAAATTCGTTTTCAAAGTTGTTTTCAAAACTGTTTTCAAACTTGTTTTTCAAAATTGCATCAAAATCTCTTTTTCAAAACTTGTTTTCAAAACCACAATTCTAGGGTGATTCTAGCCTTTCCATGGCTAGGGTTGCTTTAGGAAAGTGTCATATTAAAAGTGACCTTTTGGTCTATATTTTCAAACTTTATTGTTTTCAAAACCGCTTTCCTAAAGTGGTTCTAGCCTTCCTATGGTTAGAATTGCTTTAGGAAAGTGAGACGTTTTTATACTTTCCAAAACTCTCTTTCTTCAAAAATCTCTTCCAAAAAATCTTTTTTTCAACATACTTTCCTAAAACTCTCCTCTCTAAAATTGTTTTCAAAAACTCCCTTCCAAAATCTATTTTTCAAAATCTCATTTTTCAACTCCTTTCCAAAACGCTCTCTTCAAAATCCACTTTCCAAAAACACTCCCTAAAGATCTTTCTAAAAACTCTATTCCCAAAATCTTCCTTCTAGAAATTTCCTCTCTAGGATTTTTCTTCTAAAATCTTCATTTCTAAAAACACACTTTCCAAAAAACTCCTTCTTTCCAAAAATCTTTTCAAAAACTCTCTTTCCAAATTCACTTTCGAAAAACTCCTCCCTAGGATTCCCTTCTAGAAAACCTTCGTTTCCAAAAACACGTTTTCCAAAAACTCTTTCCTTAGAGCCCAAGTCAAGCCCTAGAGCCCACAATTAGGAAAGCCTAATTTTCTTTCCAAAAACATGGTTTTTCAAACTTTGCCCCAAACCTAGGTTTCCAAAACCTCATGTTTTCACATAAAAAATATACATGTTTCCAAAATCTCTTTTCTACGTCAAAACTACAATAATTTTCCAAATCTAGGATTTCTAGAGTCTCCCTTTCCAAATCCTTGCCAAATCCTATCTTCCCTTTAGGAAACCAAATCCTATCTCCATGTTTAGGAAAACTAGATCCCATCCTCTGTTTTTGGAAACAAAATCAAATCTTTTCTTTTAGAAACCAAATCCAATCCCTTTCTAATCCAAACCTTTCTTAATTCAATTCCTTCCTAAACCATAAGTTTCCTAATCCTAAACTTTAAATCTTTCTTTAAATTTCAAAATCCAAATCTTTCCTAATTCAAATCCTTCCTAAACTTCCACTTTCCTAAACCCTAAGTTTCCAAAAACTTGAACATAAGAATCTTTCCTAGTTCAACCCTTTCCTAATTCAACCCCCTTTCCAAATCTTAACTTTCCACATTCAAGCTTTTAAACCTTTCCTAAATTCAAACCTTCCTTAATTTCAAGATTATCTAAAACTCTAAAAAATTTTCTAAAATCGTAAATCTTTCTAAACTCTAAAACTTTCTAAATCCTAAACTTTCCAAATTTCAAATCTTTTCCAATCCAAAGTTTCCTAAATTCAAAACTTTCTTAAGATAAATTTTCCTAAACTTCCAAACTTTCTAAATTCTAAACTTTCCAAAACTTCAAAATCTTTTCAAATCTAAGACTTTTCTAAACTCAAAACTTTCTTAATTTAAGACTTTCTTAAGTAGAAACTTTCTTAATTCAAACATTTCCTTAACTAAAAACTTTCCTTTTTCAAACCTTTCCCAAAACGAAATTTTCTTATTTTCAAAACTCCCTTGTTTTCAAAACTTTTCAAATTCAAAACTTCCTTTTTTTTCAAACATTCCAAAACTTAAAACTTTCCTAATTCAAAACTTTCCTAATTCTAACCTTTCCTAAATTCAAAACTTTCCTAATTTCAAACTTTCCAAAAATGACACTTTCCTAATTCGAAACTTTCCTAATCTAAATTTTTCCTAAATTCCAAGTTTCCAACTCTTTCAAGATCCTTCCAAATCCAACATTCCAATCCAATCTTTCTTAAACTTTCAAGTCTTTCCTAGGTCTCCTACCTTTCCTAAGTCTAGGTTTCCTAAAACCAAGTCTTTCCAAAAACAATCTTTCCAAAGCAAGTCAAATCTTCTCAAATTCAATCTCCTTTTCTAATCTCAAATCAAATCCAGTTTTCAATTCAATCTCTTTCTTCTAATCCAATTTCTCTCTTCAAATCAATCTCTTTTCAATCGGACTCCGGTCCGAACTACGACTGACCTGATTCCCCCAAGGGGATACGTAGGCAACCTTCATAGGTGCGGTCACAATACTTTTCAAACTTTCAATTCCACCCTCATGGGTGCGGTTTCCAAAATCTTTTCAAATCTCACATTCCAATCTATTTTCAAAATTCCAAAATTTCTATTTTCAAACTTCTACTTTCAATTTTCAAACTTTTCAATTTCAATTCTATTTCTTCAAATCTATTTTCAAATCAAATCAATTTCTTTTCAAATCAATTTCTATTTTCCCATTCTCTCATCTTGCACTTGCATATCATGCATCATATTTTTCAAACATTTGTTTTTCAAAGTAAATAGGGTTGAACTATAGTTAATTGAAGACTCTCATCAGTGAATCTAGGGTAGATTGACATGTAGGTACCGAAAGGGCGGGGTAGGGTGATAGCTTAGTGCATCTTCCCTACACGTAACCAACCTCCGAACTTAGATCACTGATTTCAAAGACCAAAAAGGAGTTATTTTTCTAAAAAGGGCTAAATGTTTTCCAAAGGTTGCCAAACAACCTGTTTTCCTTAAAAACCCTCTCTTGAGGAGATACTTTTCAAATCGTTTTCCAAAACCCTAAGTGTAGTCTTCGGATTATTCTTAGTTTTTAGGTGACCTAACTCACCTTAATTAAGTTAGGTGGCGACTCCAAATGTTTTTCAAAAGCCCTTTATTCAAACCTATTTTTCAATTCAAACCTAGTCGCACTCATTCTTCTAGGAGGGTGAGTTCTAACGAGAGAGTACAACATTTTTCTCGCTTGGGTGAGTATTCCTCGAGTGCGAAAAATCTGGGCGCGACATCAATGTCATCACAAAGTACAATGACAACAGGGTTTTGACCACCATATGTCAAGAGGTGTACTATGAGGATGAAGATGAAATGGACTAGGAAGAGTTGGAGTGAAATCACGCCTTGTTTTGGTACAACCCAAATAAAGTGCAAGACCCTGAAGACGGGCCTATGAATGAATCTACTAAGGAGATTGATCGTGTGGTACAAGAAGCTGAGTACATGGAAGAAGAACTACATCCATGCCTCTTTGACCTAGCTAAAATATAAGAGCCGCAGCTATACACACCTGAGGTGAGCTGGGGCACGGCCAGTTGTAAGAGCAAAAAACCCAAGGCCCGGGTCAAGTTTATTGAGTTGGAGGAAGGTGAGCTAGCCTGTCTGTTTGTGGGGAACAGAGAAAGAGAAGAAGTTAACAAAGAAAAAAAGGCTAAGAAAGGAAGAAAAGACCATGAGGTAGCTCTCTAAGTCCTGGGGGAAGCTTGGGTATGTCTGCAACGTTAAGGGAAGAAGTTAAGAAAGCACCAATGGCCATCGTCGACCAGTCAATCCACTTGGTGTCGCCAACCGAGGTCCCTGGCAAGTGGAATGTGAAGGAAGTAAGTGTGGTTCCAAAACCCACCTGAAAAACTCATCTGGTTAAGAGACCTGAAAAAGGGATGTCTTCTGCTGTCACCCTTTTATTTATCTTTCTTACCTTTTTACATTTATATTCTATTAGAAATAGAAGTACTTCTAGTCTCTCTAGCTAAATAAAATACAGATGGACCTTTTTTTAAATTGATACTTGTCTCATATTTTTGTTGACTTAAGGTTGGTCCCCATGTTGATTTTGATGATAACTAAACCTTATGTTATTTTACTAATGCATTTACTTAGTGTGCAGATTAATAAAGTTTATAATTTAGACTTAAAGTTCAATCTTAAGTCTAATACATCTCAAAATGAATGCACGGCAAGCTCAGGATCAAGCAATGAACTCTAAGAGTTATACAATGAACCAAACAGAGTATAGATGCCTATCTCTACTTCAAACAGATTATTTGCATTCGAAGAGATTGAAGGTGTTCAAATAAGGCTTTCATCAAGTATGCATAGATTCAATAAAGTTGTCTTGCACTCAGAAAGATTGAAGACTTCATCAGAGTGTGCTAAAGTCAGTTGAAGATGATTTGATTGTGAAGAGATTGAAAAAGCTCAAAAGAAGACTTCATCGAGTGTGCAAAAGGTCGATTCAAGGTAATGTGATTGGAAGTTGCTTAAGAAGAAGATTCATCTTGACTACCTAATCTTTACATGAAATCTAAGTGAAGAATTCTTCTGAGATATAAAGAATCAATGAAGATAACATATATATGAAGAGATTTTATCAAGCTTACAAAAGTCTCATTGAGGGGATTCCAAAGAAGAAAGAAGAATTGCTAGCAAAGAGAAGAAATCAGCAATGAAAGTAATAGCTCGGCAATGAAAGAAAGAGCTTGGCAAAAAAGAGAAAGATCAGCAAAAGAACTCAACATCGAGAGAATGAAGCCCTGACAGTTTGGAAATCAAGAAAAGATGAATATCAAGTAATTGATTCAATCTAAATTAAATAGAAGTTAGCTTTGATGAGTTAAAGAATTTTGATTGATCATCATACCCCAAAGAGAAGACTCCTTGAAGATCTTATACTACTGCTGAAGAAGAATTTGATCACTGGAAGACAGAATGAAGATTTCTGGGCAATGAGCTGCCTCATGAAAATTAAGAGTCGCCTCATGAATACAGAAGCCAAAACTTGTAAACCAAATGATCAATGAGCCGATCCTTGAACATAAAGAATCGACTCATGAAAACTAAAGCAAGATTTTTGTGCAAAGAGCCGACTCATGGAATTGAAGAGTCGCCTCATGAAGACAAAAGCAAAATGACTTGAAGACAGAATGATCAATGAGCCGACTCTTGGATATGAAAAGTCGATACATGGAGAGAGTAGATAACACCTAGAAAATGTAGACCAGAAGAGTCGACCTTTTAAGCTTGGAGTTGACCCCTGGAATATAACGGCTAGTTTTTCTAACATTATAACTGACTGGACGTGCATTAAATAAATCCCAACAACCTCCAATGGATGAATTCAATACAGGGGTTTATATACAAGCTTCCAACTGCATTTATACAATAAGAGAAACAAGAAACAAACATCCACTGACTGATCAAACTGAATATTCTGAGCATTCTCCTTGTCTTCACTGTATGAGCTTTGATTGTTTAATCCACTCTTGTTAGAGAGTTTGTACATCATTTTGTGTATCTTTATACACTTGTAAGTGAGAGTTTGAGAGTTCTCTTGTGGAAGAAAAACTCTTGTAAGTTTGAGTGTAGCTTGGACAAAACCACTTGGTGATCGAAGAACTTGGGAAGAAGTTCTTGTATATATAGTGAGCTGAGCACTAGGTCAATCAGCATCCATTTGTAATTGGAGATTACATAGTGGAGGAAGACTTCAAGGGGATCTTGGGGTGAGGACGTAGACCACGGATTGTGGTTGAACCTCGGTAACTCTTTGTGTTCTTTCTATTGCTCTGTTTTCTTTTCTTCTTCTGATTACATTGCATTGCATATAGATTGATCATTGTTACATTGTTTAAATTAATTTTAATTAATCTTAATTGTTTATTAATCTTCGAAAAGCCCAATTCACCCCTCCTCTTGGGTTGCCTTTTGGGCTAACAATTTTTGCATGCGATACCTACTTTTAGAAACTTTTCCTTTTTCTACAAGTGGATAGTAACATTGAGGGTGAAATAGCATGGAAACCCCATTAAAAAATGGACAAAAGCTCCTTTGATCAAAGAGTGGGGATTTAGACAAGAGTGCAGAGAGATTGATCACAAGGGATAACACTTGAATGGCATTTGAGCTAAAATAGGTAGCCGGGCTATCAAAAGAAAGAGGAGCCTTTGTTCTATCTTCCCATGAACAGCAAATGACTCCCTTTGCATAACCCATTAGAGCCGAAGCTATTTTTTTGGTCAAAAGCTCAAACCCGAGTTGCTTCCAGCATACTGGAGCATATGAGCATTGTAAAGCCCATTTGAGCCGTTTGTATTCCTTTTAAAAAAACCAACCCAATGATCACTGCCCACACTAGGTTAAGGCAAAGACATGAGTACATCTCTCAAAGTCGAGAAGACAGAGTGAATGCCAGGAAGCAAGCATGAAAAAAAAAAGTACTACACAAAAGATCCTAATAAAGGACAAGAGAATTGCAAGAAAGCCAATACTTTTTATCCAAATGCTCAAAGAGCGACAAAAAATTCTTGCCAAAAGTGATCATGGGTTCTCAGCAGCTAAGTAGAGATAAATAGGATTTTAAGCCTTTATCCCTTCTTTCAAACACCCCATAACCTGGCTCACATTACGGTCCAAAGAAAAGTCCTCTTAGATCAAGGAAAAATTGCTTAGTCTAAATAAGCTCGGACAAAGTGATAGTAACACATGGACAGGATGTCATTCACAGGGGCAGATTTCATCACCAAGAGCAACTCTGGGCCTTATGCAACCTCAATTGAAGATAAGAGTTTTGTGCCTACAAATCCTTTCATTTCAAATCATGAACCCAGCCTACGTTACGGTCTAAAGGAAAGTCTCCTCGGATTGTGGGCTTAGCTACCAATCGCTATGCTAATGGCCATGAAAGTCATTGCTCAAAGCAATTGTCATCCCAACAACCAACCTTGCAGAAAGCGAGTTTAAAGAACAACGGTTAGAGGATGTGAGTCTATCAAGAATGGGGAGTGTATGCTAATACACCCTAATGTGAAAAAGGTCGTGACCAGAAAAATGATGAGGTCCTACAAAAGAGGCATTCATCCTAAGGATATGAGACATTGGCATAAGCCCGAGACATCTGCTTCAATCTCAAAAGAAATAGATACATGCGAGAGCATTCTCGAGATCAACCAAGCGCAACAAAAAAAGACAAGACATTTTGCAAAAAACATTTATACCTATCATTCAATGAAAAGAAATATAGAATGTTGTGCTAACCATGCAGGAAAAAGTCTCTTTAGAGGCCAAAATAGCCAAGAATGATACAAGATCATTTTGTTTTAAATAACAAAACTGAAAAGCTATCATGTCAAAATTGCAAGAACTCAGGGACGCAATCAAACCCTAAACGGATGGCGGGAGGCCAAAATAAAGTGACTCCCGCCATCATCTGAAGAACCAGATGAGGGAATAGGATCAGCCTGGTCACCAATAGCTGCTCCAGAACCTTAAGGCTTTGCTACCTCAATAGACTGAAGGACAGTTATATGAGCTTTTTACAACCGCTTCCGCCCACGAAAAGCACCCAGACTGTCCTCACTGCATGAAGCCTCAGCCAGCTACACCCTCAAGGACTTAATCTCTATTTCACGGGCATGCAACTGTATCATTGCCTTTCTCAACAAGGTGTTAGAATGCCTTCGATAACGGCGCTCCTGGACAGTCATAACTGCAAGGAAGTCGGTATACCCCACAGCAGGATCTGGAGCCTCAAAAAGCGGATCATAGATCCCAGCATCCTCGAGTACATACCTCTTAAACCAGATTTTGTAAGCTTTGGTTGTTTTCTGTTCTTCCACGAAAGGACCTTGTATGTCATCATAAGAAGTCAAGGCGTGCCATATGGCCACCACCTCTTTCACCAGCTCGGTCAAGATCACAATGTTAAAGAATAGATCGAACTTGTCAGTAACCCCCGTGTGTGGAATGTCCTGCGACAATCCCAGCTGGTAGATGTAAGCACCCTATTTTTGCCCGCTAGGACAATCTCTGGCCCGACCGGGTTCGGTTTCTAACATCACAACACATGCAAGCTTAAGATGAGCCTTTCAATCTCCAATCCAACCCACTGGTCGCTTCTTAGGTCCACAAGGATCCACTGGAGCCTTAAGCACCATTTTTCCAGGTAGTTTTCTAGACTAGGAGGTCCTGGAAACCAACGCCATCCAGGTAGCTTCCTAGGATCGGGCGATCTTGGGGACCAACACCTCATCAAAAATTCTAGATGGTTCACTTCTGGTGCCTGCTAGCCCGCCAATGTAGAATGTCCGTCATTTGGTAGTTCTCCAGGACCAGGCGTTCTCGGAGACCAACACCACCCTTCTAGGTAGCTTTTTGGGACCAGGCGTTCTCAGGAACTAACACCACCCTTACAGGTAGTTCTCTAAGACCAGGTGTTCTTAGGGACCAACACCACACAGGTAGTTTTTCGGGACCGGGTGGTCTCGGGAACCAACGCCTAGGTCAACACCGGCGCCTGCTAGCCCGACTCGGTGAAAAATGACCAAACCTGCCCCTTGGGCCTCCAAGCACGTTTTGGGAAAGTTCAAAATCCCTCAAAATGATAAGTCCATCTTTCCAAAATGTTACTAAACCATTAGGCGTACCCCGCACGCCATTTGGTCCAAATTCGGTCCTATTCCGGCCCACTCCAGTCAAAATGACCGTTTTGCCCCTGAGCGCCTCGGCATGGCACAAACCCCGCTGAACAGCGACAGACTCTCTCAAAACCATCCCTGAACAGCCCTACACGCCTAACACAATATACCAGACCATTCCTGACCATTTTTAGCCAACTCTGGTCAAAATGACCGTTTTGCCCCTGGAAGCCAAAAATGCCCCAAAACAGCATCGGCCTTGGGATTTCGAGCGGAGGGTTCCACCGCGCATTCCTGTTTAACCTAAGGAACACCCTGCGACACTAAACTCACACGACTCGATAAAAGTTCCCTGGAGCGTCTCACAGACGCTCCGCCTAAATTGTCTTTTCCCTCGACTCCCTGACTATAACGCACCGTCAACCGACTTGAGAAATGCATAAATCAGGAAATTCTCGAAAGCTCATCCATAGATCTTTCCATCGATACGGTTTGATCGAATAGATCACTTCCCAAAGCCCTCCATCGTATGGTGCAAAAACTACAACTTTCAGCAACCCTTGGAGCGTCTCACAGACGCTTCGCCAAGGCTGACTTTTCCCCAATTCCCTAATCAAAACGCACTGTCAAACGACTTGAGAAATACGTAAATTTGGGACTTCCAGAAAGTATTTCCAGAGTACTTTCCATCGGTACGGTTTGATCGAATAGATCGCTTCTCGAAGGCCTCGATTGCACGAAACGAAAACAACCACTTTCAAACACCCACGGAGCGTATCACAGACGCTTCGCGAAAGTGTCCTTTTTGGCATGCTTCCCAAGATGATATCACTCACCTCCAAATATAATTTAAACTTTTCGACAACATGAAAGTTCATCGGAAGCCCTAGGAGAACATCCCCAGTGCGACCGGTTCCCCCAGAACCTTCCCAATTGACTCAATTATCGAGGCAAAGTTTAGACAAACCTTCTCGGTGATGGAGTTTATACTACATGTGCTCAAATTTTGATCAGATCAACCGACTTTCAATCAACGGTCGAGATTTAACCAGTATACAGGGTGCCACGTGTTATTCTGGCAATGGAACAGTACCTGCGCATATCCTACATGCGCACAACCAAATTTTGGCCATGCGCATGTAGCACATGCGCAAGGTCTGTTGCAGATTGCCTATAAATAGAGACCTCCCCTCTTGCATATTCCAGTTTCAAAATTGATACGAAACTCTGCTGAAATCACTCCAGAACCTCGAATCTCCATATATATTCGCCCCTTCCAACACTTAGGCTAGATTCCACCCCTCCTAAGCCTATACACTCCACATACAAGGCCCCATACACACTTACACACTCCACTCTAGCCTCTTAAGCTCTCTTGAAGTCACTCAAGCTCCAATCAAGACATCCATTGAAGACTACAAGAGTGTTTAAGGCAAAAGGTGGTATCCCTTTTACATTTATGCTCTCCCCTACTTTTCTCTTCTCCCTCCTAGCCTACTTAGGCTATTCTCTATTTTAATTCCCATACTTAACCCCCATTTCTTGCATGCTTGAGCCAAGAGGGCTCTTAGATCATGTCTAGAGGAAAGCAAGTGAGAGTTACCGTGTAGAGGGATCTCTCACTAGTCTACTTTAAGATGGTATGGCCTAGGAGCCCTTTGTTTGTGTGGTGTAGTCTAAAAGCCTTGTATGTGACCATGACCCTTTGCATATTACTATTTTGATCATGTTTTGCATGCTTGGCTTCATTTTATGCTTGTTGTCATGTTCTATGATGCTTATATTTCTCTTAAAACTCTATGTCATTTCTAAACTCTATATTTCTTCCAAAAATTGGTCCAAGAGTTGGCTCCTTGAAGCTTAGAAAAACCCCTACTAACCCCTAACTCTCATTTTGGCATCATTACATTTTAACTTGCGTAAAGGTTGTTTTCCATTTCTCTAATTTTCAAGATTTCTATTCTTTCAAGTATAGTGGTTGGAATGGCCCCATGGAACCCTCTCTTTAGTTGTCTCTCTTTTGTTGGCCATATGAACCCTCTTTTGATGGAATGTTTCCCTTGAAAAATGGTTTTCAAAATCCTTCTCAAAAGACGATTTCCAAAAATGCATTTTCTCCATCTTTGCATAAAAAATGATTTTCTAAAAATTGCCATCATTATATTGATTTTTGAAACCCCAACTCCTGTCAAGATAAAGGTTATAATAGCCATGAGGAAACCTTCCTTGGAATGGTCTCCAATCACTAACCATATAAACCATACTCTTGACTAGAGTCAAAATTTTCATGGAAATGATCTTCCAAAGGGTTGTTCACCAAAGTCCATTGCATAACATGTTTTGCTTTCCAAAACTCTTTCCAAAAGTGCATTAAACCAACTTCCAAAACCATTTTCCAACCAAACCCTAAGTTAACTTGACCCTAGTTGTCTAACCCTAGGTTAACTAGACCCTAGTTGACCAACCCTAGGTTAACTTGACCCTAGTTGTCCAACCCTAGGTTAACTTGACCCTAGTTCACTCACCTTAGGTTAACCTAACCCTAAGTCATCTTAACCCTAGGTTAACCTAACCTAAGTTAGTTAACCATAGGTCGTCTTAACCCTAGGTTAAACCAACCCAAGTTAGTTAACCTTAGGTTACCCCTAACCCTAGGCCAACCCAACCTAGGTTAGTACACTTCAAGGTTCCAACTCTTGACCCCTTTTATAAAGGATCTTGCAATTTTAAACTATTCGCATTATTCATTTCTCCAATACCCCCTACTCTCATGATTTCAAAAAACCAATTCCATAAACTCTTCAAATGTCCTTACACTCCATCTTCAAGACATTTCCAAGAATGTTTTCAAAAGGTCACAAACCTAAGGTGTCCCTAGCCCTCTCACAGTTAAGGATTCCAAGGACAAGTGATAGATCAAGAACAACCTCTAAGGTTGTCCATATTAAGATTCCAAATCCTTAACCATGTCCAAAAACCACTTTTAAAAATTAATTCATCCAAACATTCTAAAGCCATGCCTCCAAGGTTTTCAAAACAAAACTTTAAAAACATTTTCAAGTTCTCTTGAGACATGCCAATGCATTTTTTTAAAATTTCCTTAAGTTGATCCAAAAACATTTTCAAAACACTCCACCATCCAATTTCAAGTCAAAACTTTTAAGACCACAAAGAGTCTTCAACTTCCAAGACCACAAAGAGTCTTCAACTTCCAAAGACCTCAAAGTGTCTTAAACTTTTCCAAAGACTCCAAAGTGTCTTCAAACCTTCCATAGGCCTTAACGCGCCTATTTTCCATCGGGCTCTTGCCCGAACTACGAATGACCTGATTCTCGCCAAATGAGATACGTAGAGAACCTAAAATGGTGCGGTCATAACTTTTATTTCAACTCCAATCCCTTTTACAAGGATTCCAGTCAATTCAAAGTTTCTACTCCAAACTCTTTCTAAACCTCCATTATTTTCAAACTTTTTCGAAAAACTTGCATTATGCATCATCCATCCATCCGAAAAGTGATGACTAAACCCCATTTTTATAAAGTGTATATAAAGTGGACCATGGTAACCGATTATTCTAGTGAGTGAACAAAGGGTGATTAGACATGTAGGTATCGAAAGGGCGGGGTAGGGTGATGATCTTAGGATATCTTCCCTACACGTAACCAACTCCCGAACTTTAGATTTCTGTTTTCGAAAGACCAAAATGGAGTTATTTTCAAAAGAGCTTAAACGTTTCAAAATGTTGCCAAACCACCTATTTTCCTAAAAACCCTCTCCCGAGGGAGTTTTCAAAAACCTTCTTCAAAAACTCTAAGTTTAATCTTTGGATTAACGCTTAGTTTTAGGTGCCCTAACTCACCTTTATCAAGTTAGGTGGCGACTCCTATTTTTCTAAAAAGCCCTTAGTCAAATCAATTCTCAAACCTAGTCGCACTTGTCCTTCTAGGGGGACGAGTTCTAATGACAAAGTTCCGTGCTTTAGGATCTCTGAGCTGAAAGGACATTAGACACCCAAAAACCGGTGCGTGACAGCAGAGAACTTTGATCCCAAAGAAAGGAGCAACTCCCCACAAACCCATTGTCAGAAGAAAGATCCTATTTGAAGTCCGTACCCTCAAAGGATCCGTGTTACACAGACCCACAAACCATATGACATCTCCAGTATATCACTCCTGGAGAAAAGTCGTCCAATCCTCAAGGGCAATACGAAAACTCTCATTCGCCATGACAGAATGCTGAGCCTCCACAAAAGCACGGTCATGATCCACTATGGGATACCAAACTGGCTAAGGAAAATGTTACGGGAACAAATGGCAAAACATCCACAACTGGAAAAGAGTTGCACAGTCTTGGAAGTTAAAATTTGCACCCTGCTACAAACGAGTGAAACTAACATAAGTCTCACCTATGAACATCGGGGCATAAGACCATCCTTGCAGGATTCGGGGAAGCAAAGCGCTCAACCTCCCATCAATCGAACCATCCTCCCTAGGAAAAACTAGGACCCCGAGTAAAAGCAAGCAAGAGCATTCATCCTGAAGTGGAGCTAGTGGCCTAGAGTATGCCAAATCCCTGGGAAAGCTTCCTTACTGTGAACGAACTCAAATCGAGAAAGCAAGAATTCGACAAGTAAGAAGGGAAACTCGGGAATGAAGTCTGAACCCAAAGCAAGACGAACTATGCCTAACTGAGATGAGACTAGAGAGAAGAAACCTCCATGGAAAATCAGAACTATCAGCTGCGAAAGACCTTTTGTTGAACTTAGCAGATAGTTATACTAATGTGGGGTAGGGGTCATCTCACATTCTCCAAATTGGAAGAGGCTCAAATTGGGGCACCAAAACGGAAGCACTGCCTCAACCAAACCAGGCACGAACCGTACTGTGAGCAGGGATGCAATATGACCAAAGCTCCAATAGAAGATATCCAGCTCCTCAAGACTGTACCCGTCATACCAAATTCTCAAACGAGCCATGACCCTTGCATCGGCCATCCTGGAAAAAGAGAAGAAAAGAAACATGTCAAGATCTGTCAATCAGTTGTTGGGAACTGCGAAATTTTTCACGACCTGGCTATAGTGTATACGCATACTACTAAAAATTATGATCTGATTAGCATAGCCTAATCAACGTGATTAGAATCATACCTTCAAAATCTCTCTAGTTTGATCTCGAATAATAAGAATCAGCACTAAGCACGAAGCAACCACTCGAACTCAACCTTCGAACTTCTGCTGTATTCTTCGTACACGCCTTGCTCTACAGAGAGTGGGCTCGCCGCTGCTAGGGTTTCTCTTCCTCACAAAAATGTGCATATCTCAATTATGTACAGAGTGTAACTCTTGCAGCTCTTAAAGCGCGTATATATAGGCTATAACAGGGACCATAGGATTAGTATAACTAGGGCTTCCTACGCAAATAAGGACTCCTCATCCAACCAGGATTAATCCTTATTTACGTAAATTATAATTTATACCACTAACGAATTATAATTGCACTCCCTGTTATACTAGAAATTATATTTCGAGCTCCATATTATTAAATGCCTATTTATCTCCCCACGTTAAGATTACAGATACCCGTCTATTAAATTAAATTACTGAAAATTAAATTTAATAGACTTATTTAATTTCTTGAGACCTTCCACTTAACTTATTTGATATGTATGATTCATAATCCACCTGCAGCGTTTGACATAATCAAAACTTATAAGCTTCTTCAAGGGGGTATCATCAATACCTATACGGGGACGTGGATTCCATCAATAACAAATATTCATCAAACACGTAATGTTATTGTCCAACTCACTGAGTTTATTGACCCACAAAGAATCTCACTCTTCTGCGAATCAAAACAATAAATACTACATGCACGTGTCTATTTATTAGATTAGGATTAAGAGCATAAGCACTCATAATAATCATGAGATATTAATTATTTTATATAATCAGTATAAAAACAATTACCTCAACACATTCCTGTTCAATACACATAAAGTGTACTAGTGCAAGGAGTTAGAACTATACCGTTTCCTATAGTCAAGACAGACCTATTAAAACCTTGTACTACAGTCCTATTGATGGTGTGTCCATTTCCATCTAAGACTGTGAACGATAAACTTATATTCCATAAGAACCGATGATCTGATCTTCCGTGTATAAGTCGTACTTTACACACCAAATCATCTACTATATAGAATAAGAGGCACACATGCATAATCATTAAATGAATAACACAATGCAAACATTTCTCACACAGATTTTCATTAAAATGGAATAACCAATTTATTAATAAATACTAAAGCCATTACACAAAGCATGTCTTTTAGTAGAAATTCCCAACATCAGCAACATGAGCAATGACAAAGGAAAAAAAAAGAAAAGAACGCGAAAAAAATAGGGATAGGGGCAAGAAATGCTTCAAGTTTCCCACACAATTTCTCAACTTTGGATCCCGGTTTTATAAACTTTTTATACTAAAAAAAGTTGTTTTTCAAAATTATTCCTGGTTTTATAAACTTTTTATCTTTAAAAAAGTTGTTTTCAAAATCATTCTTGGTTTTCTAAAAACTTTTATCCTCAAAAAGTTGTACTTGGTTTTCTAAAGCTTTTCCTCAAAAGTTTGCTATCGGTTTTCTAACTTTTTCCTTGGAAAGTTTAAATTAGTTTTAACCTTGGTTTCTCAAAAATTTTTCCAAGAAGTCTACCGATCCAAGCCCAAAGCTCGGGTTTTTAAAAAGCTTTCCCCTCCAAAAAAGCATGGTTGTTTTTAAGGCTTTGCCTTAAAAGCCCGGTCCTATGGTTTCTTGGGCCTTTCCTCAAAAGCCCCGGTCTTATGGTTTGTTAAGGCTTTCTCTCAAAAGCCCCGGTCTTATGGTTTGTTAGGGCTCTCACTCAAAAATCCTAGTTCAATAATTTCTAAGGCTTTCCCTTTAAAAGCCTATCCCTTTCCCTGTCCTAACGAACCTTTCTATTCCCTAAACCTTTTTTCCACAAAAATTTTAAGTGCCAAATTTTCTAAAAAATCCAGTAGAGTTCTGTTTGTAGAAGGCCCCTACAATGCCACACAACCACAAATTCACAACATCACTAAACAGGTAATACCTTACCACTCACCCAACACGAGGCATAGAGGGGCAAACACCAATTTTTTCTAAAATTCTTGAGGCTATTTCCTCACCTTTTTCAAACACCTTAAAAAAAGTTCACAAGTTTTCCAAAAACACACACGAAACTTTTCAGAAATATTCCTAGAATTTTTAAGCAACAATCCAACACTTCTAGGATTTATTTTTCAAAATTTCCCAATTTTTAACATTTTTCAATATTTCTCTAATTTTTGAAAAATAAAAAAATACAATTGTTTTCAGAAAATTATGAAACTTCACACGGTTACTTAAAACATTTTTCTAAGGCATTCTATGCAAAAAAATATTGTAGAAAAACGCATTACCCAATACCCAAATCGCTAATTTTTCTAAGCCTATAGGAAACCCCCTTTTGCAAAACATGGCAATCTACAAAAACTCACTCAAATGACCACCAAAACGTAAAAACGACACCATAATTGCATTCAAAACATTCAAGAACATCAACTTCCACTATACACATGCTTCAAACATAAATCTACGCATCAAAATCTACTAAAAATACGAAAACTCACTTTTGGAATTTTTCGATGATTTCTTCTTCTTTGGCCATGACGTCACTTCCTGGCGACTCTCCGGCATTCCACAAACACTTCCCAACAATACCTAAGCAAAATGCCTCCAAGAGCTTTGGAGACAAAACCCCAAACATCGCAAAAAGCAAGCCAAAACCCCGAAACCCGTGGTTGCTGTTATAAAACTCCTGCAGGCCATGTGCCACTCATAGTGGCCCACAGACAAAGTCAACCCTAGTGCCACTATGAGTGGCGTACAGCTAGTTGGGCCCCCGCCTTGGCCTTTTACCCACCAAAACCAGTTTTAAATGGCCTTTTAGCCCTATTTTCAAAGCTTTAACCTCCAATTTTCAAAAATTTCAAACCTTTGGTCCTTCCGACTACCTCATAACTTGCATTAGGTTCTTACTTTTTCATTTTCTTCCTTCAACAGGTAAAGACAAAAAAAGAAGGGCAGCTGTTAGCACTCTGCAATCTCTGGCCTGATTGGAAGCACCTCCAAACCAACACAAGCATACTCAAGCCTAAATCGGCTTCCCAGATCTAATCCAGTCCGTCAACCACTTTGCGGGCCCGCTGGGCCCACTACAAGCAAAAGGACTGAAATGCCCCTGTTACATTAATCAGTCCAATCCAGACCGGCACGTCTTCCATGAGGCGATAAGTCCTTTCAAATCTAAAGTCAAATCCAGTTATCCCATCTTTCGAGAAAGTTGATCCCTCATTGATGGTAAGACCATTCAATCCAGCATGACATGATCACCGAGAAAGCTTATTCCTTAGATTGGTAAAGCCCCTTTCACACTCATATCCGAAAAGTACCTAAGTCTCCGAGATGGAAGAGCGGTTCACTTCTGGCGCCTACTAGCCCACCATTGTAGAATGTTCGCTAATCCGACACGTTCTTTGAGAAAACACAAAACCCTCAAGAACAGAAGACTGTCTAAACGCAGCATATTCTTTGAGAAAGCATAAATCCCTTAAGAACAGAAAATCATCCCAATTTGGTACAACCTTTGAGAAAGTTCATCCCTCAAGGCGGTAAGACCATTTCAAGCCTGTCCACCAAGAAAGTGCCAATTCCTTGGACAAAAGTCTAGACCAGATCCAGGCCAATCAACACCGATGCTTGGTAGCCCGTTTTGGTGAAAATTAACCATTTTGCTCTTAGTAGGCTCGACACATTCCTCGAGAAAGTACAAAGTCCTCAGAATGGTAAGACCACCTTCCAAAGTTGTCTCTAGACGGTCTGGCATGTTCAGTGCCATCTAGTCAACCCCGGTCCTTTCCCAGAGGTTCCCCAGTCAAGATGACTGTTTTGCCCGTAAACGTCCAAATGCCCTAGGAAACCACACCGGTTTTGCATATCAAACTGGCAACACCCAGTCAACTCTGGTCAACCCCAATAGACTTTGGTCAACCCCAGTCAACTTTGGTACACCCGATCAACCTTAGAACTCCCGGGATGAGGTGACTGCCATCAGGTCACTCTCTTTAACCATACCTGCTCTAGGAATCAAACAAGCAACCTCCGGGACACTTTCCAGAGTAGTCCCTTCTATTTCTAGCCGGGACCTTTGCTTTTTGAACTAGAATCTCCTTGCTCCACTTTGAGTGAAGCATGACCTTTCTTTAGCCATGTGCCACTAATAGTGGTGCATAACCCCCCCATAATCTGTTACGAATCACCCAGCCCTGTATCCAGCCTTTTTTTAAGCCAAAATTAAATGACCCTGCGCCACTCATAGTGGCACATGGCTAAGCCCAAAACATGCACCACTATGAGTGGCGCACAACCCTTTTAAAAATGCACTATAAATACAGACCTTCCCTCTCTTTGTTTTGGGTCGAAAAAATCCCCCAGAAACTCTCCTCTTCATTCTAGACAACTTTCAGAGCCCTCTCTCTCTCTCTTGAAGTCCAGCAGCCGAGTCCAAGGTTCGAACTCCCGAAGCCCTAGCTTCTAAGCTCCACCGAAGAACTGCCTCACTACCCAGAAGCTCCCAAAACCTTCCCAAGTCAAAGGTCCGAGCCTCCACCAAAGAAAGAAGCAACGAGACAAGGTAATTCTCTTTTTACTTTTTCGTACTCCCCCACTTTCTCTTCTCCCTCCAAACCCACTTGGGTTCTTCTCTTTTCTAACCCCTATCCAAACTCCTAAAACTTGGGTTCTTCTCTTTTCTAACCCCTATCTCTAAACCCCTCTTTCTTGCATGCTTGAAAACAAGAGAACATAAAGTCCATGTCGAGAGTGAACTAGAGGAGATTACCGATCGGGATTCTCTTCTTGACCCTTACTTGCTTCACGGCATGGCCTTAGGGCCCTTTTGCAATGTGGTGGTACCTAAACCTTGTATGTTTCATGCCATTACTATCATCAAATTGCATTTGCATTCATGTCTTTCCTCTACCCTTAAAACCACTTGCTAAAGTAGTTTTCTTAAAACCACAATTCTAGGAAGATCCTAACCCTTTATGGTTAGTGTTTTCCCAGAAAAGTGTGACATTTTAAGTGGCTTCTAATAGCCTACCATTTGCCTCTTTTTAAAAACCCGTTCTTGGAATGATCCTAGTATTTTTATGATTACAGTTGTTTTGAGAAATATGTAACATTCAAAAAGACCCGAAAGGTCTACATTTTTGGCCTCACGCCTCTGTTGTTTTCCAAAGCCACAAGCCTAAAGTGATTCTCGCCTTTCAATGGTTAGAATGGCTTTAGGCAAAGTTCGATATTCATTTGGATATTTAAAATCCAAGTTAGGGTTTCGGGTCCTAAAACATGTTTTCAAAAGACTCCATTTTTGAACCATTTTCAAAACTCATATCTATTAAACCCTAGAAGTCCAATCCTAGGAAAATCTCGTATTTGCCAACTTGAAAACCTTCCATTTTCAAGTCAAAACCTTCCATTTTCAAATCAAAACCTTCCATTTCAAATCCCTCAAATCGCTCCTTTTTCAAATCTTCCAAATTTAAACCTAATTTAACTCTTTCTATTTTGGAAACAATCCAAACTTGCCTTTTTCAAAATCAAATATTTTCAAATCAAATCAAATCTTTTCAAATCTCAATCTTCCTGAAAAGGAAATATTTTAAAAATCAAATCTTCATGAAAAGAAAACATTTCCAAAATCCAATCTTTTCAAATCAACTTAAATCTTTTCAAATCAAATCAAATCAAATCTTTTCAAATTTCAAATCTTCCTAAAAAGGAAATATTTCCAAATCAAATCTTCCTAAAAAGGAAACATTTTCAAAACCCAATCTTTCCAAATCAACTCAAATCTTTTCAAATCAAATCAAATCTTTTCAAATCTCAATCTTCCTAAATAGAAATATTTCAAAATCAAACCAAACATTCCTAAAAAGGAAACATTTTCTAGTCAAATCTTGCTAAAAATGAAACATTTCAAAAGTCCAATCTTCTTGAAAAGGAAACACTTTCAAACTCAAACTTTCTTAAAGAGCAAACTTTCTAAAAATAGGAATTCATTTCAAAATTTCAACTCTTTCGGACTCTCGTCCGAACTACGATTGACCAGATCCTTTTTAAAGAGGTACGTAGGCAACCCTTCATGGGGTGCGGTCACAACCCTTTTCAAATCCCCAATTCCATTTTTCAAACTCAACTCCCTCTTTCAAATTCCTTTTCAATTCTATTTTTTAAAAGTTTTCTAAGTGGATAGTATTAAACATAGGTAACCGGTGAGTCATAATTAGGTGAGTAAAAGGTAATTAGACATATAGGTACTGCAAGGGCGGGGAAGGGTAATAGTCTTAGGACAACTTTCCTGCATGTAACCAACCCCCGGACTTAAGAATTTTTATTTCAAAGACCCAAACCAAAGTCAAATTTTCAAAAGGGCTTTCCAATGTTTTTAGGGTTGTCAAGCAACCCTATCTTTTAAAACCCTCTCATAAGGACATTTTTAAAAAACAAAACCTTTTCCAAAACCTAAGTTTAACCCTCGGGTTTTACTTGGTATAGATAACCTAGTATATCTTTAAATATATTAGGTGGCAACTCCCAAAAACCTTTTCAAAAAGCCCTAATCAATTCTATTTCAAAAATTCAAACCCCATTGCATTCGTCCTTCTAGGAGGACGAGTTCTAATGAGAGAGCATCGTACCAAATTCCTACCCCCGGGCCAAAAAAGAGAGGAGAATGGGTTCAGCATCCGTAAACAAGGCATGACAGTCGCGCCCTGATTTTTAACACTCAAGAAAACAAGCACACTAGTGGAAAAAACATGGTACTCTTTTGTTAGAACTCATCCTCCTAGAAGGACTAGTGCGACTAGGTTTGAAATTAATTTGATTAAGGGCTTTTGGAAAAAGTTTGGAGTCGCCACCTGACTTTGTTAAGATGAGTTAGGTCACCTAAAACTAAGTGTAATCTAAAGATTAAACTTAGAATTTTTGAAAAGGTTTTGGAAAAATTTCGTAAGGGAGGATTTTTCAAAAAAAAAAAAGGTTATTTGTCAACCTTTGGAAAGATTTAAGCCCTTTTTGAATAATAACTCCATTTTGGTATTTGAAAACAGTAATTCTAGGTTCGGAGGTTTGTTACATATAATGAAGATATCCTAAAATCATCACTCTATTCCGCCGTTGTGGTACCTACATGTCTATTTACCCTAGGTTCACTCATTTAGAATTTTCAATTAACAAATGTCCAATTATATCCACTTTGAAAAGAATCGTATGATGCATGATATGCAAGTACAAGAAAAAAATTTAATTTTGAAAATAGATTTGAAAAAAGGATTTGAAGTTTAAAAGAGATCATAGAATTGGAAATTTGAAAAATGTTGTGACCGCACCCATGGGGGTTGCCTACGTATCCCTTTGTTGGGAATCAGGTCAGTCGTAATTTAGATTCAAGATCTGATTGAAGTTAGACACTTTGAGGTCTTTGAAAAGCTTGACTTGAAAATGTTTGAAAAAGGGTTTGATTTCATCTTTGAATAGAAGATTTGAAATTGAATTTGGAATTAACTTTGATTTGAAAAGCTTGACGATTTGAAATTGATTTTGATTTAAAAAGATTGAACTTGAAAGAAGAACTTGGACTTGATTTGGAAATATTCAGACTTGGAAACATCTTGACTTCGATTGAAGTTTGAAAACCATCTTGGTTTAGGAAAAGAGTTTTAGAAAAGAGTTGATGCTTCCTAACTTTTGGGTAAATTTTGAACTAGGGTTTGGATATCCTAAGACTTAGGTAATCTAGGGTTGAAGCATGCAATTGAATTGGAAAGACTTGACTTAGACTTGAAAAGTTTGATTTTGGAAAGTTTCGATTTACGAAAGATGAGATTTAAGAAAGATTTAGAACGGATTTGATTTGATTTAGAAATACTTAACTTGGAATGGTTAGAAAAGATTTGACTTGAGTATTTGATTTGAAAGAATTTAGAAAATTAGGGTTTAGGAAAGATTAGATTTTGGAAAGTTTTGAATTACGAAAGTTTCAAAATAGCAAAGTTCCATTTTAGAAAAGTGCCAAATTAGAAAAGTTTCATTTTAGGAAAGAGTTGATTTTGGAAAAATTTGAAATTGGAAAGTTTTGAATTTAGAAAGATTTGAACTTAGAAAGATTTGAAATTCGAAAATAAGATTTGAAAGTTTGAAATTAGGAAAGCTTTAAAATTTGGAAAGATTTGGAAAGGTTTGAAATTAGGAAAGGTTGAAATTAGGAACGATTAGAATTAGGAAAGATTTGATAGTTTGAAATTTAGAAAGTTGAGATTTGGAAAGGTTTGAAAGTTTGAAATTGAGAAAGATTTGATTCCTATTTCCTAAAGTAGAAGATTGGATTCTGTTTCGAAAAATTGATGATTTGATTTTGTTTCGAAAATTGGAGGATTTGATTTGGGTTCCTAAATTGGAAGGTTCGATTTGACATGGAATTAGAAAGGCTGAGTTTTGAAAATCTATGATTTGGCAGGAAAAGAGGAGATTTGAAAACCTATGATTTGGTATGAAAAGAGGTTTTGAAAATCTTTGATTTGATGTAGAAAAGGAAGTCATGATTTTAAGAAAGGAATTGGGGTTTCCTAACCATGGATTTCAGGGCTTGACTTGGACTCCAAGACAAAGAGTTTTTGAAAAGTGGACTTTTGAAAGGAGCTTCTAGAAAGTAGATTTTTGAAAAGAACTTTTAGAAAGTAGATTTTTGAAAGAGTTTTTAGGAAGTACAATTGCAAACAATTTGGAAAGGGGTTTGAATATGGACTTTGAAAATCTTTTGAATATCTCACTTTCCTAAAATGATTCTAACCATAAAAAGATTAGAACCATTCTAGGGTTTTGATTTTGAAAACAACATGGATTTGAAATATGGACCACAATGATCACATTAAATATCACACTTTCCTAAAACAACCCTAACCATGAAATAGTTAGAATCACCTTAAGATTGTGGTTTTGATAAAAACAATTTGGGGTTTACACCAAAAAATTTAGACCTTAATAGTCACATTGAATGTAACACTTTCCTAAAATAACCCTAACTATGGAATCGCTAAAATCATCTTAGGAGTGTAATTTTGAAAACAAGTTTGAAAAAGGAGATTTAAAATGCAAGTTTTGAAAGAGAGTTTTGATGCACGTTTGAAAAAATTTTGATAGCAATTATGAATGGATGTTGAATATGACATGCACAATGCAATAGGGCTGTGAACATACAAGGTTAGGCTTCACCACATAATCAAAGGGGCCGAACCCACACCATCAAAGGTTAAATTTGAAGAAAGCCCCTAGCATGGTGACCTTCAACAATTCTTCCTAGGCATGAATCGAGGAGTCCCTTGTTTCAAGCATGCAAGAAGAGGAGGTAGAAGATGAGGATTAAAATGAAAAAATACCCAAGTGGGTTCGAAGGGAGAAGAGATAGAAGGGATTACATAAAAATAAATAGAAAACCAACCCCGTATTCTTCTTGCTTTGATTGCATGGTTTGCTTTACTTTTCTTAAGTCTTGAGAGCTTTGAAGTTGCAGCACTTGAGTCTTGAATAGATGCTTGGAGGCTTGAGTTTGAGTGTATGAGATGTATAAAGGCTAGGGTTTGAGTGTATAGAGGCTAGGGCTTGAAGAAGCTTGAGAGAATTTGGGTTTGGAGAGACTTCAAGCTCTGTTTTTAGAGAGACAACATTTCTAGACTGACTTTGTGGACCCTTTTTACGCAAGAGAAGGGTTTGTATTTATAGACAAACGAAATAGCCTTGGTGCCTGTTGTAGTGGCGCCAGGAAAAAAATGCCATTAGCGCCACTAGAAGTGGTGCCAGGCATTTAGGAAAGTTTTTAAGGCGGCAAGAAACGTATCTTTTGACCCTTGGGACGTAAGGCAAAAGATTTAGGCGCCTATCCTAGTGACTACTATGCATTTTTTGGCTTGACTCCACTAGGAGTGACTTCAGAAAGTCCAAGAATGATTCGGAAGGTTTTCAGTAACCAAACTCGGCTAGGAATGGAATGGAAACCTTTAGAGACCGCCCCAGTGGTAACTGGCTTGAGAAATAATGCTAGAATAGTTGAAAAGGTTGATCGGCCCACTAGGGGCAAAACGGTTAATTGAACTGAGAAAACACCACAATGGACTCGGAGTGACCCGTGAGGAGGCTTGAAGGTTGGAAACACTATTGAGAGTGTATTGAGGGGTTGCCAATTTAATACTCAAAGCTGGTGTAGTTCGAAAATGCGACTGGCCCACTAGGGGCAAAATTATCATTTTGACTAGATGGTCTCAGAATTGGTCTGGAACCAATTGGAAGGCACTTGAACATGCCGGATTGTCTTTGGGACAATCTTGAATGGGTGGACTTAACGTTATAAGGATTTAGGTACTTTCTTAAGAAGCGTACCAAAAAAGGCCCAAGGGATGGCTCAGTCATTTTTCACTAGAGTAGGCTAGCAGGCACTTGTGTTGACCTGGGTTTTGAGTGTTTCTGTCACTCTGATGGTGTGTGATGAGTTGATTTCCAAAGGTATCCCATCCTTCAATAAACGTGCCACGAGCAAGAGGCGTGTTTGGTCCTGTGACATACGGGGTTTATAAGCAATTCCCAATATTGACCTATTTACGAGTGTTTCCGCCATTCTGACGGTTGCGACGTTTGTGAGTGTTTCCGTCACTCTATCGGTGTGCGTTCATTCTAGAGACTACCTAATCTCAGGAAACTACTAGAAGGTCTTATCGTCTGAGGAATCAAGTTTCTCGAAAAACATGCTGGATAATGGATATTCTACAATGGCAGGCTAGTGGGCGCCAGAAGTGAACCGTTCTACCATCTCGGGGACTTGGGCTCCATCCTGATCTACAGGTTTGAAAGGACTTACTATTCCAAGGAGTTTTCTCGATAAACGTGTTGAACTAAATGGACTTATTGTCTAAGGGATCAACTTTCTCAAAGGATATGTCGGGCTGAGTTTGATTGGTCTAGACTAGACTTGAAACTAGAATTAGGTTAAAATAGGGACTTACTGTCTTTAGAAAGACGTGTCAAGTGGAATTAAACCGAGCGATGCCCAAGGGCATTTTGGTCTCTTTGTCTCTATTGGGTCCAGTAGGCCCACGAAGCGATTGATTTACTGGATTAAGCCTGAAAAACTGGTTTAGAACTTGAATATATTGGTGTCAATTTGAATGTGAGTTCGATTGAGCTGGAGATTGTTGAGTGGGCAAAAATGGGGTGTTTACAACATCAAGTTTTCTCAAGGGTAGAATACTTTACTTCGTATGGCAAGAACTTCTTACTATGGTAGTAAATGGCTTGCTCCCTTTTCCTAGTTGTATTGTGTTGCCCCATAATGCATCCCGTGGAAGTGTCAATGACTGTTAAATATATGAAGAGGGGTTTCTCGGGAGCAAGTGCTACCAAGATAGGGGGATTTTGAAGGTATTCCTTGATTTTTTTCAAAGACTGTTTGACAGTCCTTGTTCCATTCTTTGGGGGTATCCTTTTTAAGGAGCTTGAAAATAGGCTCGCAAAGGTGAGTCATTTGGGCAATAAACCGGCTAATAAAGTTTATCTTTTCGAGAAAGGATTGGATTTTCGTTTCTCACTTAGGGGGTGGCATTTGGATAATAGACTTGACTTTGGCTGGGTTGATCTCTATCCCCTTTTTGTTGACTATGAATCCTAATAGTTTCCCTGAAGATACTCCAAAGGTGCATTTGGCGGGTTTCAGCTTTAGATGGTACTTATGGAGCCGGTCAAACACCTTTTAAAGATTGAACAAATGCTCCTCTCAAACTTTGGGCTTTACAATCATTTCATCTATGTAGACCTCCACCTCTTGGTGCATCATGTCATGAAACAAAGTTACCATGGCTTTATGGTAAGTTGCCCCAGCATTGCGGAGTCTAAATGGCATGACTTTGTAACAATACACCCCCCATGGGCTATAAAGGCAGTTTTGTCGTGATCCTCCTCAACTATTTTGATCTGATTGTACTCCCAGATGACACGAATATCGAGAAAAAGCAAGCATAAAAGTTCCCGACATGAAATTATATGCTATATGGGTCCATATTTTAATCAGACCGAGATAAAACTTGTTTCATAGCCCAAGTTTGGAAATTACATAAGTGTCACGTGGCACTCCCCAATTGGCTAGGGCCAAACGCATGAGTGACATGCATGGGCTTCTAGTTAGTTTGCCTATAAATAACGGCACACCCCTGTTAATATTTCAGAGACAAAAGGAGTAGCAAAAGCATGCTAAAATCACTTCAAAAAATTAGAAATTCATTAAAAGGCTAGTCTTTCAAGTTAAAGAAGAAGTTCAAGACAAAGAAGAATGAAGAAAGAAGCCATGGTTGATTGAAGATAAGGTAATATCCATTTAAGCTTGTCTACCCTACTTTTTCTATTCTCTCCTCTAAAGCTCATTTGAGCTCTTCTAATTTTAACCCACATCTTCTACCTCCCCTTTGTATGCATACTTGAAACAAGAGATCTTGTTAGCTATGCCTAGACGAAAACTCACAAGTCCCATAGTTCCCGAGGATGTCTAATGATTCTTGTTGTAAATGGTATAGTTTTGAAGCACCTTGCAATATGACTGGTGGTGTTGTCAATGAGGAGATCAATGTGAGGTAAGGGAAAGTCATCTTTTGGGCTTGCTTTGTTGAGATCACGGAAATCGAACATTCAAACTTTGCCATCCTTCTTGTGGATGGGGACGATATTTGCCAGCCATTGGGGGTATTCCACCACCTGCAGGAATCCTACATTGAATTGTTTTACCACTTCCTCCTTAACCTTCTACTCTGGTTTAAGTCTCCTTAGTTTTTAACTTAGAGGCTTCATTTAGGGGTTTAGGGGTAGCCTGTGTTCAACAATTGATTCATCTAACCCGAGCATGTCCTGATATAACCAAGCAAAAACATCAATGTAAGTAGTTAGTAGCTCTAGAAACTTCTTACGTTGCCATTGCTTCAGCCTGTAAGCACCCCATTTTTTCCCGCTTGCCAATCTCTGGTCCGATTAGACTCACATTAAAATTGACACAAACACATTCAAGTCAAAACTAGCTTTCCAGACTCAATCTGATCAATCAATCGCTTTGTAGGTCTATTGTAAGCACCAGATTTTTGACCATTCGGCGGTCTCCACTTCATCCAGACTTGTGTTCAAGTCAATATGGACATATTCCGAAACAAATCAACTCTCTAAGTCTAAATCTTGTCAAATCATCCCTTCACGGGCCCACTGGGGCCTAAAGAGAAGCAAAATGACCAAAATGCCCTTAGGGACATTATCCTTTCCATATTCTAAACCAGGCACGTCTTTTCGAAGACGGTGAGAGCCTTTTCCAATTCCTTTTCCAATTTCAATTCCAATCCCTCTCTCTAGATAGTTGATTCCTCAAGATGGTAAATCTATCCAATTAGGCATGTTTTTCCGAAGACGATAAGACCCCTTTCCAATTCCTTTTCTAATTTCAATTCCAATCCCTCTCTCGAGACAGTTGATTCCTCAAGAAGGTAAATCTATCCAATCAGGCACGTCTTTCTGAAGACGGTAAGACCCCGTTCCAATTCCAATTTAGGCACGTCTTTTCGAAGACGGTAAGTCCCCTTTCTAATTCCAATTTCAATTCCAATCCCTCTCTCGAGACAGTTTATTCCTTGAGACGGTCCGACACGTTTTTCAAAGAAAATCTCTTTGAAACGGGAAGTTCCTTTAAACCTGTCGACCGGGACGAGACCCCAAGTCCCTTAGATGGTAAAACGGTCCACCTTTGGTGCTTGCTAGCCTACCAATGCAAAAATTTCCGTTTAGGCACGCCTTTCGAGAAATTTGACTTCTCAGACGCTAAGTCCTTTTAGCAGCTTCCCGAAATCAGACAATCTCAGGAATGATCGCGAACTGTCAGAGTAGCAAAATTACTTGCAAACATCGCAACCGTTAGAGCAGCAGAAATACTAGCAAACAGGTCGATATAGGGAATTACCAACAAACCCCTGTATCACGCGACCGCCGTCAGAGTGGCGGAAACACTTAAAACCCAGGTCAATACCAGTGCTTGCTAGCCCACTTCGGTGAAAAATGACCAAACTATCCATAGGGCCATTTTTTGGCATGTTTCTCAAGAACACACTAGAGTCCTCAGAACGGTAAGTCCAACCTTCCAAGATTGTCTTAAAGGAAATCTGGCATGATTAGGTGCCTTCTAGTCAGTTTCGGGCCAATTCCGAGACTTTTCGGTCAAGATGACCATTTTGCCCCTAGGCATTCGAATGGCCCGGGAACCACACCGGCTCTGGGTATCAAACCGGTAACCTCTCGAGAATACTTCTTATAGTATTCCCAACCTTCCTTTATCTTTCCGGATCATTCCGAGTCAGTTCCGGCAAACTCGGTGCAAAATGACCGTTTTGCTCCTAGAGGGCCGGTCGCCATTTCTAGCCACGCCGGCTCTGGGTATCAAAACGGTAACCTTCGGAGATTACTTTTTATAGTATTTTCAACTTTCCTTTATCTGTCCGGATAATTCCGAGTCAGTTCTGGTAAACCCAGAGTAAAATGACCGTTTTGCCCTTGGTGGGCCGGTCACCTTTTCCGACCATACCGGCTCTGGGTATCAAACTAGTAGCCTTTGGGAACATTCTAAATAATATTTCTAAATCTTGAGTCTTCTTCCGGCACATTTTGAGTTCGTCCTAGCAGCTTTTCAATCTAGTTGACCGTTTTGCCCCTAATGGCCTGGTCAACCATTTCGACAAATCTTGTCATCCTTTTTCAAGTCCATTGCTTCCGGGACTCTATTCTAAGGGTTCCTGTCCCTTTTCGGCCTTCCGGGCCATTCCTGGCCTCTTCAAATCATTCCCGGACTTTACGGAGTCACTCCTAGTGAAGCTAGGTTAAAAATTGCATGGTAGTCACTAGTACAGGCGCCCAAATCTTCCCAAGATACGTTACTTGCCGACTTATAAAGTTTTCTAATTGGCTGGCGGCGCTAAGCCAATAAATGGCCTAACGCCACTCCTAGTGGCTCCAAGAGAACTTTTTCCCTAGCGCCACTGCAACAGGCGCAGGGTCTATCCCACCTCTATAAATACAGAGCCTCTTCCAGCGTGAAAGAGGTCCACAAACTCAATCTAAAAACCCTAATTTTTTATACAAAGAGCTTGTACACTTCCTAAACCCTAGCTTGCTTAGGTTTTCCAAACCCTAGCCACCATACAAAACCCTAGCCTCATATACACTCATACACACCCCTATACACTTATACACTAGCCTCCAACCCTCTATTGAAGACTTGGAGTTTTGCAACTATGAAGATTTGAAGATCAAGACAAAGCTCTCAAAGACTGAAGTGAAGACCGAAGAAAAAGCAAGAAAGCAAGGCGCGCAAAGCCAAGCAAAATAAAAAAGACACAAGGTAGGCATCTTATTTAAATTTTCGCACTTCCCCCTCTCTCTTCTCTCTCCTAACCCACTTGGGTTTTCTCTATTTTAATCCCCCATCTCTTCCTCCCCCCCCCCCCTCTTTGCATGCTTGAAACAAGGAGACTCCCGGTCCATGTGTAGGATTAGACTATTAGAGAGTCACCGTGTCGGGGGTTTTCTTTTAATCTAATCGGAGACCACGTGGGTTCGGCCTCCTTGATTATGTGGTGAAGCCTTAACCTTGTATGTTCACAACCCCAAATTTGCATTGTACATATCATGATTCTTGCATTCTTCCAAAAATTGTTTTCAAAATCGTTTTCAAACTCGTTTTCAAAACTTGCATTAAAACTTGTTTTCAAAATTGCCTCAAAATCTTCTTTTCCAAAAACTTGTTTTCAAAATCACAACCTTAGGGTGATTCTAGCATTTTCATGGCTAGGGTTGCTTTAGGAAAGTGTTACATTTAAAGTTACCGATATGGTCTATATTTTCAACTCCTTGTTGTTTTCAAAACCACTTTCTTAAAGTGGTTCTAACCTTCTTATGGTTAGAATCACTTTAGGAAAGTGAGATATTTTATATCTTCCAAAAAACTCTCTCTTCAAAAGTTTCTCTTTCTAAAACCCTCGTTTTCAACATGCTTTCCTAAAACTCTCTTTTTCAAAGTTGTTTTCAAAAACCCCCTCCAAAAATCTATTTTCCAAAAATTCCCTATTTAAATTCCTTTCCAAAATCCTCTCCTCAAAATTCACTTTCTAAAAACGCTTCCCAAATCTCTTTTCTAAACTCTCTCCAACAATCTTCTACCAAAAATCTTTCTAAAAAACTCTCTTTCCAAAATCTTCCTTCTAGAAACTCCCCTCTAGGATTTTCCTTCTAAAAACTCGTTTCCAAAAATACAATTTTCAAAAACTCCTTTTTTTTTAAAAAAAATCTCTTTCCAAAAACTCCTCTCTAGGATTTCCTTCTAAAAATCTTCGTTTCCAAAAACACATTTTCCAAAAACCCTTTCCTTAGAGCCCAAGTCAAGTCCTAGAGCTAACAATTAGGAAACCCTAATTTTCATTCCAAAAACATGGTTTTCAAACTTGCCTTAAAACCTAGGTTTCCAAAACCTTCCGTTTTCTACGTCAAAATTTTATTTTCAAAACCTATTTTTCTATGTCAAAACTATACACTTCCAAATCTAGGGTTTCTAGAAACTTCCCTTCCCAAATCCTTGTCAAATCAAATTTTCCCTTGAAAAAACCAAATCAAATCTTCTCGTTTAGGAAACTAGATCCAATCCTCTGTTTTTGGAAACAAAATCAAACCTTCGTTTTTTAGAAACAAAATCCAATCTCTTATTTTAGGAAATAGGAATCAAATCCCTTCCTAGTCTAAATCTTTCCTAATTCAACTCCTTCCTAATCTTCTACTTTCCTAAATCCTAAGTTTTCAAAACTTGAACATAAAAATCTTTTCTAAATTTTAAAACTTAACTTCCACATCTTTCCTAATTTAACCATTTCCTAATTCTATCCCTTTTCCAAATCTTAACTTTCCAAATTTAAGTTTTCAAATCTTTCTTATACTCAACCTTTCCTGATTTCAAGATTTTCTAAAACTCAAACTCTAAAACTTTCTAAATCTTAAACTTTCTAAATTTCAAAATCTTTCCAAATCCAAAGCTTTCGAAATTGAAAACTCTCTTAAGTTAAATCTTTCTAAACTTCCAACCCTTCTAAAATCTAAACTTTCCTAAAACTTCAAATCTTTCTAAATCTAAAGCTTTATAAATGCAAAACTTTCTCACTTTCTTAGCTTCCCTATTTCAAAACATTCCAAATTCAAAACTTTCATAAGTTGAAACTTTCCAAATTTTAAACCTTCCTTAAACTAAACTTTTCCTAATTCAAAACATTTCTAAATTCAGCACTTTCTTATTTCAAAACCTTTCTTAAAATAAAAATTTCCAATTTCAAAACTTTCCTAAACCTAAAACTTTTCTAAGTTAAAACTTTCCTAAATTGAAACTTTCTTAAGTTAAAGCTATCCTACTTCGAAAACTTTCTTAATTTGAAACTTTTCTAAACGGAACTTTCCTAAACGAAACTTTTCTATTTTGAAACTTTCCTAATTCGAATCTTTCCTAAATCTAATCCTTCTCCAATCTTCCAATTCCAACATTCGAGTCCAATCTTTCTTAATCTCCAGTCTTCTCTAAATCCTCTCTTTCCTAAGTTTAGGTTTTCTAGAACCAATCTTTTCAAATCTTTCAATCAAAGTTCAATCTCTCAATTCCAATTCAAAGTTTCTTTCTTCCAATCAAAATCTTCTATTTTCAATCGGACTCTTGTCCGAACTACGACTGACCTGATTCCTCCAAAAGGATACGTAGGCAACCCTCATGGGTGCGGTCTCCACATTTTTCAAATCACAAATTCTACAACATTTTTCAAATTTCAAATTTCAAATTCCACAACCTCTTTCAAATCTCCAATTCTACGATCATCTTCAATCTCCAATTCCATATCTATTTCAAGTTTCCAATTCGAAAAATCTATTTTCAAATCTCTATTCTCAATTTCTAAAACTTTTCAATTTCAAATCTATCCTTTCAAATCTCTCTTCTAAAATCAAATCAAATTCTTCTATTCCCAAATCTATTTTCAAATCAAACTTTCCTCTTGCATCTGCATATCATGCATCATGTTTTTTTAAACATTCTTTTTCAAAGTGGATAGGATTGAACAATAGTTAGTTGAAGACTCTCATAGGTGAATTTAGGGTAGATTGACATATAGGTACCGAAAGGGCGGGGTAGGGTGATGGCTTAGTGCATCTTTCCTACATGTAACTAACCTTCGAACCTAGAATCATAGTTTTCATAGACCAAAACGGAGTTATTTTCAAAAAAGGGCTAAATGTTTTTCAAAGGTTGCCAAACAACCTGTTTTCCTAAAAACCCTCTCTTGAGGAGATATTTTCAAAATTGTTTTCCAAAAACCCTAAGTTTAGTCTTCGGATTATTCTTAGTTTTTAGGTGACCTAACTCACCTTAATCAAGTTAGGTGGCGACTCCAAATCTTTTCTAAAAGCCCTTTATTCAAATCTATTTTCAATTCAAACCTAGTCGCACTCAAACCTAGTTCTAACGAGAGAGTATAGTGTTTTTCCCGCTTGTGTGTGTATTCCTCGAGTGCAAAAAATCTAGGTGCGACACCCGCTAGGCCCAATAGAGGCAAAAAATCTAGGTTCCACACCCGCTAGGCCCACAAGGTAGGCTTTCAATTTAAGTTTATACATCTTCCCCCTCTCTTCTCTCTCTGAACTCACTTGGCTTTTCTTCTATTTTAATCCCCCATCATCTTTCTTCCAGTCGGTTCCAGACCAATTTCGAGATCATTTGGTCCAAATGACTATTTTGCCCCTAGGCATTCAAGCCTCTCTGGGAACCACATCGGCTCTGGGTATCAAACCAGTAACCTCATTGGAAATATTCCCAGACCTTTTGGAGTCACTCCTAGTGAAGTCAAGCCAAAAATTGCAGGGTAGTCACCCCCCCCCCCCCCCCCCCCCGGACCCCCCTTTCTTGCATGCTTAAAACAAAGGAATTGCCGGTCCATGTGTAGGATTAGGCTATTGGAGGGTCACCGTGTCGGGGGCTTTCTTTTTGTCTAACCGGAGACTACATGGGTTCGGCCCCCTTGATTATATAGTGAAGCCTTTAACCTTGTATGTTCATGACCCCAACTTGCATTATGCATATCATAATCTTGCATTCTTCCAAACTTCGTTTTCAAACTCGTTTTCAAAACTTGCATTAACATTGTTTTCAAACTTGCATCAAAGCCTTTTTTTTCAAAACTTGTTTTTAAAATCACAATCCTAGGGTGATTCTAGCTTTTTCATGGTTAGGGTTGCTTCAGGAAAGTGTTACATTTAAAGTGACCAATATAGTCCATATTTTCAAATCTTTATTGTTTTCAAAACCACTATCCTAAAGTGGTTCTAGTATTCTTATGGTTAGAATCGCTTTAGGAAAGTGAGATATTTTATATACTTTCCAAAAACTTTCTTTTTAAATATCTCCTTCTAAAAATCTCTTTCCGGCATACTTTCAAAAACTCTCTTCAATCTCCTTTTCAAAATTCCTTTCCAAAGTTGTTTTCTAAAACTTCCCTTCACAAAACTCACGTTCCTAAAAACTCCTATACAAAACACGCTCTCTTCGAAATTCACCTTCTAAAAACGCTCCCTAAATCTCTTTCCTAAAAGCTTATTCCAAAATCTTCTTTCTAAAACTCCTATCAAATTCATTTTCCAAAAATTCCTTCTTAAGATCTCCTTCCAAAATCTCTCTTCCCAAAAATTCTACTTTCCAAAAAACAATTTTCTTTGTGCCCAAGTTAAGCCCTAGAGCCAACGATTAGGAAACCGTAGTTTTCTTTTGTAAAACACGATTTTCAATCTTGCCTCCAACCCTAGGTTTTCAAAATTGCCCTTTTACATCAAGATCATAAATCTTCAAAAACCTCTTTTCTATGGCAAAACTATAATCTTTCAAATCTAGGATTTCTAAAATATCATCCTTCCAAATCCATGTCAAATCCAATCTTCTCTTTAGGAAACCAAATCCAATCCCCCGTTTAGGAAACTAGATCCTATCCTCCGTTTTTGGAAACAAAATTAAAACACCTCTTTTAGAAACAAAATCCAATCCTTCGATTTAGGAAATAGGAATCTCACTCCTTCCTAATCTCATACCTTCCTAAACCGTAGGTTTCCAAAACTTAAACTTTAAAATCATTCCTAAATCTAAACCTTTCCTAATTTCACCCCTTCCTAAATTCCATACCTTTCCAAATCTAACTTTTCAAATCTTTCTAAACTTCCAAACTTTCCAAATTCAAAACTTTCTTAAGTTGAAACTTTCTAAATCCTAAACTTTCTAAAATTCTAAATCTTTTCTTAAATCAAACTTTTCTTAATTCGAATCTTTCCAAAATAAACTCTTTCCTAAATTTTAAACTTTTATATTTCAAAAACATTCCCATTTCAAACCTTTCCTATTTCAAAAACTTTCCTAATTCGAAACCTTTCCTAAAATAAAACTTTCCTATTTTAAAACTTTCCTAAAATGAAACTTTCCTAATCCGAATCTTTTCAAAATCCAATCTTTCCTAATCTTCCAAGTCTCAAGTCAAATCTTTTCTCAAAACTCTTCCAAGTCAAATCTTTCTAAATCTCAAGTCCTTGGCAAATCCTATCTTCTTAAGTCTAGGTTTCCTAAATCTCTATCTTTCCTAATCAAAGTCTAGTCTTTCTAATTCCAAATTCCAAATTTCAATATTCTATTCTAAGTTCAAATTAAATCCAAATTCCAATTCAATTTATTCTTCCATATCAAATCTTCTATTTTTTATCGGACTCTTGTTCGAACTACGACTGACCTGATTCCTCAAAAAGGATATGTAGGCAACCCTCGTGGGTGCGGTCACCACATTTTTCAAACTTCTATTTCCATAATCTTTTTCAACCTTTTATTTCCATAACTCTTTTCAAATCTCCAATTCCACAATCATCTTCAAATTTTCAATTTCCTAATCTCTTCCAAGCTTCCAATTCCATGATCTATTTCAAACTTCCAATTCCAAATTTCTATTTCCAAATCTCTATTTCTAATTTCTAAAACTTTTCAATTTCAAATCTATCTTTCCAAATTTCTTTTTAAATCAAATCAACCCTTTTCAAATCTCTTTCCAAATTTATTTTCCAACTCTCTCTCTCTTGTAATTGCATATCATGCATCATTATTTTAAAAATGCTTTTCTAAAATGGATAGGATTGGACATTGTTAGTTGAAGCCTCTCATAGGTGAATTTAGGGTGAATAGACATATAGGCACTGCAAGGGCGGGGTAAGGTTATGGCTTAGTGCGTCTTCCCTATACGTAACCAACCACCGAACCTAGGATCACTATTTTCAAAGACCAAAATGGAGTTATTTTCAAAAAAAGGGCTTAAATATTTTTCAAAGGTTGCGAAACAACCTGTTTTCTTAAAAATCCTCTCATGAGGAGATGATTTCCAAAATCGTTTTCAAAAACCCTAAGTGTAGTCTTCGGATTGTGCTTAGTTTTTAGGTGACCTAACTCACCTTAATCAAGTTAGGTGGCGACTCCAAACTTTTTCTAAAAGCCCTTTATTCAAATCAATTTTCAATTCAAACCTAGTCGCACTCATTCTTCTAGGAGGATGAGTTCTAATAAGAGAGTATAGTATTTTTCCTACTTGTGTGTGTATTCCTCGAGTGCGAAAAATCTGGGCGTGACACTAGTGGCACAGAAGGAAATTTTCCTTGGCGCCACTGCAACAGGCGCCAGGTTAATCTTGTGTCTTTAAATACAAAGCCTCCCCTGTGTGAAAAGGGTCCACAAACTCAGTCCAGAAACTCTACTTTTCGAATTAGAGAGCTCGAAATCTCTCCAAAACCGTAGCCTCTCTAGTCTCTTCAAACCCTAACCTCTATACACTTAACCCTAATATCTATACACACTCCATACACTCATACACAACCCTCCAAAGCTTCCATTGAAGACTCAAGGTGCTGCAACTTGGAAGCTCTCAAGGATCAAGTAAAGCAAAGCAAATAAAGCAAACAAAACAAGAAGAAAACAATGTATGCTTTCTTTTTATGTTTATGTACTTTCCCCCATCTCTTTTTCCTCTTAACCCACTTGGGTTTTCTTTTATTTTAATCCCCTATCTTCTTCATTCCTTTCTTGCATGTTTGAAACAAGAGATTCCCCGATTCATGTGTAGGAATGATTGTTGAAAGTCACCGTGTTGGGGAATTTCTTCTGATTCAACCTTTGACCATATGGATTTGGCCTCCTTGATTATGTGGTGAAGCCTAAACCTTGTATGTTCATAACCCTACTTGCATTGTGCATATCATATTCATTCTTCCCCTCAAAGTTGTTTTCAAAAGTTATTTTCAAAGCTTGCATCAAAATCATCTTTCAAACTTGTATTCAAAATCTCTTTCTCAAAACTTGTTTTCATAATCACAATCTTAAAGTGATTCTAGCATTTTCATGGTTAGGGTTGTTTTAGGAAAGTGTTATATTCATTGTGACCATCAAGGTCCATATTTTGGGTGTAAACTCTAAACTTGTTTTTCATCAAAACCACAATCTTAAGATGATTCTAGCCATTCCACGGTTAGGGTTGTTTTTGAGAAGTGTGATATTCAATGTGATCATATTGGTCCATATTTCAAATCTATGTTGTTTTGAAAACCATCAACTTAGGATGGTTCTAGTCTCTTCATGGTTAGAATCATTTTAGGAAAGTATGACATTCAAAAGATTTCAAAAAGTCCATTTTCAAATCATTCTCCAAATTGCTTTTCAAAAAACTCTCTTCAGTCTATTTTCGAAAAACTCTTTTCAACTTCCTTCCAAAAATTCACTTTCTAAAAACTCTCTAAATTTCCTTCTTAGAAACTATCTTCAAAATATCTTCTTTCTAAAAACTCTTTTTCTTGGAGTCTAAGTCAAGCCCTAGATTTCATGGTTAGGAAATCCTAATTTTCTTTCCTAAAAACATGACTTTCACTTTTGCTTCAAATCAAAGCTTCCAAAAACTATCTTCTACATCAAATCTTAGATTTCTAAAATCTCTTTTTCTACACCAAAATCATAGGTTTCAAAATCCTAGATTTTTAAAATTCAACATTTCCAATTCTATGTCAAATCCAATCTTTCAAAATAGAAAACTAGATCAAATCCTTCAATTTTAGAAACCATGTCAAATCATCTCTTTTTGGAAATAAAACCTAGTCTTCTATTTTAAGAAATAAGAATCAAATCTTTCTTAATTCAAATATTTCCTAAGTTCACATTTTTCTAAATTCCAGACTTTCCTAAAATGGAACCTTCCTATTTCAAAACTTTCCTAAATTCAAACTTTCCAAATTTCAAATGTTTCTAAAGTTGATATCTTTCCAAAATTCAAAACTTTCTTAAAATGAGGCTTTTCTAAAATGGAGCTTTCCTAATTTGGCACTTTCCTAAAATGGAACTTTCCTATTTTGAAACTTTTCTAATTCGAATCTTTTCTAAATTCAACTTTCTAAAATAAAACTTTTTAAATCTAAATCAAATCCTTTCCAATTCAATTACATGTCCCAATCTTAGGTGACCTAAACCTTAGGAGGCTTAAACCCTAGTTCAACCCTAACCCTAAAGTTAGGAGGCTTCAACCTTTTTCTAAAACTCCTTTCTAAATCAAGATTGTGTTCCAATTTCAATCTAAGTCAAAATGTTTTCAAAATCTCAATCTTTCCAAATCAAGTCCAAGCTCAATCATTTCAAATTAAAATCAATTTCAAATTCTCAAGTTCTATTTCAAATTAAGGTCAATTCCAAGTTCAATTTCAAGTCTCTTATTCAATGTTCAAATCAAACTCTTTTTCTAATCAAATATTTTGTAAGTCAAACTTTTCAAACCTCAAAGTATCTATTTTCAATCGGACTCTTGTCCGAACTACGATTGACCTAATTTCCAAAAAGGGATATGTAGGCACTCTCATGAGTGCGGTCACAAATTCTTTCAAGTTTCTAATTTTAAAATCTATTCTCAAATCTCCAATTCCATAATCTATTTCCAAAATCAAATCAAATCTTTTCGAATCTACTTTTAAAATCAAATCAAATTCTTGCATTTGCATATCATGCATTATATGTAATTCTTTTCAAAGTGGATAGTTTTGGACAATTATTAATCAAAGATTACTAATGATTAAACCTAGGGTAAATAGATATGTAGGTATCGCAAGGGCGGGGTAGGGTGATGGCTTAGTATGTTTTCCCTACACGTAACCAACCTCCAAACCTAGATCACTATTTTCAAAGACCAAAATGGAGTTATTTTCAAAAAGGGTTTAAATATTTTCAAAGGTTGCCAAACAACCTATTTGCTTAAAAAACCCTCTCTTGAGGAAGTTTTTAAAACCTTTTCAAAAACCCTAAGTGTAATATTTGGATTGTGCTTAGTTTTAGGTGACCTAACTCACCTCAATCAAGTTAGGTGGTGACTCCAAACCTTATTTCAAAAGCCCTTAATCAAATCAATTTCTAATTCAAACCTAGTCACACTCATTCTTCTAGAAGGATGAGTTCCAACGAGAGAGTACTGTGTTTTTCCTACTTGTATATATTTTGCTCGAGTGCAAAAAATCGGGGCGCGACGCAACCCTGTGCCAATCTTAATCTCTCTAGGGTTTCCCTGGTCCCTAAGTTAACTGTTTATGTTTCCTTGATGTTGGGGTTCCCGAATTTCCTCTGGTATTTCATCTCTGTAGTTCACATCAAGCTCAATCCCCAGATGTTGATAGTCAAATTTAGTATCACAGTCATGATTCATCAAGATAGGCATTATTTCGATTAACAGGGCAAGGCATTGGATTTTGGGATCCCTGCAAAGCATAATCACAAAAGTCAAAACAAAAAGTTATTTTTATTGATTAAATGTGCTTAATACATATTGAAAGACACAGAGAATTTAGTAGCAAAAAGATAAGGAAGATTGAGTTTATTAGGGATGAGCCTGACACTTATGGACTGCCTTGGCAAACTTTGTATTGAAACTTGCGAGCATGGAGGAGGCTCTTGCCAACCTAATTATTGAGCTTCTCACCAAGGTGTGCGGGTCGAATGGAGGCATCTTCGGTCACCTCTGTGTCTACTGTTGTGACATTGACTTCGGCGATGACGGTGTTTGTTCCTTTCTTTTTTTGTTTCTAGTGCATAGTAGAACCCTCCCCTTGTATGCCGAGCTGAGATTGAGTTGACTGGTTAATTTTGCCTCCTGTATAGCTCTTTTCCTTTATCTTCTTTTCCTTTGGGTTATTTTTTGTATTTCCTCTTTGGTAGGCATGTATCCTAAGCTGAAAGTAAATTCTATGGATGGCAACTCTAGGACTTTTGGTTCTCCCTGTAGATTCCACCCTAGGCCTTTTTTGGGTTGGTACCCATTTACCTTGAAATAGTGGGTTATCATTCCAGCATTCTGAGAGTATTTGGGTTCTATCTAATCCCCTTTTTGTATAACGGTGACATATTCGCATGATTGGAAGCAAGGTGATGCCCCAGCACCGGGGGTTGTGTTGACCTCATAGATTGCAAACTCTTGTTCGGCAAAGATGGTGATCAATTTTGTCCCTACGATGAACTTGACCTTTTAGTGGAGGCTAGAGGGTATGGCACCTGCTGAGTGGATCCATAGCTTTCCTAACAGCATATTGTAAGCATAAAGGATCTGTAAGACTTGAAATTTGATTGTGAAGGTCACAGGACCTATCTTGATCGGCATCTCAATTTCTCCCATGGTCTCTCTCCGGGATTCGTTGAAGGCTCGGATGATTGTACTAATGTGGCTCAAATAAGTTTGATCCATCCCAAGTTTCTCTAGGGTTAAATACGGATAGACATTTAGGGCCAATCCGTTGTCTACTAACACCTTTGATACCATCATCCCCCTTGTTTTCAAAGTTATATGTAAGGCACGGGTGTGGCCCGTCCCATCAACAGAGATCTCATCGTCAAAGAAGGTAATGATGTTAGGAGCCATGATAAGGCTGACCATGTTATGCAGGTTGTCAGGAGTGAAGTTTTTAGGCACATGAGCATCTTTGAGTATTCTAAGGAATGCATCCCGACGTACGTTGAAAGGGAGAAGTAGTCCTAACATGGAGATGTGAGAGGGGGTTTTGTTTAGTTGCTCTATTATATCATAATCGATCTTTTTCAAGGATTTAGTGAATTTGCAAATTTATTGCTCTGTAAAGGGGTCAGAACATTCTCCTTATTTTCCTGTCCCTTTCCTTTGTTTTTCTATCTCTGCAAGAGCATAGCATCGTCTTGACCTGGTTATCCCTCCTATTTCTGAGACTGCTTCATCGACGTTTTGGATTTGGTCTGGGGGATAGGTCTATGGGACATTGTGGAGGCTAAGTATGGGCAATTGGGATATAACGGGCAAGGTCACTTTGGGGGGCATGGTAATAGGTATAGCAGTGGATGATGGACTGGTGTGCACTAGTAGGGTAAGGGGTGCTTTATTCTATGGTGTGGGTGGTTGCACTAAACGCATGGCTCTCCTAGGATCGGTTTGGGGGACAAGCCTGGTCATTGCAACCATGGGTTGAGGTTCAAGCACTAGGGTGAGGATGACGCAAAAGTGGGGTGGATGAGGAGAGGCTTCAATGGTCAAGTTGAGGTTGGCCTGTTGGGGTTGTATTGTGAGGAAGGTTCAATTCAGAATCCCCAGATCCTTGAATTTTAGGGGGTAAGCGATCCCCTTAGGAATGTGGATTGATGGTGAATTGCCAGGAGTATCCCCGTTGCTAAGAAAAGTAGTGTCGGGACTTTTGTTTTTTGGGGACAACATTTCTAGCAGCCTAAGCATACGGCCCGTGCTAGCAAGGTAGTGACTGGGTCAATTAAGAGTTTCCTTCCTGTGTCCGTCATGTAACAACTGTTCCTCCTCTGCTTCCTAGAAAGTAAAAGAGAAAAGAGCAAAGTTTAGCCATATTGGTTTTTGAAGATTTCCGTGCAATGCATGTTTTAAGGGTGCCCCTGCCTTGAGAAGGGTCTAAGTATGATGCTTGGGCTCACATGTGGAGATGGGGGTTTGCCCCTATATGTAATATCGTACCTTTGCTTGTAGTCATTCATGCATCCATACATCCATTCACCCACAAGAAGTATAAATGATAATTTTATTAACGTAAGTTCCTCTTGTACATGAAATTTCAAAGTATATTGAAAGGGGAAGGGGAAACACTTTCCTTGGAACTTTCTCCAATCTGGTTTTACATTTGAAACCCTAAACTACCCTTGAGTCTTTAGATTTGCCTCCTTAATGTTGAGAGGTCATTGAGCGACCTTGCTTCCGGATTGCCCCTTGGCTTGGCATCCCTATGTCTATGAGTGGAGAGGGATTAGGGCCCCTCTCATGAGATGAGATTCGATGCATGTTATGAGTCCTTAGGGTTGCTTAGAACCCTTAGGAGTTTTGGTAGGCCTTGATTTGGACAAGATCAGCTTTGCTCTTTCTTTGAGGGTTGATCATATGCATGAAAATGCAATTTCTTGAGTGACTTAGGAACTCTCGTCTTAAAATGGACAATAGATGCATGAGCAATATAATAGCAGTGAATGCATGAGCATAGAATGTTTGCACAGTAGTATAACAGTAAGAATCAACCAGTTAAACTAGAAAGGAAATAAGGAAGAGTAAAGCGGTCACCCTTTCCTCCTTGGTTTTGAAATCGACGAGTGTGTCTTAAATCTGACAGAGGTTCGGCTATACATGGGGTGCTACATGAGCATGAGGTTGGGGGTCACTAATGCTTCCTAAAAAGCTCGGTTCTCAAATCTTCAAACCTAGGCCCACTCCCCGAGGTGGTGCCATTATCAGTTGGTGATTTGAGCGCGGGAACCATCATGAGGCCGTAGGCTAGGAAACTGACACATCATCCTACTCACAACTAAAGTACCGCCCCCCTTCTAACTAGAAGGGTTGTAACTACGTAATAATGTAAGAATACAAATGTAAGTGATTGTGTGTGAGGATTTTTGAAAATGGAGGAAAGGGTCCAACAACTTCCATCTATCCTGTTCTTTCATTTCATGCATGTTAATTAATATAAGATAAAAACAAAATTTGAGTACCTACAAAACAAATGCACATAGTTAGTATCTTTATGAAAAACCCAATGCAAGATAGAGATGAATAATAGATGCAAGAGCATAAGATGATATGCATGGATGCAAGTGAAGACATGTTCTCGAAAATATTTTTAAAAATTTTGAAAAGGTGGACAAACTTGGACAAGGGAATTTGAGACTCTTGGTGAGTGAAAGGTGAAGAAACATGACAATAGCCTAACCCTATGAGCGTCCCTAATGGAGTCGCCAGTTGTCGTGCCCTGGTTTTCAGCCCCCGAGTCTGAGTCTCAACTCGGAATGAAAACCCAATACTCTGTCTGTTAGAACTCACCCTCCTCAGAGGATGAGTGTGACAGGGTTTGAACTTGAAACTGATTTGATTAAGGGCTTTTGGAAAAAGGTTTGGACTCACCTCCTAACATTGATAAAGGTGTGTTTGGTCACCTAAAACATGATAATGTTTCTTTTTTATTTTTTGGACTTGGAATACATGGGGGGGTGTACTGTATTTGTAGGCCAAAGTTGAGGAGGTGGCGTCACTAGAAGTGGTGCCTAGCCAATTTTTGGCTTGGCACCACTCATCCTTGTATATCAATGATCTTCGAGATTTGATTCGACTTTGGGTTACAAGGCAAAGATCTGGGATGCCACTCTTAGTGGCTTCCAGCTATCTTTTGGCTTGACTCCATTATGAGTGGCTCCAGTTTGATCTGGAAAGTTACTAGGCTGTGAGGCCCAGCTGGAAAAGAGATAGGGCACCGAGGAGTGCGCTGGGGGTTGCTGGTCTGATACCTAAAGCCGGAATGGTTAAAAAGGGTGACCGACCTACTAGGGGCAAAATGGTCATTTGGACCATAAAATGCCGAAATGGGCCTGGAGTGGATTGGGATGGTACTTGGAGATTGGGGATACTTGTGGGAGTGCCCTAAGGGTTTACCAGTTTGATACCTAGAGCTGGTGTGGTTGAAAAAGATGATTGAAATTGGTCCAAAGTCGACCAGGATCGGATTTGAAGGCCGAAAACACTATTAAGAGTGTCCCAGAGGGTTACCGGTTTGATACCCAAGGCCGACGTGATTGAAAGGGATGACCGGCCCATTAGGGGCAAAACGGTCGTTTTGATTCGAAAACACTGGAACGGGTCCGAAATTGACTGGAAAGGGATTTGGAGGTTGGAGACACTTGTGGGAGTGCCCTGGAGGTTTACAGATTTGATACCCAAAGCCGATGTGGTTGACGAGGGCAATCGGGCGCTTGGGGGTAAAATGGTCATTTTGATCATGAGTCACTAGAATGGGTTCGGAATTGGTTCGAAGGGCACTCTAAGCATGTCGGATTGTCTAGGACAGTCTTGAAAGGGGTGGACTTGTTGCTCTGAAGACTTAGGTACCTTCTCGAAGAGTGCGCCGAACAAAATTAGACTAGGTGATGCCTTAGGAGCATTTTGGTCATTTGGCTTCAAGTGGGCCTAACAGGCCCAAGAAGTGGCTAGTGGACTGGATTGGAGTTTGGAAGGGCCAGTTTGAGTTTGAATGTGTCTGTGGTGTTTGAAGGTGAGTCTAATCAAGCCAGAGATTGGCGAGCAAGCAAAAATAGGGTGCTTACATGATGTTTGATAGGTTCGAAAGCGGATCAAAGCACTCCGGTTCAACCAAAGGAGTGACTCAATTATGTTTGTAAGACGGTATTAGGTGGGGATATAGAATATTCTTAATCGTATTGTAATGAATGTCTTATTATTTATATTGTTATTGGTGGATTACAAGGTGATATTTGCATAGAACTCATATTGTGTGCATAAATTGCATTACACGGGAGAAAGTTCGATCACGTGGGACTAACCTAAGGTTTAGTCACGGTAGACATTCCTTGATAACAAACCATCGATATATTGGGTCAATGTTATCTAAATTGCGTGCTCATTTGTGGTGTATCTTACATTACATTACAGGAGATATTACATTTCATTGGTGGTGGTTTATTTATCAGTGGATTATATAATAATCATTTATCATTCATTTTTTATGAGTATTAATTATCTTTATGAGCATAGTGATATATAGTTCACACTCACACAGTTTGTTTTGTCAGGTAAGATTAAGATAGAGTATCAGTTCACTACAGTTGTCGTTGTCACCATAGCGGCTTTCGTCCTTGTGGTTGATGTCGAGTTGGAGAGCTTCAAGAAGCTCTTGTTGATATGTTGGTGGTTCTTGACTATGGCCTTGAAGCTCACGCTTGTCTTAAAACAGCGTTAATGACACCTGATTAGGAGCGGGCATGACATATAGCCTTGAAGCTCTCTTGTTTCAAGCATGTAAAAGAGGGAGGTAGAAAGTGGGGATTAAAATGAAGAATAACTCAAGTGACCTAATAGGGAGAAGAGAGAGTGGGGAATACTTCAATTTAATCTATAAGTATACCTTGGTCTTCAATCCACCATTGCTTGCATATTAGAGCTTCAAATGAAGATTTAATTGTCAAAGAATTTGAGTTTTGGAGACTTAAAAATATTTTCGAGCTTTCTGTTTTGATTTTTGCAATGTTTCTTTGTAATTTTTATCTCTGAAATACATAGGCGGGTGACCTGCTATTTATAGGCAGACAATTTTGGTCCCCACATATGAACGACATGCGTGTGGCCAAAATTTGGCCAAACACGTGTCTTTCATGTGTTTGGCCTTGGCCAATGGGGGAGTGCCACCTGGCACTCCTATACTTTCTAAACTTGGGTCGCAATACAAGTTTTATCTCGATCTGATCAGAATTTGGACGCATCTATCTTATGCTTCCACATCAAGAACTTTTATGCTTGCTTTTCCTCGATATTTGTGTCATTTGGGAATAATTTGAGAAAATCAAGTGCGTTGACAATGCTTTTTTGCAATTTTTCTTACACTTCAGTTTTTCTTAGAAGCCTTGAATGATCTTGGTTGACAAAGAAAATATCTCGGGAAGCATGCTTAAAAATAATCTTTTGGAAGCATTTACAAGGTGCTTGCTTGGTTTCCCAAAATGGTCATCTTTGATCCATGCGATCGTGGCCTTTGGGAAGCAATCGTCTTGATTGAACCATACCGATGGAAAGCTTTCCGAAAAGGCTTTTGGGAATTCTTTGACTTACGCATTTTGCTAACCATTTGATGGTGCATTATAATCAAGGAATCGGGATTTGACATAGGAAACAGAAAATGACTTTCTTTTGCTTCCTAAGTTTTCAAAAGTACCCTACTGTGAATATTTCGATCACGACTTTCAAGTGATGTTATTGATGATCGGACTATACCAATAGAAATTCTATGGTTCAGGCCTCCGGGAATTCCCTAATTTGTATGTTTTGTCAATAATTTGACAGTGTAATGTAGTTTCAGAAGTGAAGGAAAAGTCGGCCTTGGAGAAGCGTCTGTGTTGCGCTTCTCGAAGCTTGTATTGATTAAATTGTGTTTTAAGTCAAAGAACTTGCTTGGAAATGCCAGGGACTCGTTTTGGAGTGTCTCGGTAGGGGCCGGTATAGTTTCTGGAGCTGGTGTGATCTAGAAAATACACTTGGACTTGCAAAGGTAAAATGCTCATTTTAACCAAAGCTTGTCCGAATAAGACCAAAATAGACATTATTTGGACACTAGGGCATGCTTGACTACCTAGAGATAGTTTGGGATGGTCTTGCTGTAAGCACCCCATTTTTTATCGCTCGGCAGTCTACGGTTTGTCCAGACTTGAGTTCAAGTCAATATGGACATATTCTAGAATTCCAGTGCTAATCTAGTCAATTCATCACTTCACGGGCCCACTAGGCCCAAATAGAGGCAAAATGACCAAAATGCCCTTGTGGACGTTGCTCCTTTCCAATTCCAATAGGCACGTCTTTTTGAAGATGGTAAGTCCCATTTTCAATTTCAATAGGCACGTCTTTCTGAAGATGGTAAGTCCCCTTTCCAATTGCAATAGGTGCGTCATCCTGAAGACGGTAAGTCCCCTTCTCTAATTCCAATTCAAATCCCTCTCTCAAGAAAGTTGATTCCTCGAGACGATGAGTCTATCCTTTCCGGCACGTTTTTTGAAGAAAATTTCTTTAGAACGGTAAGTCCCCTTCAAACCCATCGACCGGGATGAGACCCCAAGTCCCCGAGATGGTAAAACAGTCTACATTTGGCGCCTGCTAGCCCGCCAATGCAGAAATGTCCATTTTAGCACGCCTTTCAAGAAAGTTGATTCTCAAGCGCTAAGTCCCTTTAGCAGCTTCCCGAGATCAGGTAATCTCGAGAATGATCGCGAACTGTTAAAATAACGGAAGTACTTACAAACATCGCAACCGTCAGAGTAGCGAAAATACTCACAAACAGGTCGATATAGGGAATTGCCAACAAACCCATGTATCACGGGACTGCCGTCAGAGTGGCGGAAACACTCAAAACCTAGGTCAACACCAGTGCCTGCTAGCCCACTTCGGTAAAAAAATGACCAAACTGCCCATAGGGCCATTTTCTGGCACCTTTCTTGAGAAAATACTTAAGTTCTCAGAATGGTAAGTTCACCCTTCCAAGATTGTCTTAAAAGCAATCTGGCATGATTAGGTGCCTTCTAGCCAGTTTCAGGCCAATTCTGAGACTTTCTGGTCAAGATGACCATTTTGCCCATAGGCATCCAAGCGCCTCGGGAATCACACCGGCCTTGGGTATCAAACCAGTAATCTCCCGAGAATGCTTCCTATAGTATTCTCAACCTTCCATTATCGTTTCGGATCATTCGAAGTCAGTTCCGGCAAACCCGGTGCGAAATGACCGTTTTGCCCCTGGTGGGTCGGTCGCCTTTTCTGATCACACCGGCTCTGGGTATCAAACCAGTAGCCTTTGGGAACATTCTAAATAATGTTTTCAAATCCTGAGTCTTCTTCTGAGACATTCTGAGTCTGTCCCCGTAGCTTTCCGGTTCGGTTGACCGTTTTGCCCCTAATGGCCCGGTCAACCCTTTCGACACATCTTGTCCTCATTTTTTAAGTCAAATACCCCTGAGGCCCTATTCTAAGGGTTCCCACCCTTTCCCGGCCTTTCGGGCCATTCCCGATCCCTTAAATCCTTCCCGGACCTTCCGGAGTCACTCTTAGTGAAGCCAGGCTAAAAATTGCGTGGTAGGCACTAGTACAGGCACCTAAATCTTCTCAAGATACGTTGCTTGCCGACCTTAAAACTTTCCTAACTGGCTAATGGCGCCAAGCCAATATTTGGCCTGGCACCACTCCTAACGGCGCTAAAAGTATTTTTGGCCTAGCACCACTGCAACAGGCGCTAGGTCATTCTTCCCTCTATAAATACAGAGCCTCCTCCTGCGTGAAAGAGGTCCACAAACTCAGTCTCCCTTAGGTTTTCCTAGCCCTAGAACCCTAGCCTCCTATACTCTCATATACACTCACATACACTCATACACTAGCCTCAAAACTCTCCATTGAAGACTTGGATTGCAGTAACTACGAAGTTCTCAAAGATCAAGATGAAGACTGAAGCGAAGACCGAAGCAAATCAAAGCGCGCAAAGCAAAGCAAAATAAAGAAGACACAAGGTAGGCTCCCTATTTATGTTTACGCATCTTCCCCTCTCTTCTCTCTCTTAACCCACTTGGGTTTTCTTCTATTTTAATTCCCCATCTTCTTTCCCCCCCCCCCCCTCTTTCTTGCATGCTTGAAATAAGGGATTTCCCGGTCCATGTGTAGGATTAGGCGATTGGAGGGTCACCGTGCCGGGGGCTTTTTTTTAGCCTAACCGGAGACCACGTGGGTTCAGCCCTCTTGATTATGTGGTGATGCCTTTAACCATGTATGTTCATGACCCCAACTTGCATTGTGCATATCAGAATCTTGCATCTCTCTAAATTCCATTTTCAAACTTGTTTTCAAAACTTGCATTAACATTGTTTTCAAACTTGCATCAAAACCTTCTTTTTCAAAACTTGTTTTCAAAATCACAATCCTAGGGTGATTCTAGCCTTTCCATGGCTAGGGTTGCTTTAGGAAAGTGTTACATTTAAAGTGACCAATATGGTTTATATTTTCAAATCCTTGTTGTTTTCAAAACCACTATCCTAAAGTGGTTCTAACCTTCTTATAGTTAGAATCGCTTTAGGAAAGTGAGATATGTTATATACTTTCTAAAAACTCTCTTTTCAAATCTCCTTCTAAAAATCTCTTTTCCAACATGCTTTCCGTAAACTGTCTTCAAATTCCTTTCCAAAATTGTTTTCAAAAACTCCCTTCCAACAATCTCTTTCCAAAAACCTCTTTTCTAAAAAGCTCCTTTCCAAAAACGCTTTTCTCAAAATTCCTTTCCTCAAATTTCCTTCCTAACAACTCTTTCCAAAAACTCTCTCTTCAAAACTCCCCTTCTAGAAACTCCTCTCTAGGATTTCCTTCCAAAAATCTCCCTTTCTAAAAACTCACTTTTCAAAATCTCTTTTCTTAGAGTCCGAGTCAAGCCCTAGAGCCAACAATTAGGAAATTCTAATTTTCCTCACCAAAAACATAATTTCCAATTCCCTATTTTGGCCTCAAAACCTAGGTTTCCAAAACCTCTTATTTTCTACATTAAAACTATACATATTTCTAAAACCTCTTTTCTACGTCAAAACTATAGTCTTCCAAATCTAGGGTTTCTAAAACTTCACCTTCCAAATCCATACCAAATCCAATCTCCCCTTTAAGATACCAAATCCAATCTTCCACTTAGGAAACTAGGTACAATCCTCCGGTTTTGGAACAAAATCAAAACATCTCTCTTTAGAAACAAAATGCAACCCTTGTTTAAGGAAATAGGAATCTCAATCCCTTTTAGTCTAAATATTTCCTAATCCACTTCTTCCTCATCTCATACTTTCCTAAACCTTAAATTTTCAAAACTTAAACTTTTAAATCTTTCCTTAAACTTTAAGTTTCCAAATCTTTCCTAATTCTACCCTTTCCTAATTCCATACCTTTTCAAATCTTAACGTTCCAAATATAAATCTTCAAATCTTTCTTAAACTCAAACCTTTCCTAATTGCAAGATTTTCTAAAACTCAAACTTTGAATCTTTCTAAAATTCTAAACTTTCCTAAACTTTAAATCTTTCCGAATCTAAAACTTTCTAAACTCAAAACTTTCTTACTTTCAAAACTTCCCTATTTCAAAACATTCTAAATTCAAAACTTTTTGATTCTAATACTTTTTTAAAATGAAACTTTTTCCTATTTCAAAACTTTCCTAATTCGAAACCTTTCCTAAACCAAAACTTTCCTAAAACGAAACCTTCCTAAAATAGCACTTTCCTAAAATGGAACTTTCCTAATTCGAACCCTTTCTAAATCCAATCTTTCCTAATCTTCCAATGCCTTCCAAGTCGAGTCAAATCTTTCTTAAATCTCATGTCTTTTCTAAGTTCCACCTTTCTTAAGTCTAGGTTTCCTAAAACCAAGCTTTCCAAAATTACTCTTTTCAAATCTTTCAATCAAAGTTCAATCTCTCAATCCTTCAATCCAAATTCCAATCAAAGTCTCTTTCTTCCAATCATACCTTCTATTTTCTATCGGATTTTTGTCCGAACTACGACTGACCTGATTCCTCCAAAAGGATACTTAGGCAACCCTTATGGGTGCGGTCACAACCTTTTTCAAATCTCAAATTCCACAATCTTTTTTAAGATTCTATTTCCATAACTCTTTTCAAATCTCCAATTCTATAATCTATTTCAAGTTTTCAATTCCAAAAATATATTTTTAAAATCTTTATTTCCAATTTCTAAAAATTTTCAATTTCAAATCTATCTTTTTAAATCTCTTTTTAAGTAAAATCAATTTCTTGTCAAATCTATTTCCAAATAAATTTTCCAACTCCCTTTTTCTATTGCATTTACATATCATGCATCATGTCTTTTAAAACATTCTTTTTCTAAAGTGGATAGGGTTGGACATTTGTTAGGTGAAGACTCTCATAGGTGAATATAGGGTAAATAGACATGTAGGTACCGCAAGAGCGAGGTAGGGCAATGGCTTAGTGCGTCTTCCCTACAAGTAACCAACCTCCAAACCTAGATCACTGTTTTCGAAAGACCAAAACGGAGTTATTTTCAAAAAAGGGCTTAAATATTTTTCAAAGATTGCTAAATAACCTATTTTCCTAAAAACCCTCTCTTGAGGTGGTATTTTCAAAAATCGTTTTCAAAAACCCTAAGTGTAGTCTTCGGATTGTGCTTAGTTTTTAGGTGACCTAACTCACCTTGATCAAGTTAGGTGGCGACTCCAAAAATTTTTCAAAAGTCCTTTATTCAAATCTATTTTCAATTCAAACCTAGTCGCACTCATTCTTCTAAAAGGATGAGTTCTAACGAGAGAGTACATTATTTTTTTTCGCTTGTGTGTATATTCCTCAAGTGCAAAAAATCTGGGCGCGACAGCTGGTGACTCCGCTAAGGACACTTAGAGGGTTAGGCCGTAGTCATGTCTCTTTACCCTTCACCTATGTAGAATCTTCAATTAACCTGTTCAATCCTATTCACTTTAAATTTTCAAAACCAAATTTTTAAAATTATTTTTAAAAATTATGCATTTATTCATATTATTTTGTATTAAGTTTACCATCCACATACTAACTCTTGCATCTTTGTTTTTTAAGTGCGCTTCGTATTTACAATATTATTTTATTAATTGTTATGCATGAATGTGATGAACAGGATGAATGGGAGTTGTTGGGCTCTTTCCTCCGCCTTCAAAAATCACACACACACTACATGTGCACTTGCATTCTGCATACTTGCATTTTTACCCTGATATGACCCTTCTAGTTAGAAAGGGGAAACGGTATATTGGTTGTGGGCAAGATGCCGTGTCAGTTTCTTCACCTACAGCCTCTTGATGGTTCCCCCATTCGGATCACCAACCAATCATGGCACCACCTCGGGGAGTGGGCCTAGGTTTGAAGATCAGGGGACCGAGCCTTTTTAGGATGCATTAGTCAACCCTCAACCTCATGCTCAAATAGACACCATGCATAGCCGAACCTCTGCCGGATTTAAGACATGCACACCATTTTCAAAACCATGTAAGAAAGGGCAACTGCTCTTACTTTCATTTATATCTGTTTATTCCTGTTGTTATAGTGACTGTATTCTTACTGTTATAATCCCTGTTTAACTACTTATACATGCATATGTACTTCAACTGTATCCTCTCTCCTTATACTCTATACATCCATTTTCATGCATTCCATATTCCATGTCAAGACGAGAGTTTTGAGTAACTCAAGTTACTACATTCTCATGGATATGATCAACCCACAGAGAGCGGTACCTAGTTCACTCTCCCTTGCATTAAACCCACCTAAACCCTAAGGGTTCCCACATAACCCTAAGGACTTATGGCATGCACCTTAATTCATTCCATAGGAGGGGCCCCAATCCCTTCATGCTCACGAAGATAGGGTTGCCAAGAAGACAAGGGACAGTCAATCAACAAGGTCTCTCAGCGACCTCCTCGACATAAAATCCAATGAAGGTGAATCCGAAGACTCAAGAGTAGTTTAGGACTTCTTATGTAAAGCTAGATAGGTGGAACCCCCAAAGGAAAATGTTCCCCTTTCCCCTGTTAAAATGTATTTCAATTCTTTTGTATCTAAAACTCAAAGTTAAATGTATTTCTTTATTTTCCTTGAGCAAATGGATGGATGAATATGTGAATGGATGAAGTTCCTTATCTGACAGTAAGGTATCTACATAGAGGGGATAATCCCCTATCTCCAAAAGTGAGCCAATACATCATGATTAGTTTTCCTCTTAAATAGGGACACCCTAGGACATGCATTGCATAAAGCTCTCTAAAAATCAGAAATTGACTTGCGATTTGTGTTTTTGTCTTTTTCTATTTTCCTTTCTATTTATAGAGCTCGCCCTGTTACCTGTTGTAAAGAAGAGGAGACCATATTACTGTCACCTGTTGTAAAGAAGGCCCCCCTAGACCCTCTCAGTCTAAAAATCCAAGGGCTAAAGGATTCGCTGCGAAGTCTCCATGGCCACGACACTTACAGGTTCACTTCCTACGATGAGCTCTGTTTCTTTCCTGACCACCCGAGACCTGCTAGGTTCAAAATGCCTGACTTCTAGAAGTATGATGGCATTGGTAACCCTGTCGCTTATCTTCGTCTCTATGCTGGAGCGCTAAGTGGTCACAGCAACTATTCGAAACTCCTCATGCAGCTATTCCAACACAGCCTCATGGGGTCTGCTTTACAATGGTTTGCTCATTTGGACTTAAGGAAGATCACAACCTAGATCGAGCTGGTCAATGCATTTAAAGCCCAACATCATCACAATATTGATCTCACCTCTGACCAATGGTCCCTGATGACTATGAGCAAGGGTGAAAAGGAAAGTTTCAAGAAGTATGCCTTGAGATGGAGAGAAGCTGCCGCACAAGTCAATCCCCCATTGGAAGAGAAGGAGTACTTACAACTGTTCATACATACTTTTCAAGGTATTTACTCCGAGAAGCTCTGCACAAGTGTGGGGAAAAGCTTCTCCGAGCTCATCATGCAAGGGGAGATGATAAAAAACGGCCTCAAAGCTGGGAGGATTACAAACCCCTACGCCAAGACTGGAGAAAGTACTGCCAACAAAGCCAAGAGAATGGCTACTATAAGGGGAACAATCAAGAAGGAAAGCGTAGTGTTTGCCATCTTGCCTGGCCAACCACCCCAATATCGACCGCCATTACAATCACACCCTGTCCTGCCCTTACCCACTTTAACCATGCCTGCTCCGACCCCTAACTACGGCCCAGCTGGGGCACGATTTAACTTCAATAGAGCTGCCCGACGCACCCGTACCTTTGATACCTTAGCCTGCACCCAAACCAAGGCTTACCATAGCCTTCTGAAGAACAACATCTTGAAGCCCATACCTGCTCATCCTTTGCCAAACCCTCTACCCCCAACCTTTAATGCCGCCCTTACATGTGAATACCATTCAAGTAGCCAAGGGCACGACACTGAAAGCTGCTTCGCTCTCAAGCACAAAATCTAAAACTTGATTGACAATAAGACCATTGATCTGCAGCTGGTAAAACCTGCTCCAACTCCCAATGTGACCACCAATCCTCTGCCGGACCATACTATCAATATGATACTAGTAGAAATGGAAGGCAAGGGAGAGTCCGAAAAGCTCGAGGTTGAAGATTATGAGGACGATTGGGAGACCGATGAAAAAGATGACTGGGAGGAAGACTTCCCATTATGCCCGATCTATCTCTATGACCCTCATGAGGTGCCTGATGCTTCTGATTGGCCAGTTGAGCAACCAATGTTTCCGAAAGAAGAGCTTGCTGAAAACATGACTATTGATGGAAGAGGCGCTGAGTTTCTACATCCAAAGTATGCCGCGGTGGAACGTCACTTACTAAAGAACGCTTGGCCCGTGACTGAGTACAACTATGAAGAAATGAGCTGGGGATTAGAAGAGCCAAGAGAACAGACAGAGCCGTTCGAGTTAGAAGGAAGTGAACTAGCCATCTTATTTACAGAAGGACTTGTTGCAAAGAATAAAAAGGAGATCAATAAAGCTACTGACTATACCATCACTGCCGACATGTCCGGAGCTCTAGAAGAAACCTTTGCCTGTCTTGCCCTGGCTAAGGACTCGAATCGCGAGTGGAGTATTAAAGATGTGGGCATTGTCCCAAAGCCTTACTGAAACAGAAATCACTTCAAAAGCGTACAAGAGAGGGGTGTTTTCACCCACTTTCTTTCTATCCCTTTTATATTTTGTTCTTTAATTAATATATGCACTTCTATTTATTTAAAGCAAGACTATATGCTTTCTGCTTACGTAATAAAATGATTAAATTGTTGTTATCTTATATTTCTCTTATGAATGGTAATTACTTTCTACGCAAGGGGCATGATTTATCTTATGGAATGATTCGACTTGAAAGGATGATAGCATGAGTTAACCACTCGCCAAATGATCAGCTTTTCATAGAGAAAGAGGATAAGGATGAGTGAGGAAACTACCCAAAGGCAACACTTGCAAGACTCCAAAGCTAAGCGATGAGTGGCCAGACTACCAAGATGAAGAGGAGCCACCTTTCATTTTTCTATGTTAAAAAGAAAATGCTTATATCCCCCTTGCTAAACCCCTAGTGCCTAGCAGAAAGCAAAAATTTTCTTTGTCAACCCCGATCCAAGACTGTCCCCCCCACACTAGGGCAGACAATATTTGAGAACTCTAAGAATGATATCTACCCCCACTGTGCTAAGGTAGCATTGAAAGCTCTATAGATCAAGCTTTCTAGTTCAAAGTGAAGAGAGGCCCTCATTTCATTTCCCATATAGTCAGAAGCAACCCTTGCCAAACTTGTTGAGCCTTTTATCTTTTTTGAGAAAACCCCAACCTAGGGATCACCACCCACATTGGGTTAGATTGAACGGCTAGGGAAAAAGTCTAAGGAAAAAAAGGGTTGTAGAATGGTTTAAGATAAAAGGACAAAGTGAAGGAAAAGAGTTGCCAAGGGGCAAGAGGCCAAAAAAAAAAATCCAAGGAAAGGGCTGAAGAAAACCATGATTGAGTTATCTTCAAAAGCATAATAAGAAGATCGAAAGAGAAGAGAGTTATGTTTATCTCAAAAAGCATATAGAAAGGGTGAAAGAAAAGAGTCATTTTCACCCTGAGAAGTATATAGTAAAAGTAAGAAGGAAAATTAAAGGTGATCCTAGGTTACAAAGAAACCCAGTAGAAACATTAGGTTCGAGCCTTTACCATTTCTTACAAAACCTCAAAACCATGGCCTACATTACAACCCTACTAAAGTCCACTCTGATTGAAAATGGATTGCTTGATCTAAGTGAGCTGGACATGCTGCCAAAGCCAAGAACGTATGCCAACCCCACTGGAAGGAAGAAAAATAGTCAAGGATGGTATGGATCTAAACCCTATTAAAAACCACATTGAATTTGAACCTGCATATCCCATTGTTTCTGAAACCTCATAACCTAGCCTACATTACGGTCCTAAACAAAGTCTCATCGGATTGAAAGGACTGGCCACTTATTGCTCTGCTAAAAGTTGGGAAAGCTGTTGCTAAAACCCCGAGAGTCGAGAGTTTCAGCCCAATATCCCCATACACTAACCCTAAAACAGAGAATTGGAGAGGGTCGGAAGGTTGAGAAAGTTATGAAGTGCTATTATTCGATCAAGGTAAGATTGATCCAAAGAGAGGCCAGGCCCCCGAAAAGGAAGGAGTTACCATTCCAAAGATATTAAGTGGGACAACACCCTTTGTCATTCCATTAACTAGAATATTTCTAATCACCCATAACAGTTTAATATCAAGTCATGTAATAGATACATAACATCATTATCCATCACATCCATCAGATCATATACTTAGCTGTAAAAGTCATAAATATCTCTGCTTGTCCATGTACTCAACTAGCTAGCTCATAAATGTCTATCTCTATACAAAATCTACAGGAATAAAACTGTCTATCATAAATATATTTCATGTATAGGGGTAGAAAAAGATCAGAGTCCCCACAAGGGGCATCTGTCAAAGGTCAAAATCAATGTCCTCAAGATCAAAATCCCTGAAACCCGGCATCGGAGGAGGTGGATAACTACTAGAAGCACCGACGTCTTGCAAAGAAGACACAACTAAAATCAGCTACATGAAAGAAGAACTAAACAATAGTAGAGTGAAGAGAAGGAGGGGAAAGATAACATACCCCGCCACCGCCCATCTGAGATAACCGAGCCGTCAGGGAAGCTACCTCGGCCTGGTACTAATCCCGCTCTATCTGTTACTAATCTCTCTGGTCTCTCACAGCAGTAAACTCAGCCTGGGGCACATATCCTCTAGCTCGGTGCCACAAGTCAACCACCTCCTGGCCAACAGCATACCCACCGACTACTACCTCAAACAAGGTGAAGGCACCAACAGAATGAGCCCTAAAGTGCGCAGCATAGTCTATATCTGGAGGAAGCAAGAACTCAGCACCCGGCTGGCACTTCTGATAGGGGATAAGCACTCCCGCCACTAAGACTCTAAACATATACTCTGGCAGAGCTCTTGCTGATCGGAACTCCTCATGAAATTGCCGCCATTGTCGCTCTCCTAGATAGGACTCCCAAGTATCATCACTTAGAAAAGCAGCCCTCGACAGGGACAATGGAACCAAGTACCGCACTATCTCATAATGAACTGATCCAATGAAGGGCCGCCTAGTCATATCCCTCATCTTAATCAACTCTAGGTTTGCCCTCAGCGTCACAAAGTCAGTAATCTCTGATCGCTGGGCCACTTAGTCACGAGCATACCTCAAAGCACAAGGATAAAGGTCATCCTCGACAACTGCAGGGCGACGAACAGGCAGGTACTCATAGCTCCACCAGATAAGAAAGGGCTATAAACTAGTCATGCTACCCCAACGGGAAGAAGTCTGGACTAGCATCGATTGAAGGAAGCAGCCAAAAGAGAAAGACCCCCAATCCAGCTTAGACAAAGCCCCAAGATTAGCTACTATGCTTACCAAACAAAAAGGCACAAGCGACTTCTTGTTGTTGTAGAAGCACCTAAAGATGATGTACAAAACAAGTCGCAGTCTCATGATGTTCCGCCCGGCAGGCGATGGCTCAGCAGCAAAGGTAGGGCCATCCTGACTGAGCCAAGAAACTGGGAAGGCAGAACGGTTAGGAGGGGGCAAGTCTAGGAGCACGCACGCATCGTCCCTGTTGACTGGCTATAAGGTGATCCACTGACTGACAAAGGAAAGCCCTGTGATGATGGCCCAATCCAAGGGAGTGGGTCCTAACTCGAAGCTGACAAAATAGAAAGTCTCAGTCTCCCCAAACCACCTCTTAATAAGCGCTAGTACCAAATGCCGGTTCAGGCGGTTAGCCTGTAATCCCATGAAGGCTCTGAATTCGATCTCAGCTAGGAAGGCATGATATGATGGAGCAGCCCGCTACATGGTCACGAAGACCTGATGAACAACCTCTCTAAAAGCTGTGTGTACCTGAGGAGGAGGCAAATGCTGTCTAGAATATACGCTGGGGTGATAAGCAAGATCCCCGAGCGGTGGGATGTCCGGTACCTCCAGGTCACCCAAGTCAGCATCCGTCTGCCTATGTCTAGAGGAGGCTCTCCCATAATTAGTGACCTAGTCATCCAGATCTAGTACCTCTTTCTCTCCACCGATCTCCTTTGCAAAGGCCTGCTCAATCGGAGGAAAGGGGTCGATAGGTGGTCTACTCCCCTATCTGCTCTGACTGGAAGAGGCCCGTCCAGCAGATCATCGGCTACCTTTAGATCGACTGGAACCACCGGTGGAATCTGTTCGAGCCGCCTTCCCCGAGCGACGTCTCCTCTCAGAACCATCATCACCCGCATCTGCCATCCTGAAAAGGTAAGCCAAGATAAGAGGTGTTAATATACGGTACATGAAGATAAATAATAATAAAATAAAGTAAATAAATAATAATAAAAATATTTCAAATGATAAGTCAAAACGAATTTTCTACACCTTTTGATTTTCCAACTTCAAGTCAAATCTCAAGCGTTTTCTATCTTTTTTCCTCAAAATTTTTTTTTTTTTAATTTCTAAACCTTTTCCAACTCTTTCCCTGATTTCTAAAAAATTTCAATAGAGTTTCATTTAGAAATAGTCCCTACAACACCCATGACATCAACACAAAACACAGACCATGCACTTCACAATGTCACAATCACATAACATCAATACCCACGCACACTTTTTAATTTTTTGAAATTTTTAAAACACATATTTTATTTTTTCAATAAATCAATGGTTTTCAAAAATGTCCTAAAATGGTTATTTTTCACCGTGTCAGTCTAGCAGGCACTAGTGTTAACGTAGGTTTACAAGTATTTCCGTCACTTTAACAGTTTTGATGAGTTGGTTCCCAAAGACATCTTGTCCTAGGTAAACATGCCCATGTTTGGTCTTTTAACACTGGGTTGATTGCGGTGTGCCTATGTTGACTTATTTGTGAGTGCTTCCGCCACTCCAATGGCTTGATAGTTTGTGAGTGTTTCCACCACTTTGGCAGTTTTGGTGATTGATTTCGAAAATTTCCTAATCTCAGGAAGCTGCCTGATGCTAAGAGGCATAATAACATTCTATGTCGGTGGGCTAGTAGACGTTGGAAGTGAACCGTTTAAGATTTGTGAGTATTTTTGTCACTCTGACGGTGTTGGTGATTGGTTTTGAATATTGCCCGATCTTGAAAAGCTGCCTAGAATGCCTTGAGGCATAAAGAAATGCTTAGGGTCATTTTGGCTCCAGTTTGGCCTTTTGGGCCTAGAAGCAATTATCTAGATCTAGAAGGGTTGATTTGATCTTTGAAAAGCCGATTGGGCTTGATAGTGCTGTAAAGTTTTACTGGAGGAAGGTTTGAACTAGAAATTGCCCAGCGAGCAAACATGGAGTGCTTACAGCTACCCCTCTTTTTTCTGTTTTTGTTTGTTGAAGAGAGAAAAAGATAGAGTAAGGGTCCTATTTTCCCCTGAGAGGCAATGAGAGGAATATGGAGTTTGAATTTTTGAAATTGAGTCTTCCTAATCTAACATTAACCAGTGGAATAACACTTCGTTGAGAAGGTTTAGTGTTTTTGAAATCGAAAGAAAGCAAGTGCTTTCACTTTTTGAAATTGATTTTTAAAGAAAGCAAGAGCTTTCATTTTTTAAATTAATTTTGAAAGAAAGCAAGAGCTTTCACTTTTGAAATTGACTTTGAAATAAAGCAAGAGCTTTCATTTTTTAAATATTACTTTGAAAGAAAGTAAGAGCATTCACTTTTGAAATTGATTTTGAAAGAAAGCAAGAGCTTTCATTTTTTAAAGTGATTTGAAAGAAAGCAAGTGTTTTCAGTTTTTAAATTTTACTTCGAAAAAAAGCAAGAGCTTTCACTTTTGTAATTGATTTTGAAAGAAAACAAGAGCTTTCATTTTTTAAACTGACTTTGAAAGAAAGCAAGAGCTTTCACTTTTGAAATTGATTGAAACTTTTTGAAGGAAAAGCTTTAAAAAATTTTAAACTCAAAAATGCTTCTAAACTTGTAAGAAAGCTCTAGCTTTCATTTTTTAAATTAATTGGAAATGAGACTTTTTGAAGAAAAAGCCTAAAAAACTTTTGAACTTGAAAATGATTTGATTTTGATATTGGAATTGAAACTTTTCAAAGACAAATATTTGAAAACTTTTGAATTTGAAAATTGATTTTGAATTTGATAGAAAGCAAGAGCTTTCGCTTTTGAAATTGAAATTGAAACTTTTTGTAGAAAAAGCGTTGCAAACTTTTTAACTTAAAAATGACTTTGAATTTGAAAGAAAGCAAGAGCTTTTGCAGTTGAAATTGAAACTAAAAATTTTTGTAGAAAAAGCTTTGAAAACTTTTAAAAATTTTGAAATTGTTTTCGAATTTGAAAGAAAGTAAGAGTTTTTGCTTTTGAAATTGATTTTGAATTTGAAAGAAAGCAAGTGCTTTCGCTTTTAAAAATGGATTTTTGAAACTTTTTGCAAAAAAATGTTTTGAAAACTATTTGAACTTTTGTAAATTGGTTTTGAATTTGAAAAAAAGCAAGGGCTTTCACTTTTTTGAATTTGTAATTGAAACTTTTTGCGAAAAAAGCTTTGAAAACTATTTGGAATTTTGAAAAAAATGATTTTGGAATTGAGAAAAAGCAAGTGCTTTTATTTTGAAATTGATTGAAACATTTTTGAAGAAAAAGCTTTGAAACATTTTGATCTTGGAAATGTTTTTGGACTTAGATCGAAAACAAGACTCTCGCTTTTGGAGTTGAATTGGAAATTGAAAGAAAGTTCGAGCTTTTGACTTTGAAATTGAAATTATAACTTTTTGTAGAAAAAGTTTTGAACATTTTAAAACATTTGAAAATTGATTTGAATTTGAAAGAAAGCAAGAGTTTTCACTTTTGAAATTAACTTTTGAAATCCATGTTTGAAATTTGTTTTTTAAATTGACTTTTGAAATTAAAATTTGAAAGTGATTTTTGGAATTTGAGTTTTTGACATGCATTTTGAAATTGATTTTTGAAAATGTTTGAAAATTGAACTAATTTGATTTAAGCAAGAATTATACCTTTGTTTTATCTAGAAACTCTAGAGATTAATTGAGCCTAGGGAGTCATGAGAGACTTCTTTGCATTGATAGGAGGGAGACTCTTGCCATTCTTTTATCTTGAACTTTGATAGAGAAGACATTTGTTGCTTCTTTTCTTTGGATCTTCTTGGTCCTCAAGAGTGGAATGAGGAACCCTTTGTGTTGTATGTTGATCGTTGATGACATTTGCTTTTGCTTGACATTTTGGTTAACATATTTTCTAAAAGTTTGGGCTTTGTTGAAGTCAAATACCTTGAGTTAGCTTTTGGATGAGGCAAGGTTCATTGGAACATTTGAAAAGGATGTAAGATATTTGGAAGGATGAACATCCTCTGTTGGTTTATCTTGAATGGATCAAGTGGTTTAAAGTTGAATGGGAGGTTGGAGGTTGGGACATTGTCTCATTTCAATGGTTTGAAAAAAGGTTATACCATGGTTTGATGGTTTTGATAAGAAGGCTTCCTTTTTACCAGAGTGTGGCAACAACTACAATAGCTCTAGTCTACCAAAGATTTGATTATCATTCATTTTTTCTAGATTTCAAAAGGCTAAATTGCTAGGGTAACTACTTTCCTTTCTTTTGATAAGGGACTGAAGATCTCCTTGACTGCAAGAGTGTTTGGATTAATGAATCATTATTAATCAAAGTGGTCTTTATTTGGATTATAATGCATGGTTAGGTGAGGGTTAGTGAAAGAAAAGGTTCTTTTTGGCCCAATAATTTGATAGAGGTGTGCAAGCACCCCATTTTTGCCTACTCGACAATCTCCGGTCTGTCCAGACTTGTATTCAAGTCGATATGGACATATTTTGAGTTAACTCAATTCTTCAAGTCTAATCTAGTCAATCCATTGCTTCGCGGGCCTGCCGGGCCCAAATAGAGGCAAAAATAACCAAAATGCCCTTGGGGGCATTGTTCGATCCAATTCCAATGGGCACGTCTTCTCGAAGACAATAAGTCCCCTTTTCAAATCCAATTCCACTCAAACTTTGAGTCCAATTCCAAATTCCAATCCGTCCATCGAGAAAGTTGATTCCTCGAGGCAGTAAGTCCATCCAATTCGGCACGTTTTTCAAAGAAAGTTTTTCGAAACGGTAAGTCCCTTTAAACCCATCGACTGAGACAAGACCTCAAGTCTCCGAGATGGTAGAACGGTCCACCTTTAGCGCTTGCTAGCCTGCAAATGCAGAAGTGTCCGTTTTGGCATGCCTTCCGAGAAAGTTGATTCCTCAGGCGCTAAGTCCATTTAGCAGCTTCCCGAGATCAAGTAGTCTTGGGAATGATTGCAACCGTTAGAGTGGCAGAAACACTCGTAAACAGGTCGATATAGGGAATTGCCAACAAACCCCTATATCACGGGACCACAGTCAGAGTGGCGGAAACACTCAAAACCCAAGTCAACACTGATGCCTGCTAGCCCACTTCGGTGAAAAATGACCAAACTGCCCCCATTTTCTGCACATTTCTCGAGAAAGTACCTAAGCCCTCATAATAGTAAGTCCATCTTTCCAAGATTGTCTTAAAGACAATTCGGCATGATTAGGTGCCTTATAGTTAGTCTCGGGCCAATTCTGAGACTTTTCGATCAAGATGACTATTTTGCCCTTAGGCATCCAAACGCCCCGGGAACCACACCGGCTTTGGGTATTAAACCAGTAACCTCCTGAGAATACTTTTTATAGTATTCCCGACCTTTTGTTATCTCTTCGGATCATTCCAAGTCAATTCCGGCAAACTCTGTGCAAAATAACCGTTTTGCCCCTAGTGGGCCGGTCGCCTTTCCCGACCACACCGGCTCTGGGTATCAAACCGGTAACCTCCTAGGACATTCTAAATAATATTTCCAAACCTTGAGTCTTCTTCCGAGACATTCTGAGTTCGTCCCGACAGCTTTTCGGCCCAGTTAACCGTTTTGCCTATAATGGCCCAGTCAACCTTTCTAGCACATGTTGACATCATTCTTCAAGTTCGTTACCCCTGGGACCCTATTCCAAGGGTTCCTGTCCCTTTCTGGCATTTCGGGTCATTCCCGGCTCCTTCAAATCATTCCTGAACCTTCTAAAGCCACTCTTAATGAAGCCAGCCTAAAAATTGCATGGTAGTCACTAGTACAAACGCCCAAATCTTCTGAAGATATGTTGCTTGCCAACTTAAAAGCTTTCCTAAGTGGGTGGTGGCCCCAAGCCAAAAGTTGGCCTGGCGCCACTCCTAGTGGCGCCAGTGTGTTTTTTGGCTTGGTGCCACTATAATAGGCGCTAGGTTGTTCTTCTCTCTATAAATACAAAGCCTCTTCCAGCATGAAAGAGGTCCGCAAACTCAGTCCAAAAACCCTATTCTTTGATACACAGAACTCGTAGCCTCTCCAAACCGTAGTCTTCTTTAGGTTCTCCAAACCCTAGCCTTCATATACAAACCCTAGTTCCTATACAATCGCATATACTCCTATACACTCCTACACTAGCTTCCAAAGCCTCTATTGAAGACCTAAAGTGCTGTAACCCGAAGCTCTCGAAGATCAAGACAAGCCCTTGAAGACTGACATAAAGTGAAGCGAGGACCGAAGGAAACAAGCAAATAAAAGCAAGCAAAATAAGAAGATACAAGGTAGGTTTTCTTTTTACGTTTACGCAATTCCCCTCTCTCTTCTCTCTCCTAACCCACTTGAGATTTTTTTCTATTTTAATCCTCCATCTTCTTCCCCCCCCCCCCCCCTTTCTTGTATGCTTGAAACAAGGGACTTCTCGATCCATGGGTAGGATTAGGCTATTGAAGGTTAGCGTGTTGGGGGTTTTCTCTTAGTCTAACCGGAGACCACGTGGGTTTGGCCCTCTTGATTATGTGGTGAAGCCTTAACCTTGTATGTTCACGACCCCAACTTGCATTGTGCATATCATGATCTTACATTCCTCCAAAATTCATTTTCAAACTTGTTTTTCAAAACTTGCATTAAAATTGTTTTCAAACTTGCATCAAAATCTTCTTTTTCCAAACTTGTTTTTAAAATCACAATCCTAAGGTGATTCTAGCCTTTCCATGGCTAGAGTTGTTTTAGGAAAGTGTTACATTTAAAATGGCCAATATGGTCCATATTTTCAAATTTCGTTGTTTTCAAAACCACTATCTTAGAGTGATTCCAACCTTCTTTTGGTTAGAATCGCTTTAGGAAAGCGAGATACTTTATATACTTTCTAAACACTCTCTTTTCAAATCCTCTCCAAAATCTCTCTTCCAACATACTTTCTAAAGACTCTCTCCAATCTCCTTTCTAAAATTGTTTTCAAAAACTCCCTTCAAAAATCTATTTTCCAAAAATCTCTTCGAAACTCCTTTCCAGAAAAGCTCACTTTAACATTCACTTTCTAGAAACATTCTCTAAATCTCTTTCCTAAAAACTCTTTCCAAAACTCCTTTCTAGAAAAACTCTTTTCGAAAATTCGTTTCCAAAAACTTTCTTTTCAAAATTTGCTTTCCAAAAACTCCTTTTTAAGATCGCCTTCCAAAACATCTCTTTCTAAAAAGAACTCTCTCAAAGTTTTACTTTTCAAAATCCCTTTCGAAAAATTTCTTAAGTCAAAACTTTCTAAGTTCTAAACTTTCAAACTTTCAAATCTTTCTTAAATCAAAACTTTCCTAGTTCAAAACATTCCTAAATTGAAAATTTTTCTAATTCGAAAACTTTCCTAAAATGAAACTTTTCTTAATGCAAATATTTCTTAAATCCAATCTTTCCCTAATCTTTCAAGTCCAACATTCAAGTCAAATCTTTCTAAATCTCAAGTCCTTCTTGAATCCTATCTTTCCTAAGTCTAGGTTTCCTAAATCTCAATCTTTCCAAAACAAGTCCAAATTCTTCTTCTAAGTTCAATCTTTTCAAAACAAATTCCAACCTTTGCAATTCCAAATTCCAAATTCCAATATTCTATTCTAAGTTCAAATCAAACTCCTTTTTCCAATCAAACTCTTTTTCAAATCAAAACCTTCTATTTTCTATCGAACTCTTGTCCGAACTACGACTAACCTGATTCCTCAAAAAGGATGCGTAGGCAACCCTCATGGGTGCGGTCATAACTCTTTTCAAATATGTAATTCTCAAACCTTTTTCAAATCTCCAATTCTATAACTTCTTTCTAATTTGCAATTCTATGTTCTAATTCCAACATCCAATTCTAAAAATCTATTTTCAATCCTTAATTTCAATTTATAAACTTTCTTTCCAATTCCAAACTTCAATTCTTCTTTTTCAAATCTATTTCCAAATCAAATCTTTCTATTGCACTTGCATATCATGCATCATATCAATTTCTTTCTAAAAATTCTTTTCAATGTGGATGGTTTTGGACATAGATTAATTAAAGGCTATATTAGGTGAATATAGGGTGAATAGACATGTAGGCACTGCAAGGGCGGGGTAGGGTGATGGCTTAGTGCGTGTTCCCTACACGTAACCAACCTCCGAACTTAAAATCATTGTTTTCAAAGACCAAAATGGAGTTATTTTCAAAAAAGGGCTTAAATATTTTTCAAAGGTTGTCAAACAATCTGTTTTCTTAAAAACCCTTTCTTGAGGAGATATTTTCAAAATTGTTTTTAAAAATCCTAAGTGTGATCTTTGGATTGTGCTTAGTTTTTAGGTGACCTAACTCACCTTAATCAAGTTAGGTGGCGACTCCAAAATTTTTTCAAAAACCCTTTATTCAAATCAATTTTTAATTCAAACCAAGTCGCACTCATTCTTCTAGGAGGGTGAGTTCTAACGAAAGAGTACAGTATTTTTTCTGCTTGTGTGTGTATTCCTCGAGTGTGAAAAATCTGGGTGCGACAAGGTGAAGACTAAGGATCACTGCCTTTGAATCACTTACGAGTGAAATTGCCCCTGGTGTATAGGTTGAAAGCTCTTAGTGCTAAATATCCATCATCAATCCAAGAGGATTTTAATTTAGACTGTAATGTAGGCTGAGGTTAGGGGTTGCAAATGAAAGGATAAAAAGCTCAAACTTTCTTGTCGAGTGTGTCATTTTATCGAGAACCATCTTTAAGGATTTCTTCTTCTGCTTAATGTCCCAGTTTGGTGAACACCTTTGAGTTGCTTATCTTTTGTATACGCTTTTGGACTATGCAATTCTCTTTAATCAAAGAGGGTTTTGATTTGAACATAGCGTAGTCCAATATTTAGGTTTAAGAAAAGAATGGAAAATGAGGCTCAAAGTTCATTTTATAAAGGGTTATTAGAATCCATGATCACCTTTTGTTGAATTACTACTTTTTTTTTCCTTGAATTTTCTTTTGCCTTTTGTTGCCCCAATTAGGATGAAGATCTGTTGAATTGAACTCTTTTGATCCGAATGAGAAACTTTGCTCTCTCTCTCTCTCTCTCTCTCTCTCTCTCTCTCTCTCTCTCTCTCTCTCTCTCTCTCTCTCTCTCTCTCTCTCGCTCGCTCTCTCTCTTTGTGGAGCTTCTGATATTTTGAACTTGACCTAGTATGGGTGGTGAATATAGGGTGGGATTTATATAAAAGTATTTATGTTGGCTCAACAGGCTTTCAAGGGATAAATAGGTCTCTTTTTTTTTTTTTTTAAGGTAGAAGAATTGATGGCCTCTTCTCATTCCAAATTGAATTACATAGTGCATAAAACTTTACGAAGTTTTGACAATCAAAGTGCTTCACTTGAGAAACTATATTGACTCATGCCAGTGCCAAGGGATTACCCCAGTGACTTGTTCATTGCCGCCTGTGTTGGTCAGTTGAGCTGATATATCCCCATTATTACCCCAGCGTGGGGGATGATTCCAAGGAGGATTTAAAAATGAATTTGTATGGCACAAAGGGTTTAATAAAGGGAACTATTTCTTGATATAACAAGGATAGTTGAAATGATGGCCTGCTATCATCTTGATTTTGGACTTTTAGCCATTAGAGTTTTCGACTGCCTAAAATAGGACTTTTGAAACTATTATGTTGCCCCAGAGTTTTTTTTTTTGCAATTTTTGTCTCTGAAATACACAAGGGGGTGATCTACTACTTATAGCCAAATTGTTTTGGTCCCCACACATGAAAGACATGCGTATGCCCAAAATTTTGGCCATATGCAAGTCTTTCATGGATTTGGTCTTGGCCAATGGGGGAGTGTCTTGTGGCATTCCAGTACGCTATAAACTTAAGCTATAAGACAAATTTTGTCTCGATCTAATCAGAATTTGGATGCATCTAGCTTACGCTTTCATGCTAAGAACTTTTATGTTTGTTTTTTCTGGATATTTGTGTCATTCGAGAATAATTTAGGGAAATCGGGTCCATTGACGACGCTCTCTTATAGTTTCTCTTCAACGTTGGATTTTCTTAGAGGTTTTGAATGATCATCGTTGATGGAGAAATGTCTTGGGAAGCGTTCTTAAAAATATGTTTTTGGAAGCGTTTGCAAGACGCTTGCTTGGTTTCTTAAAATGGCTGTCTTTGATCCATACGATCATGGCCTTTGGGAAGCTATCATCTTGATTGAACTGTACCAATGGAAAGCCCTCTTGAAAGGCATCAAGGAATTCTATGATAAACGTATTTTGCTAATTGTTTGACAGTGCATTATAATAAAAGAATCAAGATTTGACACGAGAAATGAGAAGTGACTTTCCTTTGTTTCTCAAGTTTCCAAAAGTACCCTACTTTGAGTTGTTGGATCACGACCTTCGGGCGATGTTAGTGATGATCGGACTATACTGATAGAAAGCTTATGGCTCAGGCATTTGGAAATTCCCCAATTCGCACGTTTTATCAATTGTTTGACAATGCATTTTAGTTCCAGAAAGTGAAGGAAAAGTTAGCTTTAGAGTGCATCTGTGATGTGTTTCTCGAAGCTTGTATTGATCAAAGCGTGTTTCGAGTCAAGGGACTTGCCTGGATATGCCAAGGACTCTCTTTGGAGTGTCTCGGTAAGGGCTGATGTGGTCTTGAAAATGCACTCGGGCATGCAGGGGTAAAATGGTTAACCAAAGCTTTCCAGAATGAGACCGAAATAGACTTTATTTGGATACTAGGGTGTTCCTGACTATCTAGAGGTAGTTTTGTCTGGGGATCTCCGGCATGGGACTAGGGTTGGTTTGAATGGCATATTGAACATACTGGACTATCTAGAGACAGTATTAAGCATGGTGCTACTGTCTTAAGGGATTGGTACTTTCTCAAAAGATGTCCTGGGCTGATTAGGAACAGAATGGTCATCTTGATTGAGTATCATTGGAACAAGTTCGGAGTCGATTTGATTAGTATCTTGAATTTGCCGAACTGTCAAGAGACAGTGCTAAAGGTGGTCTTACCATCTTGAGAAATTGTTACTTTCTCAAAAGATGTGTTGATTTGCCTTAAAGAAAAGTTATCATTTTTTACCGTGTCGAGATAGCAGGCGCTGGTGTTGACCTAGGTTTATAAGTGTTTCTGTCACTCTTACGATTGTGACGAGTTAGTTTCTAAAGGCATCTTGTCATTGGTAAACATGCCATGACCAAGAGGCATGTTTGGCCTTTTGACACTGGTTTGCATGTGGTTTGCCCATGTTGACCTATTTTTGAGTGCTTCAACCACTCCGACGGCTTGATAGTTTGTAAGTGTTTCCGCCACTTTGGCAGTTTTGGAGATTGGTTCTGGAAATCGCCTAATCTCGAGCAGCTACCTTATGCCAAGATGTGTAATAAACATTCTATGTTGGTGGACTAGAAAGTGCCAAAACTGAATTGTTTAAGGTTTGTGAGTTTTTCTGCCACTCCGACAGTGTTGGTAGTTAGTTTTGGAGATTGCCAAGTCTCAGAAACCTACTTGGAATGCCTCGAGACATAAAAGAATGCCTAGGAGCATTTTGGTCATTTTGTCTTTGGTTTGGCCTTTTGTGCCCGGAAGCGATTGTCTGGATCTTGAAGGGTTGATTTGATCTTTGGAAAGGCCTTGATAGTGTTGTGAAGTTTTACTGGAGGAAGGTTTGAACCAAAATTGTCGAGCAGACAAGAATGGGGTGCTACAAAGGCTAGTGTGTATTCCTAGGTTTGAATGACAATTTTAGCAAAATTTCCTTACAATTTTTGTCTCTAAAATGACAAGGGGTGCGCCTCTATTTATAGGCAATTTGGTCAGGGTTGGACGCACATTGGTTGGGTGCACATCCCATGTGCGTCCAGCCTTGCCCATTCAGAGAATTCCACGTGGCACTCTGTGTTATTGCTAACTTGGGCAACAATCATTGTTTTGTCTCAATCTGATCAAAATATGGACGCATGTAAGACATGCTTCCATGTTAAGGACTTTTATACTTGATTTTTCTCGATATTTGTGTCGTCCGAGGATGATCCAAGAGAGTCAGGCCCATTGGCGACATGGTTTTGCAATTTTCCATCGACTTGTTGTGTCTAGAAGGCTTCGAGTTGTCACACCCACTCCTAATTAGGCATCATTAACACATTCGTACGATAAATGCGATCACACAACAGTCGTGCCCCGGGTTTTCAACCCCTGAGTCTAGGTCTTTGACTCGGAACAGAAACCCAATATTCTATCTAAGAGAACTCACCCTCCTAAGAAGGATGAGTGTGACAGGGATTGAACTTGAAATTGATTTGGTTAAGGGCCTTTTGAAAAGGATTAGAGTTGCCACCTAACTTTGCTAAAGGTGTGTTAGGTCACCTAAAACTAAGTACTAAACTTATGGTTCTCTTTGAAGAGGTTTTGGAAAACTTCCTTAAGAGAGGGTTTTTGAAAAAATAGGTTGGTTGGCAACCCTTAGAGAATGTTTAAGCCCCAGTTAGAAAAATGACTCCATTTTAGTTTTTGAAAACAGGAATTCTAGATTCGAAGGTTAGTTATGTGTAGGGAAGATGATCGAAGACCATCACCCCACTCTGCCCTTGTGATACCTACATGTCTGTTCACCCTAGGTTTCACTCACTTGAATCTCCGATTCTTAAATGTCCATTTGTGTCCACCTTGAAAAGATTTTAGAAAGGGGTTTGTCATCATTTTTGGAAAGAAAGATGCATAATGTAATTTGAAAAAGAGTTTGGGAGAAAGTTGAGATTGGATTTTGAAAAGGGGTATTTGAGTATGAAAAGAGGTGATGACCTCACCTATAAAGGTTGCCTATATATCTCGTTTGACGAGAATTAGATCAGTCATAGTTAGAACAAAGGTCCGATTGAAAAAGGAATAGTGGAAGTCTTGGAATGTTTTGAAACTTGGACTCACGAGAGTTTTCATTTTGAAATTACATGTTGGAGTGTTTTTGAAATAGAACTTGAAGGTTTTTTGGAAGTGCTTTCGAAGTGGGATTTGAAATGTTTTGACATGTTCTTGAACATAACTCAAGAGAGTTTTGGAAATTTTGGAAACTTGACTAGGGACTTGAAAGTGGGATTTGGTTTGGAACAACTCTTGTAAATTTGCCTTGAAAAGATTTTGAAAAATTATTTTTATATACCTTATGAAAGGTATGTTGATGTTTTACTGCCTTTGATGGATTAACTATGTGGGAGCTAAACTCCTTCATGCTATGAGTTTTAGAAAGTATTTTTTGGAAAAAAGGGCTAGGAACTTCCCTTGTTTGAATATCTCACTTGATCTTGGACCACCATACCCATAGAAGGTCTAGGGTTGTTTCAAGAATGTGATGTTTGAAAAATAATTTTTGAAAAAGAGATTTTATAAAATATTTCGGGTTTGAAACCCTAATATGAACTTTATAGGTTCTATTTGATGTATCACTTTCCTTAGGAAACCCTAACCAAGAAAGGGTTAGGATCACCTTAGGGTTATGAGTTTTTGAAGTTGTTTTAGAAAGGGCTTTTGGAAAAAGGTAAGTGTCTAACCATTTTGGATTGAGACAAGTTTAAAAGAGCTTTTAAAATATTTTTTGGTTAGAGTTGGAGTTTAAAGAAAAAGGTCCTAAAGTTACAGCCTTGAAGCCACCTAACTTGGGTTGGGTAAACTAGGGCTAGATTGACTCAGGGTCAGGTCGACTCAGGGTTTAATTGACCTAGGGTTAGACCTTCTAGGGTTTGGGTGACTTAAGGTTAGACAACCTAGGGTTGAAAGTGACTTGGAGTGCAAGCAACCTAGGGTTTAGGAAAGATGCATCGAAGTAGAAAAGATTTGATTTGATACAATATAGAACTATATGATTTTTAGTTGAAAAGGGAAAGTTCTATTGTTGGAAAGTTTCATTTTAGGAAAGTTTTGAAAAACAAAAGTTTCATTTTAGAAAAGTTTTGAAAAAGGAATGTTTCATTTTAGGAAAGTTTTGAAAAAGGAATGTTTCATTTTAGAAAGTTTTGTTTTAGGAAAGTTTCAAAAAAGGAAAGTTTCAATTTAGAAAAGTTTTCAAAAAAGGAAGGTTTTGTTTTAGGAAGGTTTTTGGAAAAGGAAAGTTTTGATTTTGTTTCCAAAAATAGAGGATTGTATTTTGTTTCCCAAAAATAGAAGATTGGATTTTATTTCTAAAATAGAAGATTGGATTTTGTTTCTAAAATAGAAGATTGTATTTTGTTTCCAAAAATAGAAGATGTGATTTTGTTTCTAAAAATAGAAGATTTAATTTTGTTTTCAAAGATAGAAGATTGGGTTTTGTTTCTAAAACTAGAAGATTGGATTTTGTTTCTAGAAATAGAAGATTGGATTTTGTTTATAAAAATAGAATGAGTAATGCTATACAACCAGAAAATTCATACATAATTTATTACCAGAATGATGTGTCTAAGTTGTGGTCCTATCACTTCATAATAAAAAACCATCAAGGTGCATGTTAATTACAAAATTGACATTGCCACATCATTCTGGTACAAAATTCTGTACAATAATTATGAAAGAATAGTATTTTCCAAATAGAATATTTGATTTTGTTTCTAAAGATAGAAGATTGGATTTTGTTTCTAAAAATACAAGATTTGATTTGGGGTCAAAAAAGGAAAGATTTGAATTTAAAAATGAAAGATTTGATTTGAAAATCTTATGATTTTATGTGTAGCTTTTTGAAAACAACTAGAGTGAGTTATGCAATTTTGTAAACGCAATGCAACAAAGGTTTTGAAAGCCATTTTGATGCAATGAATACAACGATGCCAAATGAGGTTTAGGGGAAAAGACGGGACTTTCTAAGACATGGATTCCTAGGGCTTCAAGAAAACAACTCTCAGACCAATTTAGAGGAAAGAGGTTTGAAAGCTAAAGTTTGAAAGAGAGGTTTTAGGGCTTAAAACCCTATTGTGGCCTTTGAATGCCTCTTTGAATATATCACTTTCCTAAAGCAATCCTAACGATGAAAAGGCTAGAATCACTTTAGGGTTGTGATTTTAAAAACAAGTTAACGCTTGAAACCCTAATATGGACCTTGGTGATCACTTTGAATATGTCACTTTCCTAGGGAAACCCTAACCATAAGGAGGTTAGAATCACCCTAGGGTTGTGAGTTTGAAAATAAGAACAATGCATGATAATGACAAGTATAATGCATTTAGGTCGTGAACATACAATGTTCATGGTTTCATCACATTGCAAGGAGCCTTACAACCATATCATGATTGGTTAGGCTAAAGGAAAATCCCCGACACAGTGATCTTCTCAAAGCTTCCCCTAAGCATGGACTTAAGGTCCTCTTGTTTCAAGCATGCAAGAAGAGCGGGGCTTGAAGATGGGTATTAAAATAGAAGAATAGTCTAAGTGGACTAGGAGGGAGAAGAGAGAGAAAGGGATTGCTGAAAAGTAAATAGAACCCTACATTATCTTCTTGTTAGCTTGAATGCGTCAATGGAGGACTATCGCGCCCAGATTTTTTGCACTCGAGGAATACACACATAAGCGGGAAAAACACTATATATTTTCGTTAGAACTCACCCTCCTAGAAGAATGAGTGCAACTGGGTTTGAATTGAAAATAGATTTGAATTAAGGGCTTTCGAAAAAAGTTTGGAGTCGCCACCTAACTTGATTAAGGTGAGTTAGGTCACCTAAAAACTAAGAATAATTCGAAAACTACACTTAGGGTTTTTGAAAAAGGTTTTTGAAAATACCACCTCAAGAGAGGGTTTTTAGAAAAACAAGTTGTTTAGCAACCTTTGGAAAACATTTAGTCCTTTTTTTGAAAATAACTCCGTTTTTGGTCTATGAAAACAGTGATTCTAGGTTCGGAGGTTGGTTACGTGTAGCGAAGACGCACTAAGCCATCACCCTACCCCGCCCTTGCGGTACCTATATGTCAATCTACCCTAGATTCACCTATGAGAGTCTTCAACTAACTATTGTTCAATCCTATCCACTTTAGAAAACAATGTTTAAAAACTATCATGATGCATGATATGCAAATGCAATAGAAAAAGGGAGTTGGAAAATTGTTTTAGAAATAGATTTGAAAAGAAAGAGATTTGAAAAGATGGAATTGAAATTGGAAAGATTTAGAAATTGGAAATAGAGATTTGAAAATAGGTTTGCGGAAATAGAAACTTGAAAAATGTGGTGACCGCACCCATGAAGGTTACCTACATATCCCTTTGGAGGAATCAGGTTAGTCATAGTTCGAACAAGAGTCTGATAGAAAATAGTAGATTGGATTCGAAAAAGAGATTGAATTGGAATTTAAAATAGAAGATTGGAATTTGGAAAGATTGGACTTTGATTTGGAAAGATTGAGGTTTAGGAAACCTAGACTTAAAAAAGTTGAGACTTAAGAAAGACTCGAGAGTTTAAGAAATATTGGATTTAGGAGAGGTTCAAATTAGGAAAGATCCTGTTTTAGGAACGTTTTGGTTTAGGAAAGTTTTGAAATTGGAAAGTTTCATTTTAAGAAAGGTTTTGAAATAGGAAAGGTTTTGAAAAAGGAAAGGTTTTGAAAAAGGAAAGGTTTCACTTTAGGAAAATTTCAATTTAGGAAAGTTTTAGGTCTAGGAAGGTTTTGAAATTGGAAAGTTTCATTTTAAGAAAGGTTTTGAAATAAGAAAGCTTAGAATTTTAGAAAGATTTTAAATTAGGAAAGATTTGAATTTAGAAAATTTTAGGATTTTTGGAAGATTCAAAGTTTGAGCTTTAGAAAGATTTAAAAATCTAGATTTGAGAGTTGAAGTTTGGAAAAGGATGTGGAATTAAGAAAGGTTGGAATTAGGAAAGGTTTAGACCTTGAAAGATTTGAAGTTTAGAAAAGTTTAGAACTTAAAAAGTTTTAGAGTTTGAAACCTTTAAATTTAGAAAGTTTAGGATTAAGAAAGTTTTAGAGTTTGAGTTTTAAAAAACCTTGACATTAGGAAAGGTTGAGTTTAGGAAAGATTTGAAAACTTGGATTTGGAAGGGGGTAAAATTAGGAAAGGGTTGAATTAGCAAAGATGTAGAAGTTGAGTTTTAAAATTTGGGAAAGATTTTTATGTTCAAGTTTTGGAAACTTAAGATTTAGGAAATGAGAAATTTAGGAAGGAGTTGAATTAGGAAAGATTTGAATTAGGAAGGGATTGGATTTTGTTTCTAAAAGAGAAGGTTTGATTTTGTTTCCAAAAATAGAGGATTGGATCTAGTTTCCTAAACGGGAATATTGGATTTGGTTTCTTAAAGAGAAGATTTGATTTGTCAAGGATTTGGAAGAGGAAGTTTTAGAAACCCTAGATTTGGAAGACTATAGTTTTGACGTAGAAAATTGGTTTTGGAAATATAATTTTGACGTAGAAAATGGGAGGTTTTGAAAACTTAGGTTTTAAGGCAAGATTGAAAATCATGTTTTTGGAAAGAAAATTAGGGTTTCCTAATTGTTAGCTCTAGGGCTTGACTTGGGCTCCAAGGAAAGAATTTTTGGAAAGTGTGTTTTTAGAAACGAGTTTTTGGAAGGAAATTCTAGAGAGGAGTTTCTAAAAGAAAGATTTTGGAAAGAGAGTTTTTAGAAAAAATTTTGGAAGGAGATTGTTGAAAAGAGTTTTTTAGGAAAGAGATTTAGGGGGAGAGTGTTTTTTAGAAAGTGAATTTTGAGGAGAGTATTTTGAAAAGGAATTTAAAAAGGGAGTTTTGAAAAACAGATTTTTGGAGGGAGTTTTTAGAAAATAATTTTGGAAAGAAGAGTTTTTGGAAAGCACGTTGAAAAATGAGGTTTTTAGAAAAAGGGATTTTTGAAAAGAGAGTTTTTTGAAAAGTATAAAAATGCCTTACTTTCCTAAAGCGATTCTAACCATAAGAAGGCTAGAACCACTTTAAGAAAGTGGTTTTGCAAAAAACAATGAGTTGAAAATATGGACCATGTTGGTCACTTTAAGTATAACACTTTCCTAAAGCAACCCTAGCCATGAAAAGGCTAGAATCACCCTAAGATTGTGATTTTGAAAATAAGTTTTAAAAAAGAAGATTTTGATGCAATTTTGAAAGCAAGTTTAATGTAAGTTTTGAAAATGAATTGGAAAACGATTTTTAAAAGAATGCAAGATCATGATATGCACAATGCAAATTGGGGTCGTGAACATACAAGGTTAAGGCTTCACCACATAATCAAGGGGGCCAAACCCACGCGGTCTCCGGTTAGAAAAGTTTTAAAGTCGGCAAGCAACGTATCTTGAGAAGATTTGAGCGCTTGTACTAGTGACGACCATGCAATTTTTAGCCTGGCTTCACTAGGAGTGACTCTGGAAAGTCTAGGGATGAATTGAAGGGGCCGGGAATGACCCGGAGAGCTGGAAAAGGGCAGGAACACTCAGAATAGCGTCCTGAAGATATTTGACTTGAAAAATAAAGATAGGATGTGTTGGAATGATTGATCGGGCCATTAGGGGCAAAACGGTCAATCAGGCCGGAAAGCTGCCGGGATGGACTTGGAATGTCTCGGAAGAAGACTCGAGATTTGGAAACATTATTTAGAATATTCTCAAAGGTTGTCGGTTTGATACCTAGAGCCGGTGTGGTTCCGGGAACACTCAAATGCCTAGGGGCAAAATGGTCATCTTAACTAGAAAGTCTCGGAATTGGCTCGAAACTGACTAGAAGGCACCTAATCATGCCAAATTGTCTCTATGATGATCTTGGAAGGGTGGACTTATCGTTTTGAGGGCTTAGGTGTACTCTCGAGAAATGTGCCGGAAAATGGCCCTAGGGGTAGTTTTATCATTTTTCACCAAAGTGGGCTAGTAGGCACTGGTGTTGACCTGGGTTATGAGTGTTTCCGTCACTCTAACGGCGGTCACATGATACAGGGGTTTGTTGGCAATTCCCTATATTGACTTGTTTGCGAGTATTTACGCTACTCTGACAGTTGTGATGTTTGCGAGTATTTCCGCTACTCTGACGTTTCGCGATCATTCCTAAGACTGCCTGATCTTAGGAAGCTGCTAAAGAGACTTAGCGCCTGAAAATCAACTTTCTCGAAAGGCATGCCTAAATGAACATTTCTGCATTGGCGGGCTACCAGCCGCCAAAGGTGGACCGTTCTACCATCTAGGGGACTTGGGGTCTCATCCCGGTCAACAGGTTTAAAGAGACTTACCGTTCCGAAGAGGCTTTCTTTGAAAAACGTGTCAGACCGTCTCGAGGAATCAACTGTCTCGAGAGAGAGATTGGAATTGAAATTGGAAAAGAGACTTACCGCCTTCGGAAAGAGACGCCTGTTGGAATTGGAAAGGGGACTTACCGTCTTCGGAAAGACATGCCTGATTTGGAAATTGGAAAGAGGACTTACTGTCCTTAGAAAGACATGCCTGATTTGGAAGGGGACTTACCATCTTCGAAAAGACGTGCCTGGTGGAATTAGAAAGGGGACTTACCGCCTTCGGAAAGATGTGGCTGTTGGAATTAGAAAGGGGACTTACTGCCTTTGGAAAGATGTGCCTGAATTTGAAGTAGAAAAGGGACTTACCGTCTTCAGAAAGACGTGCTTGTTAGAATTAGAAAGGGAACTTACTGTCTTCAGAAAGACGTGCCTGAATTGGAAGTAGAAAGGGGACTTACCATCTTCGGAATGACGTGCCTGTTGGAATTAGAAAGGGGACTTACCGTCTTCGAAAAGACATGCCTGAATTGGAAGTATAAAGGGGACTTACCGTCTTCGGAAAGACGTGCCTAGTGGAGTTGGAAAGGATAATGCCCCTAAGGGCATTTTGGTCATTTTGCTTCTATTTAGGCCCGGTGGGCCCGCGAAGCGATGAATAGACAGGATTAGACTTAGAGAGCTTATTTCAACTGGAGTACATCCATATTAACTTGAGTACAAGTCTAAACGGACCATAGACTGCTGAGCGGTCAAAAATGGGGTGCTTACAAGGACGTGCTTAAACTTTGAGATGGCCTTCAAGAGTTTCTAAGGGCTAGACTTATTCCTTAATGGAGTTAGGAAGCTAGGGTTTTAGTGTTGAGGGCTAGAGGGGGTAAGGGCATGAGAGAGCCTTGAGAAAATTAGGGTTTTGGAGGATTTCGAGGGCTGTCTTGAGAGAGGCAGCATTTCTTTGTAATTTTTCTGGCCCTAAATGTCGCGCCCAGATTTTTCACACTCGAGGGATACTCACACAAGCGGGAAAAATGTTGTACTCTCTCGTTAGAACTCACCCTCCTAGAAGAATGAGTGCGACTAGGTTTGAATTGAAAAATTGGCTTGAACAAAGGGCTTTTGAAAAAGATTCGGAGTCGCCACCTAACTTGATTAAGGTGAGTTAGGTCACCTAAAAACTAAGCATAATCCGAAGACTACACTTAGGGTTTTTGAAAAAAGGTTTTGAAAATATCTCCTCAAGAGAGGATTTTAAAGAAAACAGGTTGTTTGGCAACCTTTGGAAAACATTTAGCCCTTTTTAGAAAAATAACTCCTTTTTGGTCTTTGAAATCAGTGATCCTAGGTTCGGAGGTTGGTTACGTGTAGGGAAGACGCACTAAGCCATCACCCTACCCCGCCCTTTCAGTACTTATATGTCAATTTACCCTAGATTCACCTATGAGAGTCTTTAACTAACTATAGTTCAACCCTATTCACTTTGAAAAAGAATATTTGAAAAGAAACTAACATGATGCATGATGTGCAAGTGTAAGATAAGAGAGTTGAAAAATAGATTTGGAAATAAATTTAAAAAGAATATGATTTGAAAATAGATTTGAAGAGATGGAATTGAAATTAGAAAGTTTGAAAATTGGGAGTAAAAATTTGAAAATAGAAATTTTGAAATTGGAACTTTGAAAATAGATTAGAATTTGAGATTTAGAAAGATTTTGGAAACCGCACCCATGAGGGTGGAATTGAAAGTTTGAAAAGTATTGTGACCGCACCTATGAAGGTTGCCTATGTATCCCTTTGGGGGAATCAGGTCAGTCGTAGTTCGGACCGGAGTCCGATTGAAAATAGAAGAGTGGATTTGAAGAAGGAGATTGAATTGGAAATTGAAGTTGATTTGAAATTGGAAGAGGAGATTGGAAATTGAAATTGAGAAGATTGGACTTTGATTTGAAAAGATAGATTTGGACTTGTTTTAGAAAAATGAAAGTTTAGGAAACGTAGACTTAGGAAAGGTTTGACTCGACTTGGAAGGTTTAGGAGATTAGGAAAGGTTGGATTTAAGAAATGTTTGAATTAGGAAAGTTGCAAATTTGGAAAGTTTTGAAAATCGGAAAGTTTTGAATTTAGAAATGTTTTGAAAAAGGGAAATTTTTAATTTGGAAAGCTTTGAAAACAAGGAAGTTTTAAAAACAAGAAAGTTTCGTTTTAGGAAAGGTTTGAAAAAGAAAAGTTTTCAATTTAGGAAATATTTGAATTAAGAAAGTTTCAACTTAAGAAGGTCTTAAATTAAGAGAGTTTTGAGTTTAGAAAAGTCTTAGATTTGGAAAGATTTGAAGTTTAGAAAGTTTAAGATTTAGAAAGTTCTTAGGTTTAGAAAGATTTAACTTAAGAAAGTTTCAAATTTAGAAAGTTTTGAATTTGGAAAGATTTGAAATTTAGAAAGTTTAAGATTTATAAAGTTTTAGAGTTTTAGAAAATCTTGAGATTAGGAAAGGTTTGAGTTTAAGAAAGATTTGAAAGCTTGGATTTGAAAAAGATTTTGAAAAGGGGTAGAATTAGGAAAGGGTTGAACTAGGAAAGATTTTTATGTTCAAGTTTTGGAAACTTAAAATTTAGGAAAGTGAAGGATTAGGAATGATTTGAATTAGGAAAGAGTTGGATTTTAAAATTTAAGGAAAGATTTAAAGTTTAAACTTAGGAAACTTATGGTTTAGGAAGGAATTGAATTAAGAAAGGTTTGGATTAGGAAGGGATTGGATTTGGGTTTCTAAAAGAAAATATTTGATTTTGTTTCCAAAAACAGAGGACGGGATCTAGTTTCCTAAACGGAGAGATTTGATTTTGTTTCCTAAAGGGAAGATAGGATTTGGTAAGGATTTGGAAAGGAGATTCTAAAAACCCTAGAAATGGAAAATTGTAGTTTTGACGTAGAAAAGTGGTTTTGGAAATGTGCATAGTTTGGATGTGAAAACAAGAGGTTTTGGAAACCTAGGTTTGGGGCAAGTTCGAAAACCATGTTTTTGGAAAGAAAATTAGGGTTTCCTAATGGTGGGTTCTAGGGCTTGACTTGGGCTCTAAGGAAAGAGATTTTTTGGAAAGTATGCTTTTAGAAACGAAAGTTTTCTAGAAGGGAATCCTAGGGAGGAATTTTTGGAAAGTGAATTTGGAAAGAGAGTTTTTGGAAAAAGATTTTAAAGAGAAGGAGTTTTGGAAAGTGTGTTTTTAGAAACGTAGATTTTAGAAGGAAAATCCTAGAGAGGAAATTCCTCGAAGGAAGATTTTGGAAAGGTTTTTAGAGAGCGTTTTTAGAAAGTGAATTTTTAGGAGAGAGAGTTTTGGAAAGGAGTTGAAAAAGGGGGTTTTGAAAAATAGATTTTGGAAGGGAGTTTTTGAAAATAATTTTGAAGAGGAAAGCTTTAGGAAAGTATGTTGAAAAAGAAGATTTTTAGGAAAAGATTTATAAAGAGAGAGAGTTTTTGGAAAGTATGAAAACATCTCACTTTCCTAAAGCGATTCTAACCATAAGAGGGCTAGAACCACTTTAAGAAAGTGGTTTTGGAAAACAATAAGATTTGAAAATATAGACCAAAAAGGTCACTTTTAATGTAACACTTTCCTAAAACAACCCTAGCCATAGAAAGGCTAGAATCACCCTAGAATCGTGGTTTTGAAAACATGTTTTTGAAAAAGAGATTTTGATGCAATTTTGAAAACAAGTTTGAAAACGCTTTGAAAAACAACTTTGAAAACGGTTTTTGGAAGATGCAAGATTATGATATGCACAATGCAATTTGGGGTCATGAACATACAAGGTTAAGGCTTCACCACATAATCAAGGGGGCCGGACCCACGTGGTCTTTGGTTAGACTAGAAGAAAGCCCCCGACACGATAACCCTCCAATAGTCCAATCCTATACATGGACCGGGAATCCCTTTGTTTCAAGCATGCAAAGAAAGGGGGGGAAAGAGATGGGGGATTAAAATAGAGAAAACCTAAGTGGGTTGGAGAGAGAAGAGAGAGGGGGGAAGTGCGGAAATTTAAATAGGGAGCCTACCTTGTATCTTGTTATTTGCGCGCCGTGCGGTCTTCAATCTTCAGTCTTTGTCTTGATCTTCTTCCTCAACCTTCAAGGGTTGTCTTCAAGCTTTAGATGGCAGCTCTTCCAGTCTTCAAAGGATGGTTGAAGGCTAGGGTATGAGTGTATGGGGGTGTGTATGAGTGTATAGGAGGCTAGGGTTTATGTATGGTGGCTAGGGTTTGGAAAAACCTAGGGAGGCTAGGGTTTTTGGAGGTACTCGAGCTCTGTATATCGAAATATAGGATTTTTAGGTTAAGTTTGCAGACCTCTTTCACGTTGAATGAGGCTCTGTATTTATAGAGGTTGGACAAAACTGGCGCCTGTTGTAGTGGTGCCAGGCCAAATTCTACACTGGCGCCACTAGGAGTGGCGCCAGGCCATTTTTTGGCTTGGCGCCACTACTAGTGGCGCCAGCCAATTAGGAAAGATTTAAGGTCGGCAAGCAACGTATCTTTGACTAGATTTGGGCGCCTGTACTAGTGACTACCATGCAATTTTTAGCCTAGCTTCACTAGGAGTGACTCTGGAAAGTCCGGGAATGATTTGGAGGAGGCGGGAATGACCCGGAAGGCTAGAAAGGAGCAGGAACACTTAAAATAGTGTCCTGGAGGTATTTGACTTGAAAAGTGAGGATAAGATGTGTTGGAAAGGTTGACCGGGCCTTTAGGGGCAAAACGGTCAATCGGACCGGGAAACTGTCGGGGCGAACCCGGGTTGTCCCGGAAAAAGAATTGGGATCTGGAAACATTATTTAGAATGTTCCCAGAGGTTGCCGGTTTGATTCCCAGAGCCGGCGTGGTCGGAAAAGGAGACCGGCCCACTAGGGGCAAAATGGTCATTTTGCACCGAATTTGCCGGAACTGACTCGGAATGATCTGGAAAGGTAAGGGGAGGTTGATAACACTATAAAAATTATTCTCGGGTCATTACCGGTTTGATACCCAGAGTCGGTGTGGTCGGAGAAGGAGACCGGCCCTTTAGGGGCAAAACGGTCATTTTGTACCTGGTTGGCCGAAACTGACTCGGAATGATCCGAAAAGGTAAAAGAAGATTGAGAATACTATAAAAAGTATTCTCGGGACATTACCGGTTTGATACCCAGAGCCGGTGTGGTTCCCGAGGCATTCAGATGCTTAGGGGCAAAATGGTCATCTTGACCAGAAAGTCTCGGAAAAGGTCCTAAAGGTAATCTGGTCATTTTTCACCAAAGTGAGCTAACAGACACCGGTGTTGACCTAGGTTTTGAGTGTCTTCGCCACTCTAACGGTGTGAGTATTTTCGCTACTCGGACGGGGTTGATGATTTGCGAGTATTTCTACTACTCGGACGAGGTTGAGTATTTCCGCTACTCGGACGGGGTTGATGATTTGGGAGTATTTCCGCTACTCGGACGAGGTTGAGTATTTCTGCTACTCTAATGGCTTTGTGAGTATTTCCGCTACTCTAACGGTTTTGTGAGTATTTCCGCTACTCTAATAGCTTTGTGAGTAGTTTTGCTACTCAGACCGTCTCGAGGAATAAACTGTCTCGAGAGAGGGATTGGAAAGGGGTCTTACCGTCTCCGAAGAGACGTGCTTGGATTGGAACCGTCTCGAGGAATAAACTGTCTCGAGAGTGGGATTGGAAAGGGTCTTACCGACTCCGAGGAGACGTGCCTGGATTTTAAGTGTTTCCGCCACTCTAACGGCGGTCGTCGTGACACAGGGATTTGTTGCCAATTCCCTATATCGACCTATTCATGAGTATTTCCGCTACTCTAACGGTTTTGTGAGTATTTTCGCTACTCTAACGGTTTTGTGAGTAGTTTTACTACTCGGACCGTCTCGAGGAATAAACTGTCGAGAGAGAGGGATTGGGATTGGAATAAGAAAGGACAATGTCCCTAAGGGTATTTTGGTCATTTTGCCTCTATTTGGGCCTGACAGGCCCGCAAAGCGATGGAAAGATGGAATTTGGATCTAGAGAATTGGTTTTGATTGGAAATATGCCCAAAATGACTTGAAAACAAGTCTGGACGGAGTGTAGACTGCCGAGCGGTCAAAAATGGGGTGCTTACACTAATTACGTTGCGGGGGCACTATATTTATAGGCAAATTTTGAGGAGGTGGTGCCACTTAAAGTGGTGCCTGGCCAATTTTTGGCTAAGCGCCATTAAGAATGGCGCCACCTTGGTATGGTAATGATCTAGAAGATTTGATTCGACTTAGGCGGCCAAGGCAAAGATCTTGGCACCACTCCTAGTGGCTCTAAGCCATTTTTTTGGCCAAACTTCACTGTAAGTGGCTCCAATTTGATCTGAAAGCTGCTAGGCTGCGGGGCCCAATTAAAAAATACATAGGGGCACCCGGGAGAGCCCCGGGGGTTGCTAGTTTGATACCTAGAGCCGGAATGGTTGAAAAGGATGACCGGCCCACAAGGGATAAAATAGTCATTTAAACCGGAAAACACCAAAATTGGTCTAGAGTAGAGCGGGATGGTACCTAGTGCCGGAGTAGTTGAAAAGAATAACAGCCAACTAGGGGCAAAATGGTTATTTGAATTAAGAGACCTCAGAACAGTCCCGGAATTGACTGGAATGAGATTTGGAGATCGGAGATACTCGTGGGAGTCCCCCGAGGACTTATCAGTTTGATACCCAGAGACAGTGTGGTTGATGAGGGCGAACGGGGCGCCTAAGGGTAAAATAGTCATTTTGACTGAGAATCACCAAAATGGGTTTGGAATTGGTTCGAATGGCACTCTAAGCATGCCGAATTGTCTAGGACAATCTTGGAAGAGGTGGACTTATTGCTCCGAGGACTTAGGTACCGTTTTGAAGAGCGTGCCGAATGGAATTGGATTAGGTGATGTCTTAGGGGCATTTTGGTCGTTTGGCTTCAAGTGGGCTTGATAAGCTTGGGAAGCAATCAGTTAAATGGACTAGAGTTTGGAAGGTCAGTTTGAGTTTAAATGTGTCGTAGCATTTGAAAGTGGGTTCGGTTGGGCTGGAGATCCCCGAGCGGGCAAAAATGGGGTGCTTACAGATGCCCCTCTTTTTCTATCTTTGCTTGTCGAAGATAGAAAACGATAAACTGAGGGTCCCATGTTATTTGCAAGGTGATCAGAGGGATCGGAGTTGATGAAATCTTGAACCGACATTCCAACCAACAGAATGACACTCCTTTGGGGAGATCCAAGGTTGACGTTTGGAAATGATTTTGAAATGGAAGTTGATTTTTGAAATGCTTTCGAAATAGCTTTCTGCAATGGATTAACTTGGATTTGAATTGGAAGAGTTTTGAAAACCTTTGAAATTTGGAACAAAACTTTCAAGGAAAAAGTTTGAAAACCTTGAAATTTGACTTAAAACAGGGCTTTTGAAGGAGAAAGCCCGGAAAACCAAGAGTTTGATTAAAACTTGAACTTTTTGAAAGTTTTAAAAATCAAAAATTTTTGAAGGAAAAAGTTTAGAAAATCGGGAATTAAATCTTCTTTGAAGAGAAAAAAAGAAAGTTTAGAAAACCTAGAATTGAAACTTTTTGAAGGCTAAAAGTTTAAAAAACCTGAATGTCAAACTTTTTGAAGGGTAAAAGTTTAGAAAACCTGAAATGTGAAACTTTTTAAAGGATAAAAGTTTAGCAAATCTTGAAATGTGAAACTTCTTGAAGGATAAAAGTTAAAAGTTTAGAAAACCTTGAAATGTGAAACTTTTTGAAGGATAAAAGTTTAGAAACCTTAAATTGGACTTGACTAAACTTTTTGAAGGAAAAAAGTTTTAAAATCGATTGATTTGAATTGAATGAACTTTTTGAAGGAAAAAGTTGAAAAATCTTGAATTAGATCTGAATGAACTTTTTGAAGGAAAACGTCGTAAAATCAATTGATTTGATTTGAATGAACTTTTTAAAGAAAAAATTTGAAAATCCTTGAATTGAATTTAAATGAACTTTTTGAAGGAAAAAGTCTTAAAACCGATTGATTTGATTTGAATGAACTTTTTGAAGGGAAAAATTGAAAAACCTTGAATTTGATTTGAAACAAACTTTTTGAAGGCAAAAGTTAGAAAATCGGGATTGATTTGAAACTTAGACAAAATGTGTAGGAAATTCATTTTGTATAGCAAAACGTGTAGAAAATTCATTTTGACTTGAAATGTGAATAAAATGTGTAGGAAATTCATTGTATGTAGCAAAACGTGTAGAAAATGTGTTTTGACTTGAAATTCAGACAAAATGGATAGGGAATTCATTTTGACTCAAGACTGAAACTTTTTAGAAGCAAAACGTGTAGAAAATTCATTTGCCTTGAAACTTGGATAAAATGTATAGAAAATTCATTTCGACTCAAGACTGAAAATTTTCAGAAGCAAAACGTGTAAGAAATTCGTTTTGTTTTAAAACTTGGACAAAATGTGTAGAAAATTCATTTTGACTCATGACTGGAAGCTTGGAGTTTTTCAAAGAAGAAGTTTGGATAAACTGGTTTGACTTTTGAAAATAGATTTTGAATTTAAAAAAGAAAGCAAGAGATTTTACATTCTTGAAGTTGAAACCCTTTTTTTTTTTTTTTTTTGTAGAGATAATTTTGAAAGCAATTTGGAAATTTTGAGAATTAATTTTTGAAATTGACGGAAATTGATTTTGAAATTGAAACTTTTTTTGAAATTTTTTTGACTTTAACAGGAAGCAAGGGCTTTCATTTTTGAAAAATTCTAATTTGATTTGGTAAGGATTGTACCTTTGCTTTGAGCCTGGGGTGGCATGGGAGATTGCTTCATGCTTGTGATGCTTTTATCTTGTAGTTTGAAGGTGAGGTCATTTGTTTGTCTTTACTTGAGATGTCTTGAGGTTGGGAGGCTTGGCATTTGCTTTTACTGGGCATGGTTGGATTCTTTTTTACTGTCTTCTAAGGGGTTATGCTTCTCGGGAGTCGAGTGTCATGAAATTGTTTGTGGAGGGGTGAGGTCACTTTTTGAGGTATTTAGAAGGTAGAACTTCTTTGGTGGGTTTGTCTTGAATTTGATCGAATAGTTTCAATTAAATGGGAGGTGTAAGGTGCAGTACTACCTCAGTTTTCATGGTCTGAGAAAGTTTGATTCAAGGATGATTGGGAGGTCAGGGGTGGGTCATTGCACCATTCTCTGTTTCTTATCGACTATGGAGGGTAGAATCATGGCTCAGGCTGACAGGGTTGGCTTCGTTGACTAAGGGGAGCAGTCTAGGAGCAACATAGATAGTTTAATGTCTTATCTAGGAGGGTTGTAGATAGTTTAGGCTCTTATCTAGGAGTTATGCTGACTTGCTGGTTGAGTTGAAATCAGTTGCCCCAGGGTTGATTCGCGGAAGATCTGGTAGTGTGCTGGAGATAGGAAGACTTAGACGATGGGGTCACTGAGCTATGTAGTGCATGGGGGCACGCCTTATGGAGTCAGAGAATAGCTTTGATGATGATTGTCAAATATGGTTTATTGAGATGGACTTCCTGTGAGTTAAGCTATGTTGAAGATTTTTGGGCTTCTATCTTGCCTCAGTTAGGCTGTACTTTGGATGACTAGATGCTCTAGATAGGTGGACATTTATGGATGACCGGATGCTCTAGATTGCTAGATGCTTTGAATAGTTGGATGCTCTGGATAGTTGAATACTTTGAATGGCTGGATATTGGACTTTGGCGGGTTGCAATGCTAGGATGTTGGGCTTGAGAACACCTTCGGACCAAGGAAAGCTTAGGGAGATACCCCATGAACCTGTACCTATCTTAGTATTTTGTTAGCAATATCAAGAGGTAACAAACTAATCTTTAATAAATGACTTAAGATATACATGCCTATTACTTTGCCATGTTGAGTTCATAAATTTTTCACTGGTGTAGGCTTTCCATAGTTTGACATCTCTTAACCCATTATTGAGGCATGAGATTTTGCTGCTTTGCTGATGTCGTATTGTTGGTGCTACTGATTGGGAGAATTGATTCTTTTCTTCCTTTTATTTTTCTTTTGTCTTTTTGACGGATGTCGATTCTACCACTTTTGCATGTTAGTGCCTGTTTTTGGGTTTTCACTGCGTCGATAGTTTGGTATACTACCATTCTCGTGGCCTGATTTTTCGCACCATCGAGATGATATGTGGAAAACACAAGGTATTCTCTCGTTAGAACTTATCCTCCTAAAACGACGAGTGCGACTAAGTTTGAATTGAAAATTGAATTGAGGAAGGGTTTTTGGAAAATGGTTTGGAGTCGCCACCTAACTTTGTTAAGGTGAGTTACGTCACCCAAAACTAAGTGTAATCCAAAGGTTAAACCTAAGGTTTCTGAAAAGGTTTCAAAAAACTTTCTCAAGAGAGGGTTTTTGGATAAAACAGGTTGTTTGGCAACCTTTCGAAATATTTAGGCCCTTTTTAAAAATAACTCCAGTTTTGGTCTTTTGAAAATAGGGATTCTAAGTTCGGAGATTAGTTAGATATAAAGAAGATACACTAGGCTATCACCCTATCCCACCCTTGTGGTACCTACGTGTCTTTTCACCCTAGGTTCATTTATTTAGAATCTTTGGTTATTAGGTCCAATTGTATCCACTTTGAGAATTTTAGAAAAGAGGTTTGAATCATCACTTTAGGGATGACACGATGCATGATATGCAAATGCAAGAAAAGAATTTGGAATTTGAAAAAAGGTTGCAATTGAACCCATGAGGGTTGCTTACTTATCCCTTTGTTGGGGAATCAGGTCAGTTGTAGTTCAAATTCGGAATCCGATTGAGAATAGGCACTTTAAGGTCTTGCTTGATTTGAAAAGACACTTTGGGGCCTTCAGACAATTTGACTTGAAAAGGGTTTAATTTGAACTTTGATTAGAAGATTGGAAATTGAACTTTGAATTAAAATCAAACTTTAAAATAAAACTTGGACTTGATTTGGAAAGTTGGAATTAAACTTTGAAATCATCTTGACTTGAATGGGGTTTGAAAATCATCTTGATTTAGACTTAAGATTTAGAAAAGAGTTGAAGTTTCCTAACTCAAGGTTAGGGGTTGATCTAGGGCTTCAGTATCCTATGACTTGAATGACCTAGGGTTTAAACTTGTACTTGGATAAGTTTGATTTTAGAAAGTTTGATTTTACAAAAGTTTCTAATTAGGAAAATTTCAAATTAGGAAAGTTTCATTTTAGGAAAGTTTCATTTTAAGAAAGATTTGATTTTAGAAAGATGTGATATTAAAAAATTTTCAATTTAGGAAAGACTTGATTTTGGAAAGATTTGATTTAGGAAAGGCTTGAATTTGAAAAATTGAGTTTGAAAGGATTTGACCTAAGTTTGAGGTAACTTGGGATTTAAGCAATCCTAGGACCTAAGACTTATAGCATGCATTTAAATTAGAAAAATTGGATTTTAATTGAAAAAGGAAAGCTTTGTTTTTGGAAAGTTTTGAAAAGAGAAGGTTTTAGAAATTAGCAAAGATGAAAATTATGAAAGATTTTATTTGACTTGAAATTTGAAAGCTTTAGTTTTGAAAATCTATCATTTTATGTCACTTTTGAATTAGGAAATCTATAATTGCATGTAGAAGATGGTTTGAAAATCTATGATTTGATGCAAATAAAAAACCATAATTTTATGTGAGGAAACTAGGGTTTCCTAAACATGGATTCTAGGATTGTGACTTGAACTTCAAGATAAGGGTTTTTGGAAAGTAAATCTTTGAGAAAAGTTTTTAGAAAGTGGATTTGTAAAATAGTTTAGAAAGATTTAAATATAGACTTTTGAAAGTCTCTTAAATATCCCACTTTCCAAAAATGATTCTAATTATGAAAAAATTAGAATCATTCCAGGATTGTGATTTTGACAACAACTAGGGCTTGAAATCCTAATATGGACTTTGATGGTCTATTTGAATGTAACACCTTTCTAAAACAACCCTAGCCATGAAATGGATAGAATCATCTTACAGTTGTAATTTTTTGAAAATAAGTAGGGCCTGAAACCCTCAATATGGGCCACAATGGTTTCATTGAATATAACACTTTCTAAAACAACCCTAACCATGGAATGGCTAGAATAATCTAAGGGTTATGGTTTTGAAAACAACTTTGAAAGAAAAGGTTTTGAATGTAAGTTTTGAAAGAAACCTTTAATGCAAGTTTGAAAACATATTTAAATGCATGATTATGATAGCAACAATGCAATAGGGACATGAACATATAAGGTTAGGCTTCACCACATAACCAAAGGGGCCGGACCCACACCGTCTGAGGTTAAACTCAAAGAAAATTTCCGACACGGTGATTCCCTACAAGGCCTTTCTAGGCATGAACAGGGAGGTCCCTTGTTTGAAGCATGCAAGAAGATGATGTAGAAGATGGGGGTTAAAATAAAAGAAAACCCAAGTGGGTTAAGAGGGAGAATAGAGAGAGGGGGATTGCATAATTTAACTAGAAACCCTATCTTGTCTTCTCTTTGCTTTGATGCTTTGATGGTGGACTTTCTTTGGACTTTGGGAGCTTTGAATGTGCAGAAATTGATCTTCAATGGGTCCTTGGAGACAAGGATTTGAATGTATAGATTGTATGGAGGCTAAAGTTTGAGTGTATGGAGGCTAGGGTCTGAGGGGGCTAGAAAGAGTTAGGGTTTTGAGGGATTTCGAGGGCTATTTTTAGAGAGGTGGAGTTTCTAAAGTGATTTTTTAGACCTAGAATACGCAAGGGGGTGGCCTATATTTATAGGCAACCAAAATAGGGCTCGACGATTGTTACAGTGGCGCCAGCAACTTAGGAAACTTTTTAGGGCAACAACAAATAGATATTTGACCCTTGGGACACAAGGCAGAAGATTTGGGCGCCTGTCCTAGTGATTACCATGCAATTTTTGGTAGACACTAAGAGTGACTTCAAAAAGTCGAAGAATGATCTGAAAGGTTCCAAGTAGCCAAACTCGGCTCGAAATGGATGGGAACCCCTAAAAGAGTGTCCCGAAGGTAAATAACTTGATGATCAGAGTGACCGGCCCACTAGGGGCAAAACGATCATTTAAATCAGAGAAATACCAGGATTGACTCAGAATGATCCGTAAGAAGGCTTGAAAAGGCATCCAGTTTACTAGGGGTAAAATGGTGAGTTCGCATCGGGTTTATCGAAATGGACTTGGAGTAGTCCAAAAAGGTATTGGAAGGTTATGAATACTATTAGAGGCATCCTCAGAAGGTAACCAATTTGATACCCAGAGCTAGTGTGGTTCCTTAAGGCAATTCGATGCCTGGGGGCAAAATAGTCATTTTGGCCGGATGCTCTCAAAATCGATCTGGAAACGATTGGAAGGCACTAGAATGTGCTAGATTATCTTTAGGACAATATTGGAAGGGTAGACTTATTACTTTAAGGTCTTACATACTTTCTCGATAAGTGTGCTGGTGGAGCGCAATGGACAGTTTGGTCATTTAACTTTTGAAGGCACTGGTGTTGACCCAATTTTTGAGTGTTTCCGTCACTCCGACGGTGTGTGACAAGTTGGTTTTCAAAGGTATCCCATCTTGTGGTAAATATGTCACGGCCAAGAGGCGTGTTTGGTCCTGTGACATCGGGGTTTGTTGGCATTCCCATAGTTGACCTATTTACGAGTGTTTTCGTCATTTTGACTATTACGATGTTTGTGAGTGTTTTTGTCACTCTAACAATGTGCGTTCATTTTAGAGACTGCCTGATTTCAAAAAGCTGCTAGATGGACTTATCGCCTCAGGGCCACAGGTACTTTCCCGATTGACATGTCGAATAGGGGACATTCTACGTTGGTAGGCTAGTAAGCACCAGAAGTGAACCGCTCTACCATTTTGGGGACTTGGGTTCCATCCTAGTTGACGGGAGTAAGGGACTTATCATTTCAAGGGCTTTTGCGCTTTCTCGGTAAATGTGTCATGATGGATGGATTTACCATCTTAAGGATTGAATTTCTCAAAAGACGCGCCGAATTGAGTTCGACTGGTCTAGATTGGAATTATAATTGGAATTGAGGTTGAAATGTGAACTTACTGTCTTTAAGAAAACATGCCAACTGGAATTGGATCGGGCAATGCCTTAAAGACATTTTTATCATTTTGCCTCTATTGGGCCTAGCGGGCCCGCAAAGTGGTTGATTATTTGGATTGAGTCTAGAAAGCTGGTTTAAGATTGAATATGTCTTTGCTAGTTTGAATGTGAGTCCGGTTGGGTCAAAGTTCATCGAGCGGGCTAAAATAGGGTGTTTACAACTGCCCTTCTTTTTTTGTCTTTCCTTGTCGAATGTAGAAAATTATAAAGTAAGGGTCACATGTTGACCGCAAGGCGATTAGAGGGATTCGAATTGGAATTTTTGAAGACTAGAGCTTGAAAATTGCATATTGGCCCAGCGGCACTTAAAATCATATTTTGGTGGGCAAAAGGACAAAATTTCCTAAATTGGACCGTGGCGCCATTAGGAGAGGCGCCATGGTTAAAATTGCCTTGGACCCACTACTAGTGGCACCAGGCCTGGGAATTAAAAATCAGAACAGCCCCTCATTTGAGGTTTGTGAAAATGTTTGAAGTTTTGAGAGCTTTTCTTGAGTTTCTACAAGGAAGAACCCTTGGGCATTGAAGGAGTGAGTTTGGGGGATGCCAGAGAGTTGCCGGAAGTGATTATTATTGCCAGATTTACCGCCGGAGAACTCCAAAAATTGAGTTTTTTTTTTATGTTGTTCTTAACGTATATAACTCCGTTTGAGTTGTGCAAATAGTCAAAATCTATGTTTTGATGTGTTTTGAACATTCTGGTTGTACTTTGTTTTGCGTTTTAATGCCCGTTTGGTTGAGTTTGAGTTGTTTTGCATGTTTACTCACAAGGGTTTCCCCGTAGGAAACAGGGTTTTGTGCCTACGAGCTTGGGTTTTGTATTTTCTTACTAGATTTTTGCACTGTGTATCTTAGAAAAATGTTTTGAACAACTATGGGAAGTTTCATAATTTTCTAACAACTTTTGAATTTTTGATTTGCAAAAAATATGAAAAATACTTGAAAAACAAGAAAAATTGCAGAATTGATTGAATTGCTCATGTTATGTATTTAGAAAAATATGGGAATATTTTAGAAAATAGCTGAAGTATCTTTGAATTATTTTGTGACCATTTTGAAAACCCTTGGATTTTTGGAAACTAGAAGCATTTGTTGGAAAATTAAAAAAAACTTGAGGATATGCATAGATTGTTTTGTGTTCATCCGTGAAATGTGCTTGTGATACCGTGGGATGCATAGTTTATGCTCTATTGTAGAGTTTTAGACGTTGTAGGGACTATTTACAAATGGAACTCTGCTAAAATTTTTCAAAATGGAAAAGAAGTTAGAAATTTTTTAAATAAATTTTTTTTGAAGGTGAAAGAGATAAAACCCTTGAGGATAGGGCCTTTTTGGCAGAGAAGACCCTGAAAAACTAGGTGGGACTTTTGGAATAAACTTTTTTGAAGGAAAATCTTTCGAAAATGGACTTGGAATAAAACTTGGAATAAAATCTATGAAAGTCTTAGAAAACCTTTGAAAGTGGACTTGGAATAAAACTTTTGAAGAAAATGTTAACACAACCTTTGAAAGTTGATCTTGGAATAAAACTTTTGAAGGAAAAGTTTAGAAAAACTTTGAAAGTGGACTTGGAATAAAACTTTGAGATTTGATTTGAAAATTAACTTTGGATATTGACTTTGAAATAAACTTTTGGAAATAGCTCGAAACCTCGGGAATTGATTTTTGAAATAGAATTTTTTAGAAAACTTTGAAACTGAGGAATATGATAGAGTAGACTTTGCTAGGGGTAAGGGAACGATTTCCTTTCTTTTCTTTTTTTGTACCTCTTTTCCTTTTGAGCTGTATATACCATATATTAATATCTTTACCTTGATTTGATTTTCAGGATGGTCGATGCTATCTTAAGCCAACTGAGGGCTTGGTATGATGGGTATCCTCCGGATGAGCGGGTCATTTTCTGCCGGGCCTTCGTAAAGGTGGCAGTTCCTTTCTGGCAGCAGGACTTTTGTCTTTTTCACTTTAGGGACTGTGAGTTGAGTCCTACTCCCCATGAGTATGGGTTTCTTCTTAGTTTTCAGGATGACTAGGTTGGCATCGTTGGACCTACCTTCCTCGATGGTTCTATTTCAGTTGACTCAACTCAGCTTGGGCTCCACAGTGTGGTCTTTACTTCTGGCCTTCTGTCCCAATTTCCTTATGTTCTGGTGGAGTTTCTATTTTTCCACTTTGAGTTTGTGACGAGGATGGCAGCTCATCTAGGTGACTGGGATTCTTCCCAGGATTGGTCGGTTTCTAGTATGGTGGCCCTAGCTTTACTCCTCTTGAGCCTCCTAGCGTTCCCCGAGTAGGATGACCTGATTGACTGTCGGCTATGCACATTGCTTGTCAGGATTCGCAAAGGGAAATCATACACTCCTATGGCTGTAGGAGAGACAAATATCAGCTTTTCCCGACTCCAGCAAGGTATTGATGTTCGTTTTGGGGGGTGTGCCACACTTTTTTGGCTTTGGGCGATTGGACATTTGTTTGCCACTCCTTTGTTTCAGCATACATGGTATTCTGAGCTTGACCAAATACATTCCCTAATGAGGTCCCAAAGATTTATCATGGATGACGAGAGGTTTTCACGGACTGTTACGACCTGGGCCACCTATCTTCAGGGCTAGAGGTCTAACAAGATCAAGTGGTATACATGACTGATTGGCAGGTATTGCATGAGAGTGCAGACTTTTGAGGGGGCCTTCGTGCCACTGGTGAGTTTGTGAGGTATTGCTCCTTTCTTTGCGATCCAAGTCTTGCAGTAGTTTGGCAGGAGCCAGGACATCCCTTATCTGGTATCGACAGCTGAGTTTAGTTTGGACTTTGGGGCAATGACCACGAGAGCATTGGTAGAGAGGGTCATGGGCATGTGGAGGTCCTTACTTCCTCACGTGAATGATGACGGGCCATTTTCTCATGAGCCCACTGTCATGCCTCAATTTTTCGCACTCGAGGAACATATGCACAAGTGAAAAAACATGGTACTCTCTCATTAGAACTCATCCTCCAAGAAGGATGAGTGTGACTAGGTTTGGATTGAAGATTGATTTGATTTAGGGCTTTTGGAAAAGATTTGGAGTTGCCACCTGTAAGCACCCCATTTTTGCCCACTCAGCAATCTCCGAGCTAACCAAGCTCACTTTCACACATCACATGCATATTTAGACTCTAAGCCTGCCTTTTTAACTTGAATTTAGTCCACTAGTCGCTTCTCGGGCCCGTAGGGCCCATTTGAAGCTAAATGACCATTTTGCCCCTGGTGGGCCGGTCTCCTTTTCCGACCACACCGGCTCTGGGTATCAAATCGGTAACTTCCCGAGAATAATTTTTATAGTGTTCTCAATCGTCCTCTACCTTTCCGGATCATTCCAAGTCAGTTCCGGCCAACCCGGTGCGAAATGACCGTTTTGCCCTGGTGGGCCGGTCTCTTTTCCGATCACGTCGGCTCTGGAAATCAAACCGATAACCTCTGGGAACATTCTAAATAATGTTTTCAGATCCCAAGTCTTCTTCCGGGACAGCCCGAGTTTGTCTTAACAGTTTCCCGGTCTGGTTGACCGTTTTGCCCCTAAAGGCCCGGTCAACCTTTCCGACACATTTTGTCCTCACCTTTTAAGTCAAATACCTCCAGGACACTATTTTAAGTGTTCCTGCTCCTTTCCGGCCTTCTGGGTCATTCCCGGCTCCTTCAAATCATTCCCGGACTTTCTGGAGTCGCTCCTAGTGAAGCTAGGCTAAAAATTGCATGGTAGTCACTAGTACAGGCGCCCAAATCTAGTCAAAGATACGTTGCTTGCCGATCTTAAACATTGCCTAATTGGCTAGTGACGCCAAGCCAAAAAATGGCCTAACGCCACTCCTAGTGGCGCCAGTGTAAAACTTGGCCTGGCGCCACTACAACAAGCGCTAGTGTTGTCCAATCTCTATAAATACAGAGCCTCATTCAACGTGAAAGGGATCTGCAAACTCAACCTAAAAATCATATAATTCGATATACAGAGCTCGAGCACCTCCAAAACCCTAGCTTCCCTAGGTTTTCCAAACCCTAGACACCATACACAAACCCTAGCCTCCTATACACTCATGCACTCCCCCATACACTCATACACTAGCCTTCAACCATCCTTTGAAGAATTGAAGAGCTGCCATCTAAAGCTTGAAGACAACCCTTGAAGGTTAAAGAAGAAGATCAAGACAAAGACCGAAGATTGAAGACAAGCAAGGCGTGCAAAATAAAGAAGACATACGGTAGGCTTTCTATTTAAATTTTCGCACTTCCCCCCTCTCTCTTCTCTCTCCTAACCCACTTGGGTTTTCTCTAATTTAATCCCCCATCTCTTTTCCCCCCTTTCTTTGCATGCTTGAAACAAGGGGATTCCCGGTCCATGTGTAGGATTGGGCTATTGGAGAGTCACCGTGTCGGGGGTTTTCTTCTAGTCTAACCAAAGACCATGTGGGTTCGGCCCCCTTGATTATGTGGTGCAGCCTTAGCCTTGTATGTTCAGGACCCCAAATTGTATTGTGCATATCATAGTCTTGCATCTTCCAAAATTCGTTTTCAAACTCGTTTTCAAAACCGTTTTCAAACTTGTTTTCAAAATTGCATCAAAATCTCTTTTTCAAAAACTTGTTTTCAAAATCACAATTCTAGGGTGATTCTAGCCTTTCCATGGCTAGGGTTGCTTTAGGAAAGTGTTACATTAAAAGTGACCAATATGGTCCATATTTTCAAATCTTATTGTTTTCCAAAATCGCTTTCCTAAAGTGGTTCTAGCCCTCTTATGGTTAGAATTGCTTTAGGAAAATGAGATGTTTTTATACCTTCTAAAAACTCTCTTTTCAAAAAATCCCTCTTTCTAAAAATCTCTTTTTCAACATACTTTCCTAAAACTTTCCTCTCCAAAATTGTTTTCAAAAACTCCCTCCTAAAATCTATTTTTCAAAACTCCCTTTTTCAACTCCTTTTCAAAATCCTCTCCCCAAAATCCACTTTCTAAAAACGTTCCCCAAAAATCTTTCCAAAAACTCTCTTCAACAATCTTCAACCAAAAACCTTCCTAGAAAAACTCTTTCCAAAAATCTTTTCAAAAACTCTCTTTTCAAAATCTTTCCTCTAGAAATTCCTCCCTAGGATTCCCTTCTAGAAAACCTTCGTTTCCAAAAACGCACTTTCCAAAAACCCCTTCCTTGGAGCCCAAGTCAAGCCCTAGAACCCACGATTAGAAAACCCTAATTTTCTTTCCAAAAACATGGTTTTCAAACTTTGCCCCAAACCTAGGTTTTCAAAACCTCTTGTTTTCTACATCAAAACTATACATGTTTCCAAAACTTATTTTCTATGTCAAAACTATAATTTTTCAAATCGAGGGTTTCTAGAATCTCCCTTTCCAAATCCTTGCCAAGTCCTATCTTCCCTTTTAGGAAACTAAATCTAATCTTCCCGTTTAGGAAACTAGATCCCATCCTCCGTTTTTGGAAACAAAATCAAATCTTTTCTTTTAGAAACCTAATCCAATCCCTTCCTAATCCAAACCTTTCTTAATTCAATTCCTTCCTAAACCATAAGTTTCTTAAACCTAAACCTTAAATCTTTCCTTAAATTTCAAAATCCAAATCTTTCCTAAATCGAATTCTTCTTAATCCTCTCATTTCCTAAGCCTTAAGTTTCCAAAACTTGAACATAAAAATCTTTCCTAAGTTTTAAAACTCAAACTTTCAAATCTTTCCTAATTCAACCCTTTCCTAATTCTACCCTCTTTTCAAATCTTAACTTTTCAAACCTAAGTTTTCAAACTCTTCCTAAACTCAAACCTTTCCTAATCTCAAGATTTTCTAAAATTCTAAAACTTTCTAAATTTTAAACTTTCTAAATTTCAAATCTTTCCAAATTCAAAACTTTCTAAATTTGAAACTTTCTCAAGTTAAATCTTTCTAAACCTAAATCTTTCCAAATTTTAAACTTTCCAAAACTTCAACATCTTTCCAAATCTAAGACTTTTCTAAACTCAAAACTTTCTTAATTCAAACATTTCCTAAATTGAAAACTTTCCTTTTTTAAAAACATTCCAAATTCAAAACCTTTCTTAAGTTGCAACTTTCCTAATTCAAAACATTTCTAAACTCCATACTTTCCTTATTTCAAAACTTTTCTTAAAACGAAACTTTCCTAATTCAAAACTTTCCTAATTTCAAAACTTTCCTAATTCGAAAACTTTCCAAAAATGAAACTTTCCAAATTCGAAACTTTCCAAATTCGAACCTTTCCTAAATCCAATCTTTCTCTAATCTTCCAAGTCCAACATTTGAGTCCAATCTTTCTTAATCTCAAGTCCTTTCTTTCCTAAGTCTAGGTTTCTTAAATCTTCTCTTTCCAAAACAAGTCCAAATCTATCTTTTCAAATCAAAGTCCAATCTTCTCAATTTCAATCTCCTCTTCTAATTTCAAATCAAATTCAATTTCTAATTCAATCTCTTTCTTCCAAATCAATTTCTTCTCAATCGGACTCTTGTCCGAACTACGATTGACCTGATTCCCCCAAAGAGATACGTAGGCAACCTTTATAGGTGCGGTCACAACACTTTTCAAACTTTCAATTCCACCCTCATGGGTGTGGTCTCCACGTTTTTCAAATCCCAAATTCCAATCTACTTTCAAAATTCCAATTTCAAATTTCTATTTCCAAATTTTCAAACTTTCCAATTTCAATTCCATCTCTTCAAATCTATTTTCAAATCAAATCAATCTCTTTCCAAATCTATTTTTCAATTCTCTTTCCTTACACTTGCATATCATGCATCATGTTAGTTTTTTTTTTAAACATTGTTTTTCAAAGTGGATAGGATTGGCCAATAGTTCGTTAAAGACTCTCATAGGTGAATCTAGGGTAGATTGACATGTAGGTACCGAAAGGGCGGGGTAGGGTGATAGCTTAGTGCGTCTTCCTTACACGTAACCAACCTCCGAACCTAGGATCACTGTTTTCAAAGACCAAAAGGAGTTATTTTTCTAAAAAGGGCTAAATGTTTTCCAAAGGTTGCCAAACAACCTGTTTTCTTAAAAACCTTCTCTTGAGGAGATATTTTCAAAATTGTTTTCTAAAAACCCTAAGTGTAGTCTTCGGATTATGCTTAGTTTTTAGGTGACCTAACTCACCTTAATCAAGTTAGGTGGCGACTCCGAATCTTTTTCAAAAGCCCTTTATTCAAATCTATTTTCAATTCAAACCTAGTCGCACTCATTCTTTTAGGAGGGTGAGTTCTAACGAGAGAGTACAGTGTTTTTCCCACTTGTGTGAGTATTCCTTGACTGCGAAAAATCTGGGCGCGACACCACCTAAGTTGATTAAGGTGAGTTAGGTTATCTAAAACTAAGTGCAATCCAAAGATTAAACTTAGGGTTTTCGAAAAAGCTTTGAAAAACTTCTTCAAGAGAGGGTTTTTAAGAAAATAGGTTGCTTGGCAACCTTTGAAAAGCTTTAAGCCCTTTTTGAAAATAACTCCATTTTTGGTCTTTGAAAAAAATGATTCTAGGTTCGAAGGTTGGTTACGTGTAGGGAAGATATCTTAAGATCATCACTCTACTCCGCCCTTGCGGTTCCTACATGTCTATTCATCCTAGGTTCACTCATTTAGAATCTTTGATTAACAAATGTCTAATTATATCCACTTTGAAAAGAACTATATATGATGCATGATATGCAAGTGCAAGAAAAAAGATTTGACTTTAAAAGTAGACTTGAAAAGAAGATTTGAAGTTTGAAAGAAGGTTTTAGAAATTGGAAATTAGAAATTGGAAATAGATTATGGAATTGAAAATTTGAAAAAGGTTGTGACCGCACCCATGAAGGTTGCCTACATATTCTTTTGTTGGGAATCATGTCAGTCGTAGTTCAGACAATAGTCTGATTGAAAATAGACACTTCGAGGTTTTTCAAAAGTTTGATTTGAAAAAGATTTGATTCAAACTTTGAATAGAAGATTGAAATTGAACTTTGATTTAAAATTGAACTTGGAATTGAAATTTAATTTGAGGAGTTAAAATAGATTTTGATTTGAAAAGATTGAATTTGGAAGAAGAATTTGGACTTGATTTGGTAAGATTGAGTTTTGAAAACATTTTGACTTAGATTGAAATTGGAAAACCGTCTTAGTTTAGAATGGAGTTTTAGAAAGGAGTTGAAGCTTCCTAACTTAGGATTAAAGTTGAACTAGGGTTTAGGTATCCTAAGGTTTAGCTAACCTAAGGTTGGAGCATGTAATTGAATTAGAAAAGATTTGATTTAGATTTGAAAAGTTTGATTAAGGAAAGTTTGAGTTTAGAAAACTTAGACTTAAGAAATATGGGACGTAGAAAAGATTAGAAAGGAATTGATTTGATTTAAAAACACTTGACTTGAAATGACTTGTAAAGATTTAACTTGAACATTTTACTAGAAAAAGTTTAGAGAGTCATAGTTTAGGAAATATTGGATTTTAGAAATCTTTGAATTAGGAAAGTTTCAAAATAGAAAAGTTTTCAAATTAGAAAAGTTTCACTTTAGGAAATATTTAAATTTGGAAGATTTTGAATTTAGAAAGTTTTAGAATTTGAAAAGATTGAAATTTAGAAAGGTTTGAAATTAGGAAAGGTTGGAATTAGGAAATGTTTAAATTAAGAAAGATTTGATTCCTATTTCCTAAAGTAGAAGATTAGATTTTATTTTCAAAAATAGATGATTTGATTTTGTTTTCAATATTGGAGGATTTAATCTAGTTTCCTAAATGGAAAGATTTGATTTAGATATGGAATTGGAAAGGTTGAGTTTTGGAAATCTAGGATTTGGAAAACTATGATTTGGTGTAGAAAAAGAGATTTTGAAAATCTAGGATTTGATGCACAAGATAGTTTTTGGAAACCTATGATTTGAGGCAAAATAAGAAGTCATGATTTTGGGAAAGAGATCTAGGATTTCCTAACCATGGAATCTAGGTCTTGACTTGGACTCCAAGAAAAAAAAAAAAATTGGAAAGGAGATCTTTGAAAAGAGTTTTTAGGAAAGAGATTTTTGAAAGGAGTTTTTAGAAAGTATATTTTTTAAGGGAGTTTTTGAAAGGAAGTTTAAAAAGAGTTTTTAGAAAGTTGATTTTTGAAGAGAAGTTTTTTAGAAAGAAGTTTGAAAAGTAATTTGGAAAAGCGCTTGAATATGAACTTTTGAAATCTTTTGATTGTCTTACTTTCCTAAAATGATTCTAACTACGAAAAGATTAGAACCATTCTAAGTTGGTGGTTTTGAAAACAATATGGACCATAATGATCACTTTGAATATCTCACTTTTCTACAACAACCCTAACCATGGAACGGCTAGAATCATCTTAAGATTGTGGTTTTGACAAAAACAAATTAGGGTTTACACCCCAAAATTTGGACCTTGATAGTCACATTGAATGTAACGCTTTCCTAAAACAACCCTAACCATGGAATGGCTAGAATCACTCTAGGATTATGATTTTGAAAATAATTTTGAAAAAGGAATTTTGAATACAAGTTTAGAAAGAGAGTTTTGATGCAAGTTTTGAAAAAAAACTTTGACTCAAGTTTGAAAAAGACTTCAAAGACAATTTTGAATGAATGTATGAATATGATATGCACAATGCAATAGGGTCGTGAACATACAAGGCTAGGCTTCACCACATAATCAAGGGGGCTAAACCCACATCATCAAGGGTTGAATTTGAAGAAAGCTTCTAGCACAGTGACCTTCAACAATTCTTCCTAGGCATGAACCGGAGAGTTCAATGTTTCAAGCATGCAAGAAAGGAAGGTAGAAGATGGAGATTAAAATAGAAGAAAGCCCAAGTGGGCTGGGAGGGAGAAGAAAGAGGGGGGAATTACATAAAAGTAAATCGAAAGCCCACCATGTCTTCTTCTTGCTTTGCTTACTTTATTTGCTTTGCTTTACTTGAACTTAGGAATCTTCAAGTTACAGCACCTTGAGTCTTCAATGGAGGCTTTGAAGGTTTGTGTTTGACTGTATAGAGTATATAGATGTTAGGGTTTAAGTACATGGAGGCTAGGGCTTGAAGAGGCAAGAGAGCGCTAGGGTTTGGAGAGACTTTGAGCTCTGGATTTCAAGAAATAGAGTTTTTGGGCTGAGTTTGCAAACCCTTTTCATACAAGGGGAAGGTCTGTATTTATAGGCAACTAAATGACCTGGCGCCTATTGCAATAGCGCTAGGGCAAAATTTCCATTGGCGCAATGACGCTAGGCCATTTATTAGCTTGGCACCACGACTAGTGGCACCAATCACTTAGGAAATTTGTAGGGTAGTAAGAAACATATCTTTCGACCCTTAGTATACAAGTCAAAAGATTTGGGCGCTTGTCCTAGCGACTACCATACAATTTTTGGCTGGGCTTCACTAGGAGTGACTCTGAAAAGTCCAAGAATAATCCAGAAAATTTCGAGTAACCAAACTCAGCCGGGAATGGACGAGAACCCTCGAGAGAGTGTCCCAGAGGTAACTAGCTTGAGAAATAATGCTAAAATAGTTAAAAATGTTGATTGGCCTACTAGGGGCAAAACAGTCATTCCGCATCGGGTTTATTAGAATGGACTTAAAATGGTTCAGAAAGGTTAGGAGTACTATTAAAAGCATCCCTAGAAGGTAACTGATTTGATACCCAAAGCCGGTGTGGTCCCTAGAGGCGATTGGATGCTAGAGGCAAAATGGTTATTTTGACCGGATGCTTTTGGAATCGGCCTGGAAGCGAATGGAAGGCACTAGAACATACTAGATTATCTCTAAGACAACCTTGGAAGGGTGTGTTTATTGCTTCTAAGGTCCTAGGTATTTTTCAAGAAGCGTGCCAGATTGAATTGGACTGGGATGATGCCTTAAGGGCATTTTGGTCATTTAGCTTTCAGCGGGCCCGACGGGCCTAGGAAGCAACTTGTGGACTGGATTAGAGTTTAGAGGGTTGGTTAGAGTCTAAATGTGCATGTGTTGTTTGAAATTGAGCTCGGTTGGACTGGAGATCAATGAGTGGGCAAAAATGGGGTGCTTACAGTTGCCCTTCTTTTTCTCTTTTTGCTTGTCAAAGACAGAAAACGATAAAGTAAGAGTCTCATGTTGACAGCAAAGTGATTGGAGGGATTGGGAGAGTTGGAATCTAAAGAATAGTTACCTCGAGCCGATGATCGATGTCTGGCATTTCATTCGGCAGAATGATAGTCCTCTGGGGAAATTGACGCTCCTTCTATTGGAATGATACTCCTATAAGAAAATTGATGCTCCGTCTGGTGGAATAATACTCCTCTAGAGAAATTAATGCTTCTTGAGCCGACGCTTCCTCTGGCAGAATAATGCTCCTCTGGGGAAGTCCAAGGTTGATGTTTTAAAACTACTACTTCTTGAACCAAAACTCAGTCTGGCAAAACGACACTCCTCTGGGAAATTTCGAAGTTGATGTTTGATACTTCTTGAACTGGTACTCCGTCTGGCAGAACGATGCTCCTCTAAGGAAGTCGGACGTTGATGTATTCTTGAACCGACACTCTGTCTGTTGGAACAATGCTCCTTTGGGGAAGTCCAAGGTTGATGTCTTCTTGAATTGACATTCCATCTGGAGGAACAATGCTTCTCTAGGGAAGTCCAAGGTTGATGACTTGAAACTGCTACTTCTTAAACTAATACTCCATCTAGCAGAACAATGCTCCTCTAGGGTATAAGCACCCCATTTTTGCCCACACGGCAATCCCCAGTCCAACCGGACTCACATTCAAACCGATACAGACACATTCAAGTGCAAACTCAATTCAGTCAATCAATCACTTCGCGGGCCCAATACAGGCAAAGTGACCAAAATGCCCTTGGGGCATTGCTCGATCTAATTCTAGTTGGCACATCTTCCTAGAGGCGATAAGTCCCTATTTCAACCTCAATTCTAGTTTCAATTCCAATCTAGACTAATCAAACTTAATTCGGCACGTCTTTCAAGAAAGTTAATCTCTTAGACAGTAAGTCCATCTAGTCCGGAACGTTTACTGATAAAACTCCTCAGAATGGTAAGTCCCTCCAAACTTGTCAACCGGAATGGAACCCAAGTCTCTGAGATGGTAGAACGGTTCACTTCTGGCACCTACTAGCCTGCCAATATAGAATGTTCATTATCCAACACAACTTTCGAGAAAGTTAATCTCTCAGACAATAAGTCCATTTAGAAGGTAGGGTTGTTCGACAACCCTAAAAACATTGGAAAGCCCTTTTGAAAATTGACTCCAATTTTGGTCATTGAAACAGAAATTCTTAAGTCTTGGGGTTCGTTGTGGTACCTATATGCTAATCACCTTTTGCTCACCTAACTATGACTCACCAGTTACCTATGTTTAATGCTATTCACTTAGAAAACTTTTGAAAAATAGAATTGAAAAAGAAATTGAAAGAAGGAGTTGAGTTTGAAAAATAAAATTGGGAATTTGAAAAAGGTTATGACCGCACCCTATGAGAGGTTGCCTATGTACCTCCTTAAAGAGGATCAGGTCAATCATAGTTCGGACAAGAGTCTGAAAGAATTTGAATTTTGAAATAGGTTCCTATTTCGAGAAAATTTTCATTTTTAGAAAGTTTCCCTTTCAGCAAAGTTTAAGTTTGAAAGTGTTTCCTTTTCAGAAAGATTGGACTTTTGAAATGTTTCATTTTCAGGAAGATTTGACTTCAAAATGTTTCCTTTTCGGGACAATTTAATTTGATTTTGAAATATTTTCATTTCAGGTAGATTGAGATTTGATTTGAAAAGATTTGATTTTGAAAAGATTTGATTTTGATTTGAAAAGATTTGAGTTGATTTGGAAATATTTGAGTTTTAGAAATGTTTCCTTTTCAAGAAAATTTGATTTTTTAAATGTTTCCTTTTCAAGAAGATTTGAGATTTGAAAAGATTTGAGTTTTGGAAATGTTTCCTTTTTAGGAAGATTTGATTTTTGAAATGTTTCTTTTTGAGGAAGGTTTGAGATTTGAAAAGACTTGATTTGATTTGATTTGAAAAAAGTAAGTTTGGATTGTTTCCAAAATGGAATGAGTTGAATTAGGTTTAAATTTGGAAGATTGGAAAAAGAAGAGATTTGAGGGATTTGAAATGGAAGGTTTTAATTTAAAAATGGAAGTGTTCCAAGATGGCAAAAACAGGGTTTTCCTAGGATTAGACTTCTAGGGTTTAACAAATATGAGTTTTGGAAATGATTCGAAAATCGAGTCTTTTGAAAACATGTTTTAGGGCCCGAAACCCTAACTTGGATTTAAAACATCCAAATGAATATTGCACTTTGTCTAAAGCCATTCTAGCCATTGAAAGGCTGGAATCGCTTTAGGCTTGTGGCTTTGAAAAAATAATAAAGGCACGGGGCCAAAAATGTAAACCTTTCGGGTCCTTTTGAATGTCATACATTTCTCGAAACAACCCTAGTCATGAAAGACAAGGATCATTCCGAGAACAGGTTTTTGAAAAGAGGCAAATGTTAGGCTATTAGAAGCCACTTAAAATATCACACTTTTCTGGGAAAACCCTAACCATAAGGTGTTAGGATCCACCTAGAATTGTGGTTTTAAGAAAACTACTTTAGAAAATGATTTTAAGGGTAGAGGAATGACATCAATGCAAATGCGATTTGACGATAGTAATGGCATGAAACATACAAGGTTTAGGTATCACCACATTGTAAGAGGGCCCTAAGGCCATGCCGTGAAGTAAGTTAGGGCCAAGAAGTGAGTCTCGATCAGTAATCTCCTCTGTTTCACTCTCGACATGGACTTAACGTCCTCTTTTTTTCAAGCATGCAAGAAAAGGGGGTTTAGAAATTGAGGATTAAAAAAGAGAAAAACTCAAGTGGGTTCCAAGGAAGAAGAGAATCTAGGGGATTACGGAAAGGTAAAATGAGCACTACCTTGTTTCGTTGCTCCTTTCTTTGGTGGAGGCTTGAACCTTTGACTTGGGAAGGCCTTGGGAACTTCCAGGCAACAAGGTAGACCTTTGGTGGAGCTTGGAAGCTAAGACTTCGAGAGTTCAGACTCAGACTAGGACTCGGACTTGGACTCGGACTCGGCCGGCAGGATTGAGAGAGAGAGAGAGAGAGAGGGCTCTGGGAGCTATCTGGAATGGAGGGAGAGAGTTTCTAGAGAATTTTTTTTTGACCCACAATAGTGAAGGGGGAGGACGGTATTTATAGTGTAAAAATGGTAGAGTGGTGCACCACTCTTAATGGTGCATGGCCAACTTTTGGCCGTGCCCCACTACGAGTGGCACAGAGGGATTTAATGCAGGCTTAAAAAAGGTTGGATATAGGGTTGGGTGATTCATAACTGATTCTGGGGGGTTATGCACCACTATTAGTGGTGCACGGCCAAAGAAAGGTCATGCTTCACTCGCAGTGGAGCAAGGAGGTTCTGGTTCAAAAAGGGAAGGTGTTAGACAGTGGGGCTTGGCTAGAAATAGAAGGGAATACTCTAGAAAGTGTCCAGAGGTTTTTGGTTTGATTCCCAGAGCCGGTATGGCTAAAGAGAGTGACCGGATGGCGGTCACCTCATCTCGGGAGTTCTAAGGTTGAGCAAGATTGACCAAGGTTGATCGGGTTGACTAGAGTTGACTGGGGTTGACTAGAGCTGACTGGGGTGTTTTCGGTTTGATACCTAGAGCCGGTGTGGTTTCCTATGTCATTTGGACGCCTAGGGGTAAAATGGTTATTTTGACCAGGGAACCTCCGAGAAAGGATCAGGGTTGATTGGATGGCATTGGACATGCCAGACCATCTACGGATGGCTCTGGAAGGTGGTCTTACCGGTCTGAGGACTTTCTACTTTCTTGACGAACATGTTCAGGCCCACTGGGGGCAGAAATGGTCATTTTTTACCGGGACGGGCTAGCAGGCGTCAGTGTTGACCGGTTTGGATCTGGTCTGGACTTTTGTCTGAGGAATTGGTACTTTTTTGGTGGATAGGCTTGAAAGGGTCTTACCGCCTTGAGGGATAAACTTTCTCGAAGGTCATGCTAGACTGGAACAGTCTTCCATTCTTGAGGGATTTTTAATTTTTTAAAGAACGTGTCGGGCTTGGACAGTCTTCCATTCTTGAGGGGTTTGTACTTTCTCAAAGAACGTGCCAAATTAGCGGACATTCTACATTAGCAAGCTAGCAGGTACCAAAAGTGAACCGCTATTCCATCTCAGGGACTTAGGTACTTTCCGGAGATGAGTGTAAAATGGGCTTTACCGATCCGAGGAATAAGCCTTCTTCGTGATCGTGCCATACTGGATTGAATGGTTTTACCATCAATGAGGGATCAACTTTTTCAAATGACGGGACAACTGGATTTGACTTTGGATTTGAATGGACTTATCGCCTTATGGAAGACATGCCGATTTGGATTGGACTGGTTAATGTAACAGGGGAATTTTGGTTACTTTGCCTTTAGTGGGCCTAGCCGGCCCGCGAGGTGGTTTGACAGACTAGATTGGATCTGGGAAGCTGGTTCAGACTTAAGTGTACTTGTGTTGGTTTGGATGTGCTTTTAGTTGGGTTGGAGATCGCCAAGTGGGTAAAATGGGGTGCTAACGGCTACTCCTCTTTTTTTGTCTTTACCTGGTCAAGGTAGAAAACAAAAAAGTAAGTACCCAATAAAGGTCGCGAGGTGGTTGAAAGGACCAGGGGTTTGAAATTTTTGAAAATTGGAGGTTGAAGCTTGAAAATGGGGCTAGGAGGCCATTTGATACTAGTTTTGGCAAGCAAAAGGCCAAGACAGGCCTGGTGCTCCTTACTGGTGGAAGTGGTTGCATACAGCTCATACATCTGTCCTTCTATCTACTGAGGAGCCCTCACATGTTGGAGCAGCTGATGGTCAATGGATCTTGCCTTGTCATGTCATTCTTGCTTCCCACTATCCACCTAGGATTGTGTCCTTGAGTTCCTACAAGTTTGAGAAAGCAATTTCTTCAGTTTTTTTTTTGTGACTTTTAATAAATGATTTACACCATTCGTAGTCATCTTGGCTTTTGAATAAGCTTTTTCCTGTCGAGTTAGTACAATATGATGATTCACTGTTTATGATGGTGACTTGATAAGTCTTGTTTAGAATGTTCTTTACAAGGTTTTCCTTCTTCTTTTGCTATGCCTAGCCGATCTCGAGAATGCCTTTTCATGATCCCCTGACTTCTTTATTTGATTTCAACTATCGACACTTTAGAATATCTTTGTTGAGAATCATGATCTGGGCTGGAGGACTTTTTTTTCTTTTTTTTAGCTTGTTTTGCTACTAGTGCGCCTGTGGGTTTTCACCAGCACTAGCTCTGCCATTGTTGCACTAAGGCACCCTTTGTGGGTTTTCTCCTAGTCGACAGCTTTGTATCTTGCCATGCCCCTATTTTTTTACCCATGATGCCCTTTCAGGTTTTCATCATGTCCTTGTGGTTATGCTCTCTTTTTTTTTTTTTTTTTTTGAAACAATAGTTCAAAAGGCATAGGACTTGTTCCTACCATCTCCTTCACCCTTTTTAGGCATCATCCTCCTTTCTCGCGAGGAGCTCTTTCAAACTGAGTAGTCTATTCCAATCAAAGAGCGCTTTATCAGGGTTGTATTGTGGGTTTGGTTTCATGGGTTTTTTGGAAGGAAAAGGGTAGAGGTTCCAACCCATCACTCTACTTTGGGTTTCAAGCCTAAGACCACTTTCTTGGCTTTTTGCGATGGACTCTTTAGGAGGAAATTTCTATACTTTTTCTTTGCAGTAGCCAGCCACCCCTTTTGCCTTAGGTTTTTTTTTTATCTAGGGATAGATGGCATTTTTTTTTTTATTGAGGGTAGTGGAGATTTTTTGAATGAAAATGGAATGGCTTAAATGGGTTTTGCAATGGTTATATTATTTTTTTTTTCTTTTGAACTATATGGGGACAAGAATGATAGCCTCTCTTCATTTTGGATTGCACTGCTTAGTTTGTAGAACTTCCATTATGTAAATTCAGACTCTGCTTTAAAAGGTAAAAGAAGATGATAAGAGCTGTGAAAGATACTTTCTTCATTACTTATGGAGGTCGCCTTTGCTACATGAAATAATGCTTGACTGCATTAGAGTTTAGCGGACTTGGGAATTCCTGACCATCCATTTCTTTTAGAATGAGGGCTCCTCCAGTTAGCACCTTCTTTATTATGAATGGCCCTTCATAGTTGGGGGCAAACTTTCCCAGGCTTCCTTCTATTTCAGGAGAATTTTCTTTAATAGAGGATCCCCTAGTTGAAAGGATCGAGGTTAAACCTTTTTGTGGAAGATTTGGATTATCCGCTTTTTGTAGTACTGGGCATGGTGGATAGCTACCAATTATTTCTCATCCAGTAAGTAAATTTGAGCAAGGCGATCGTAAACCCACTCTACTTCTTCTAGCTTTGCTTCCATTATGATCCTCAAGGATGGGATTTCTACTTCAATTGGGAGAGCGACTTCTGTCCCATAGACCAGCTCATATGGGATTCCTCCGGTTGATACTCTCATGGTTGTTTGGTAAGCCATTAGTGCAAAAGGGAGCTTCTCTTGCTAGTCCCGATGGTTGTCAATCATTTTCCGGAGGATGCTTTTGATATTCTTATTAGCCGGTTCTACTGCTCTGTTCATCTACGGACGATAGGCAACAAAATTTCGGTGAGTGATATGAAACTAGGAGCAAAGCCGAGACATCATCTCATTATTCAAATTGGAGGCATTATCTGATATGAGGGACTTTGGGATTCCAAACTGGTAGATAATGTGATTCTTAATAAACTTGTCAACTACCCTCTTCGTAACTTGGGCATACAAGGCCACCTCTACCCACTTAGTGAAGTAGTCTATAGCAACTAGGATGAACTGGTGGCCATTGGGAGCCTTGGGAGTGACGGGGCCGACCATGTCTATCCCCCACATGGAGAAAGGCCATGGTGTTGACATAGACTAGAGCTTAGTCGGTGGGGCTTTGATCATACCTTCATGTATTTGATACGTATGGCATCGTAAAACATACTGGATGCAGTCTGATTCCATAGTTGACAAGTAGTAACCTGTTCTGATGATCTTCTTGGAAAGGGTATGGCCATTCATGTGGGGGCTACAGGTTCTCCCATGTTCCTCTTCCATGATTTTCCTAGCCTTTGTAGCGTTTACACATTTCAGTGGGCCAAACAAAGACCTTTTGAAGTGCTCATTCCCCGATACAAAGTAGTGCTTTGCCATTCTACAGATGGTTTTTTGATTGTTGTGAGAAGCTTGGTCGCGAAAATTTATTAGCTGCATGTACCTCATAATGTCATAAAACCACAGTCGACCGTTTGGCTCAATACTAGCATGAAGACAATAAGAGGGGGCATCTCTGATGAAGATCTGGAGCCGTAAGATCTCTATTCCATTGTCTACCTTGATGGCTGCAGCCAAGGTGGCCAAGGCATTAGCGAAGCTATTTGCGAGGAATGTGGTGGAAGTCTATGTTTCAGAACATTTGGCATAGGTCTTTGATCTGCTGGTGGTATGGGGAGAGCTTGGCATCTCTGGTTTGGTACACCTCCTTAGACTGTTGAATGACCAGGTCTGAGTCCCCAAACATGACTAGCTCATCAATTTTCATCTCTAGGGCTATAGCACCTTAAGCCCAGGACACAAGCCTCATATTTGATGATATTATTGGTACAAAGGTCCAATTTCAACTTGACTACGATGGGATAATGACTGCCTATTTCTGATACTAATACTGCCCTAATTTTAGCCCCTTTTTTATCTGAGGCCCCATCGAAGTACATTTTCTATCCTGACTCTTCCGTCTTCTTGGTTTCAATTTCAGCACATAGTATGCCCTCATCAAGAAAATGAGGTTCCATTGGTTGGTAATCTTCTATGGGATTCTCAGTGAGATAATCAGCTATCACCTGCCCCTTAACTGCCTTACGAGTAGTGAAGGTGATGTCAAATTCTAATAAGATCATATGCCATCGAGCAATTCTGCTGGATAAGGTTGGTTTCTCAAAGATGTATTTGATCGAATCTATTTGAGAAATAAGAAATGTTGTATGGTAGAGCATGTAGTGCCGCAGCCGATGGGCTGCTCAAGCCAAGGCACAACACGTCTTTTCCAGCACTGAATACTTCACTTCATATGGTAAAAATTTCTTACTAAGATAATAGATGGCTTGCTCCTTCTTTCCAGTTTCATCATGTTGCCCCAAGACACACCCCATGGTGGTGTCCAGAACGGTTAGGTACATTAGAAGCAGTTTCCCAGGAGTAGGTGGTACCAATATTGGAGGTTTCTAAAAGTATTCCTTGATCTTCTAAAAAATAGTCTGGCAATCTTCATTCCATTCTTTCGGAATGTCTTTCTTGAGTAGTTTGAAAACTAGCTTGCAAAGGTGAGTCATCTGGGCGATGAAACAGCTAATGAAATTTAACTTCCTTAGAAAGGACCGAATCTCTATTTCCCCCCTTCGGGGAGGCATTTCGACAATGGATTTGACTTTCGTTGGGTCGATCTCAATTCTCTTTTTGTTGACGATGAACCCGAATAATTTCTCAGAAGAACCCCAAAAGTGCTTTTGGACGGATTTAGGTTGAGCTGGTACTTTTGAAGCCGGTCGAATACCTTTTGTAGATTAACTAGGTGGTCTTCTCATACCTTTGACTTTACAATCATATCATCGACATAGACTTCCACTTCTTGATGCATCACGTCATGGAATAGGGTCACTATAGCCTTCTGGTGAGTTGCCCCCGCATTTTGGAGCCAAAAGGGCATCACTCGATAGCAATACACTCCCCATGGGGTGATGAAAGCGGTCTTTTCTCGGTCTTCTTCTGCTATTTTGTTCTGGTTGTATCCCAAAAATTCATCCATGAATGAGAACATTTCGTGCCCCGCCATATTGTCGACGAGGAGGTCGATGTGCGGCAAGGGAAAATCGTCTTTCAGACTTGCCTTATTGAGATCTCGGAAGTCGATACACATTCGAACCTTTTTGTCCTTCTTTGGGACCGGGACAATGTTGGCAAGCCATTGGGGGTACTCCACCACTTGTAGAAATCCAGCACTAAATTATTTGATCACTTCCTCCTTCACTTTTAGGCTCCATTCAGGCTAAAGTCTTCGCAGCTTTTGCTTAAATGGCTTCATCTCAAGATCCAGGGGTAGTCTGTGCTCAACAATGGACTCATCTAAACCTGGCATGTCTTGATAAGACTAGGCAAAGACGTCAAGGTATGTGGCTAATAGCTCCAGTAGTTCTTTCTGCTGCCTTTGGTCTGGCCCTATGCCAATTTTGAGTTCTTTTGGATTTTCATTGTTCCCCAAGTTGATTGTTTTTTTTTTCCTCAATGTTAGAGGTGGTGCAGTTCTCATGCTTTTCTACCTATTCCTGGATCTCTTCGGGTATCTCATCCATGTGACCTATCTCAAATTCCACTCCCAAAGAGCAGTAATCAAACTCAGCATCAAAGTTATGGCTTTCAATAAAAGGCATTCTCTCAATTAGCTGAGCAAGGTGTTGGATTTAGGGGTTCCTGGTAAAGAACAAAATAAAGAGATTTGTCTCACTATCTAAACATCAATTTTATTTGATAACTCACAATCGCAAGGATATAGAATAAAAGAATATGATTTAGAGAAAATGAGAAAAGTGAGTCTGCCGCTCTTAGGCTTTCTATCGATGATCTTCAATACCAAAAGTTTTGAGCCTAGATGAGACTTTCGCTGGTCCAATTGCTAGGTTTTTTACCTAGACCAGCTGGCCAGATGGGAGCATTCTGTGTCTCTTCTTCTGGGGGATAATCTGCATTGACCATTAGAACTTCCTGAGAAGAGTTGGAAGCATTCTCTTGCTGCAGCCTAGTTAGACTTAGCAATTCAAAATGGTTGATCAATCTGCTTTCAATGGCAGGTCTTTTCCTTTCCCTCCTTTGTTCCCATACCTCCTTCCTAGTTGGTTTATACCCTAGACCAAATGGGGGTTTTGTTGGTGGCAACTCCACTTTTTTCGGCCTTCCTTGTAGATTTTTCCTAAGCCCCTTTCTGGGTTGATATCCTCTTATTTAGAAGTAATGAGCCATCATCCGGGCGTTTAAAGAATGTTTTGGCTTTACTTGGTCTTCTTCTTGTACCACTGTGACGTACTCGAAAGATTAAAAACTAGAGGAGACTGTTGCTCCATCATATGGGATCTTATCTGCTTTGTAGATGGCATACTTAGTTTCAGCAATGACCGTGATCAGCTTGGCTCCAATGATGAACTTGACCTTTTGATGGACACTGGAGGGTACAACGCTTGCCCAATGGAACCATGGTTGACCTAACAACATGTTGTAGGCTAAAGGTATCTGTAGGACTTGGAACTTTGTGATGAAGCTTACCGGCCCTACTATGACAGGCATCTCGATCTCTCCTATGGTTTCTCGTCGGGATCTGTTAAAGGCTTGGATAATGGTGGTGCTGCGATTAAGGTATGTTTGGTCTATACCCAGCCTGACTAGGGTTGAGTACGAGCAAACATTTAAAGTTGACCCGTTGTCCACCAGGACCCTTAACACCATGTTTTCCCTGGTTTTCACCGTTATGTGCAGTGCATGCGGGTGTCCCATCCCATCAGTCGGGATTTCGTCATCATAGAATGTAATGACATTAGCTGCCATGATGAGGCTAACCTTGTCATGTAGATTGTTAGGGGTGAAGCTTTCTGGCACATGGGCATCTTTTAGGACCTTAAGCAAAGCATCTCGATGAGTCTCAAAAGAGAGCAACAAACCTAGCATGAAGATGTGAGCAGGTGTTTTTCTAAGCTATTCCATGATGTTGTAATCATTCTTTTTCAAAGCTTTAGTGAACTCTGAGATTTCTTATTCCGTGAGAGGGTTTGAGCTTTCCCTTTCTTTTCTTTTTCTTTTCCTTTTTCCTTCTAACTCGGCGGAGGTATAACAACTCCCAAATCTAGTCATCCCACCTATTTCAGACATTGGTTCTTCAGTTTCTTGAAGCATGGTTGGAGAGTAATTCCATGGGACACGGTCGAGGCTTGCAATGGGCATTTGGGTCATGACAGGCGGAACCACCTTTGTAGAGAAAATGGCAGGGACTGGCTCAGGCTTTGTTGCTAGGGTAATTATTATGGGTAGTATGAAGGGCAGTGGCGGAAAGCTCTATAGGAAGAATGGCTGGTTAGGCCACATGACTCTTTTGGTATTAGTTTGGGATGCAAACTCAATCATTACGACCATGAGCTCAGGTTCTGGAAGCAGGGTAAGGATGATGTGGATATATGGAGAGCGGGGTGTGGCTTCAAGAATTAGGTCTAGATCAGTTTGTTAGGATTGGATAGTGATGAGATGCGAGTTTTTGCTTTTCGGCCCTCGGACCCTTACTAGAAAGGGTGTGCCCTTAGGAACGAAGATTCCGTGAGGGTGATTTACAGTTGCATTGGTGTTTGGGCCCCATTTTTCATTATTTGGTGATGTTATTCTTTGTAGTCGAAGGGTTGCTTCTAGAAGCAAAGATAATTTGTCAATCGTTTCCCTACTACCGACTAGGCTGTCTGAAAGTTCCTCTCTCGCCTTCATTTGTCCTGTAGGGAAAGAGAGATTGGTATTCAATATGGTATTTCTGAAATTTTCTATGTAATTCATGTCCTAGAGGTGTCCCTGTTTGTTGGGATTTAGGTATGATGCTAAGGCTCATTTTGGAGATAAGAGATTGTCCCTGTATGCAGATATCATACCTGTGCCTATTTCATTCATCCCTTAAAACCATTCATTCTAGGGAAATAGAAAGAGCAATTTTATTTCCTTTAAGATAAAAAGCTGAAATTACATAGATTGAGGGAAGGGAACATTTTCCATGGGAGTTTCCACCTATCTACCTTAACTAATTTGCGAGTCTTCGGTTTTGCATTGTTGATGTTGGGAGGTCAATGAATGGCCTTGTCTCCAGATTGCCCCTTGTCTTATGGCAACCTTATCTCTATGAGCGAGAGGGATTGGGGCCCCTCTTATAAAATGATTCTTAGATACATGCCTAGGGTTTGGAACCCTTAGGAATTAGGCAGGCTTATGATTTGAGATTGGCTTGTGGGCCATTCTTTTGGAGGTTGATCATATGCGTGGAGTGCAAGTGGCTTGAGTTACTTTGGGACTCTTGCATTGGGATAATTACATATGCATGGGTAGTTTAATAGCATGAATGACAGGATATTGATAGCAAGGCATTCATGTATGTAAGCATAATAACAACAGGAATAAGGAAATTGAAAAGCAGTCGCTATTTCCTTCTTGGTTTTTCAAAAATACGTGCCTTAAATCGGGCAGAGGTTCGGCTATGCATGGGTGCTATATGAACATAAGGCTAAGTGCTACATGAACATGAGGCTAAGTGCTAGTAATGCTTTCTAAAAAGCTCAGCTCCCGGATCTTTAAACCTAGGCCCACTCCCCGGAGTGGTGCCATTATAGGCTGGTGATCCGAGCAGGGGAACTATCTAAAGACCGTTGGTTAGGTGACACATCTGCCTACCACTAACAGTCAATGTACTGTTCCCCCTTCTATCTAGAAAATGCATATGCAAGTGTGTGTGTGATTTTGGAAATTGGAGGAAAGAGCCCAACAACTCCCATTCATCCTGTCATACATAACATTCATGGCAGTTTATGAATATAAATTAAAATGTGAACAAGAGTCCACATACAAAACAAATGCAAAGAGTTAGTACTTTTTGAAGAACTCAAATGCAAAATAAAATATTGATGTATGAACAATGCAAGGGCATGTAATGAATGCAATGTTTGACTTTTTGCAAAATAAAGACCATTTTGAAAGATTTGGAATTTTGAAAAGTTTAGAAAGTGGATATAACTAAATAAGTAATCGGCGAACTTAAGGTGCGTAAGGGGTGACTGGACATGACATAGGCCTAACCCTCTAATTGTCCCTAGTAGAGTTGCCAAGCTGTCGCGCCCCGTTTTTGGACTGGACTAAGCCCTCTTGGCTCGGAAACATGCATGGTGCTCTATTGTTAGAACTCGTCCTCCTAGAAGGACGAATGCGATGAGGTTTCAATCTTTGAAATGCAATTGATTAGGGCTTTTTCAAAAGGTTTTTGGAGTCGCCACCTAACATATTTAAAGATGTGTTAGGTCATCTACACCAAGTCGAACCTGAGGGTTAAACTTGGGTTTTGGAAAAAGTTTTTTTAAAAAAAACATTCTCATGAGAGAGTTTTAGAAGGTAGGGTTGTTCGATAACCCTAAAAACATTGGAAAGCCCTTTTGAAAATTGACTCTGGTTTTGGTCTTTGAAATAGAAATTCTTAAGTCCGGAGGTTGGTTACATGTAAGAAAAATGTCCTAAAACTATCACCCTACCCCGCCCTTGTGGTACCTATATGCCTAATCACCTTTTACTCACTTAACTATGACTCACCAGTTACCTATGTTTAATGTGATCCATTTAGAAAAATTTTGAAAAACAGAATTCAAAAAGAATTTGAAAGAAGGAGTTGAGTTTGAAAAATGGAATTGGAAATTTGAAAAGGGTTGTGACCGCACCCCGTGAAGGGTTGCCTACGTACCTCCTTAAAGAGGATCAGGTCAACCATAGTTCGGACAAGAATCCAAAAGAATTGAAATTTTGAAATGGGTTCCTATTTCTAGAAAGTTTTCATTTTTAGAAAGTTTCCTTTCCAAGAAAGTTTGAGTTTGAAAGTGTTTCCTTTTTAGGAAGATTAGACTTTTAAAATGTTTCCTTTTTAGAAAGATTGACTTCAAAATGTTTCCTTTTAAGGAACATTTTATTTGATTTTGAAATATTTCCTTTTCAGGAAGATTGAAATTTGATTTGAAAAGATTTGATTTTGATTTGACAAAATTTGAGTTGATTTGGAAAGATTTGAGTTTTGGAAACGTTTCCTTTTCAGGAAGATTTAATCTTTGAAATGCTTCCTTTTTAGGAAGATTTGAGATTGAAAAGATTTGATTTGAAAATATTTGATTTTGATTTGAAAAGATTTGAGTTTTGAAAAAGTTTCCTTTTCAGGAAGATTTGATTTTCGAAATGTTTCCTTTTTAGGAAGATTTTAGATTTGCAAAGATTTGATTTGATTTGGTTTGAAAAGGATAAGTTAGGATTATTTCCAAAATGGAAGGAGTTGAATTAGTTTTAAAGTTGAATTTGGTCTAAACCCCCCTTTCGTTAAATCAAATCAAATCGCTTCCATGAATTAGGTTCAAAACCAATGCTTATTCACTCTCGACATGGATTTAATGTCCTCCTATTTTCAAGCATGCAAGAAAGGGGGGTTTAGAGATAGGGGATTAAAAAAGAGAAAAACCCAAGTGGGTTCCAAGGAAGAAGAGAATATGGGGGAGTACAGAAAGGTAAAATGAGCATTACCTTGTCTCGTTGCTTCTTTCTTTGGTGGAGGCTCGAACCTTTGACTTGGGAAGGCCTTGGGAACTTTCGGGCAGCAAGACGGACCTTTGGTGGAGCTTGGAAGCTAAGGCTTCAAGAGTTCGAACATGGACTCAAACTCAATCGGTTGGACTTCGAGAGAGAAAGAGAGAGAGAGAGAGAGAGAGCTCCTGGAGCTGTCTGGAATGGAGGGGGAGAGTTTCTGGAGGATTTTTTTTTACCCAAAACAGTGAAGGGGGAGGTCTGTATTTATAATGCAAAAATGGCAGAGTGGTGCGCCACTACAAGTGGGGCACAAGGAGTTAATACAAGCTTAAAAAAAAGGTTGGATACGGGAATAGGTGATTCGTAATTGATTCTGGAGGGTTATACGCCACTATTCGTGGTGCACAGTCGATAAAAGGTCATGCTTCACTCGAAGTGGAGCAAGGAGGTTCTGGTTCAAAAAGGAAAGGTGCCAGACAGCGGGCCCAGCTAGAAACAGAAGGGAATACTCTCGAAAGTGTCCTGGAGGTTACCAGCTTGATTCCCAGAGCTAGTATGCCTAAATAGAGTGACCGGATGGCGGTCAGCTCATCCCGGGAGTTCTAGGGTTGACCAAGATTGACTAGGGTTGACCGGTTTGACCAAAGTTGACTGGGGTTAACCGAATTGACCAGAATTGACTAGAATTGACTAGAATTGATTGGGGTTGACCAGAGTTGACTGGGGTTGGCTAGAGCTGAATGGGGTGTTACCAGTTTGATACCTAGAGCCGGTATGGTTTCCTAGGGCATTTGGACGCCTAGGGGTAAAATGGTCGTTTTGACCGGGGAACCTCCAGGAAAGGACCGGGGTTGATTGAATGGCATTGGACACGCCGGATCGTCTAGGGACGGCTCTAGAAAGTGGTTTTAGAGTTCTGAGAACTATGTACTTTCTCAAGAAACGTGTCAGGCCTGCTAAGGGCACAAATGGTCATTTTTCACCGAGACGGGCTAGCAGGCATCAGTGTTGACTGGTCTGGATCTGGTTTGGACTTCTATCCGAGGAATTGGTACTTTCTTAGTGGACAGGCTTAAAAGGGTCTTACCACCTTGAGGGATAAACTTTCTTAAAGGTCATGCCAGATAGGGATAGTCTTTCGTTCTTGAGGGATTTATACTTTCTCAAAGAACGTGCCGGGCTTGGACAATCTTCCATTCTTGAGAGGTTTGTGCTTTCTCAAAGAATGTGCCGAATTAATGGACATTCTATATTGGTGGACTAGCAAGCGCCAGAAGTGAACCGCTCATCCATCTTGGGGACTTAGGTACTTTCCAGAGATGAGTGTGAAAGGGGCTTTACTGATCTGTGGGATAAGCCTTATCAGTGATCGTGCTGTGCTAGATTGAATGGTCTTACCTTCAATGAGGGATCAACTTTCTCGAATGACGGGTGTAAGCACCCCATTTTTGACCGTTCGACAGTCTATGGTCCGTCCAGATTTATACTCAAGTCAATATGGACGTATTCCAATTGAAATAAACTCTCTAAGTCTAATTCTGTCTATCCATCGCTTCACGGACCCACCAGGCCCAAGTAGAGGCAAAATGACCAAAATGTCCTTAGGGGCATTGTTTGATCCAATTCCAAATCAGGCGCGTCTGTCCGAAGATGGTAAGTCCCCTTTCCAATTCCAAATCAGGCGCATCTTTCCGAAGACGGTAAGTCCCCTTTCCAAATCCAACAAGCACGTCTTTCTGAAGACGGTAAGTTTCCTTTTCCAATTCCAATCCCTCTCAAGAAAGCTGACTCCTTGAGATGGTAAGTCTATCCAATCTGGCAGGTTTTCCAAAAAAAGTCTCTTCGGAACGATAAGTCTTTTTAAACCTGTCGACCAGGACGAGACCCCAAGTCCCCGAGATGGTAAGACAGTCCACCTTTGGCACCTACTAGCCCGCCAATGTAGAAATGTCCGTTTCAGCACGCCTTTTGAGAAAGTTGACTTCTTAGGAGCTAAGTCCCTTTAGCAGCTTCCCGAGATCAGGCAGTCTCAGAATGATCGCGAACCGTCGAAGTAGCAAAAGTACTCGTAAACATCGCAACCGTCCGAGTAGCGAAAATACTCACAAGCAGGTCAACATAAGGAATTACCAACAAACCCCTGTATCATGAGACCACCGTCAAAGTGACAGAAACACTCAAAACTCATGTCAACACCAGTGCCTGCTAGTCCACTTCAGTGAAAAATGACCAAACTGCCCTAGGGCCATTTTTCGACACATTTCTCGAGAACACACCTAAGTTCTCAGAATGGTAAGTCCACCCCTTTCAAGATTGTCTTAAAAGCAATCCGGCATGATTAGGCTCCTTCTAGTCAGTTTCGGGCCAATTTCGAGACTTTCTAGTCAAGATGACCCTTTTGCCCCTAGGCATCCGAGCGTCCTGAGGACGACATCAGCTCTGGGTAACAAACCAGTAACCTCTCGAGAATGCTTTTTATAGTATTCCCGACCTTTCTTTATCTTTCCGGATCATTCGAGTCAGTTTTGGTAAACCCGGTGCAAAACGATCGTTTTGCCCCTAGCTGGTCGGTCGCCTTTTTCTGACCATACCGGTAATCTCCTGAGAATGCTTTTTATAGTATTCCCGACCTTCCTTTATCTTTCCTGATCATTACGAGTCAGTTCCGGTAAACCCGGTGCAAAATGACTGTTTTGCCCTTGGTGGGCTAGTTGCCTTTTCCGATCACACCGACTCTAGATATCAAACCGGTAACCTTTGGAAACATTCTAAATAATGTTTCTAAATCTCAAGTCTTCTTCTGGGACATTCTGAGTCCGTCCCGGCAGCTTTCCGACCCAGTTGACAGTTTTTTCCCTAATGACCCGGTCAACTCTTCCAACACATTTTGTTATCATTTTTCAAGTCAAATACCTCCAGGACCCTATCCTAATGGTTCCTGCCCTTTTCTAGCCTTCCAGGCCATTCCCGGTCCCTTAACTGCTTCCCAGACCTTCCGGAGTCACTCCTAGTGAAGCCAGGCTAAAAATTACATGGTAGTCACTAGTATAGGCGCCCAAATCTTCTCAAGATACGTTGCTTGCCGACTTAATAAACTTTCCTAAGTTACTGGCACCACTAGTAGTGGCGTCAAGCCAAAAAATGGCCTAGCGCCACTCCTAGTGGCTCCAAGCGGAAATTTGCCCTAGCGCCACTGCAATAGGCGCCAGGTCATTCCCTTGTCTATAAATATAGAACCTCTTCCAGTGTGAAAGAGGTCTGCAAACTCAGTCTAAAAACCTTACTTTTCAATATACATAACTCGTAGCCTCTCTAAACCCGAGTCTCCTTAGGTTTTCTAAACCCTAGCCTCTATACACAAACCGTAGCCTCCTATACACTCACATACACTTGTATACACTCATACACTAGCCTCCAAAGCCTCCATTGAAGACTTGAAGTGCTGCAATCCGAAGCTTTGAAGATTGAAGACAAACTCTTGAAGATTGAAGTGAAAACCGAAGCGAGACAAGCAAAGCAAAGCGCGCAAAGCTAAGCAAAATAAAGAAGACACAAGGTAGGCTTCTTATTTACATTTACGCATCTTTTCCCCTCTCTTCTCTCTCCTAACCCACTTGGGTTTGCTTCTATTTTAATCCCCCATTTTCTTCCCCCCCCTTCTTGCATGCTTGAAACAAGGGAATTCCCGATCCATATGTAAGATTAGGCTATTGGAGAGTCACCGTGTCAGGGGCTTTCTTTTAGTCTAACCGGAGACCACGTGGGTTCAGCCCCCTTGATTATGTGTTGAAGCCTTTAACCTTGTATGTTCATGACCCTCTTTGCATTGTGCATATCATGATCTTGAATTCTTTCGAAATTCGTTTTCAAACTCGTTTTCAAAGCTTGCATTAACATCATTTTCAAAATTGCATCAAAATCTTCTTTTTCAAAACTTGTTTTCAAAATCACAATCCTAGGGTGATTCTAGCATTTTCATGGCTAGGGTTGCTTTAGGAAAGTGTTATATTTAAAGTGACCAATATGGTCTATATTTTCAAAACATTGTTGTTTTCAAAACCACTATCTTAAAGTGGTTCTAACCTTCTTATGGTTAGAATTGCTTTAGGAAAGTAGGGTATTTTATATATACTTTCTAAAAACTCTTTTTTCAAATCCCTCCTTCTAAAAACCTCTTTTTAAACATACTTTCCAAAAACTCTCTCCAATCTCCTTTCCAAAATTGTTTTCTAAAACTCCCTCCAAAAATCTATTTTCCAGAACAATCTTTTCAAAATTCCTTTCCTAAAAACACTCCTTAGGTTTCCTTCTTAGAAAACTCTCTCCCTAAATCTTTTTTTCTAAAAACTCTTTCCTAGAAAAAACTTCTTCCAAAGTCTCCTTTCTAAAACTCCTCTCAAATTCACTTTCTAAAAACTCCTCTCTAAAGCTCCTTCCAAAATTTTCCTTCTAGAAACTCCTCTCTAGGATTTCCTTCCAAAAATCTCCTTTTCCAAAAACTCACTTTCTAAAAACTCTTTCCTTAGAGCCTAAGTTAAATCCTAGAACCCATGATTAGGAAACCCTAATTTTCTTTCCCAAAAATATGATTTTCAATCCCTTATTTTGGCCTCAAAACCTAGGTTTCCAAAACCTCTTGTTTTCTACATCAAAACTATATATATTTCCAAAATCTATTTTCTACATCAAAACTATAGTCTTTCCAAAACTAAAATTTTCAAAACTCCATCTTTCTAAATCCATGTCAAATCCAATCTTCCCTTTAGGAAACCAAACCCTATCTCCCCTTTTGGGAACTAGATCCAATCCTCCGTTTTTTGAAACAAAATCAAAACATCTCTTTTTAGAAACAAAATCCAATCCCTTGTTTTAGGAAATAGAAATCTCAATCCTTCCAAACCCAAATCTTTTCTAATTCAACTCCTTCTAATCTAGTACTTTCCTAAACCTTAAGTTTCCTAAACTTAAACTTTTAAATCTTTCCTTAATCTTTAAGCTTTCAAACCTTCCTAATTCCATCCCTTTCCAAATTTTAACTTTCCAAATCTAAGTTTTCAAACCCTTCTTAAACTCAAAACCTTTCCTAATTTCAAGATTTTCTAAAACCCAAACTTTGAACCTTTCTAAAATTCTAAACTTCAAATCCCTCCAAATCTAAAACTTTCTAAATTCGAAGATTTCTAAATTCTAAACTTTCCAACTTTCAAATCTTTCCTATTTTCAAAACATTCCAAATTCAAAACTTTTTAATTTCAAAACTTTCTTAAAATGGAAACTTCCTTATTTCAAAATATTTCCTAAATTGAAACTTTCCTTAATTGGATCTTTCCTAAACCAAAACTTTCCTAAAATGAAACTTTCCTAAAACAAAACCTTCCTAATTTGAACCTTTCCTAATCTTCAAAGTCCAACATTTGAGTCGAATCTTTCTAAATCTCAAGTCCTTCCTAAAACCTTTCTTTCCTAAGTCTAGGTTTTCTAAAACCAAGCTTTCCAAAATCAAATCTTTTCAAATCTTCTAATCAAAATCTCCTTCTTCCAATCATACCTTCTATTTTTTATCGAACTTTTGTTCGAACTACGACTAACCTGATTCCTCAAAAAGGATATGTAGGCAACCCTCATGGGTGCGGTCAAAACATTTTTCAAATTTCTATTTCGACAACTTTTTTCAAATCTCCAATTCCACAACCTTTTTCAAATCTCCAATTCCATAATCTATTTCTAACTTCCAATTCTAAAAATCTATTTCAATTTCTAAATTTTCTTTCCAATTTCAAACTTCAATTCTTCTTTGCCAAATCTATTTTCCAATTCTCTTTTTCTTGCACTTACATCTCATGCATTATTCTTTTCAAAATTGTTTTCTAAAGTGAATAGGATTGGACATTGTTAGTTAAAGACTCTCATAGGTGAATCTAAGGTAAATAGACATGTAAGTACCGCAAGGGTGGGGTAGGGTGATGGCTTAGTGCGTCTTTCTTATACGTAACCAACCTCCGAACCTAGGATCACTGTTTTCAAAGACCAAAATCGAGTTCATTTTCAAAAATGGCTTAATTATTTTCTAAAGGTTGTCAAACAACCTGTTTTCCTAAAAACCCTCTCTTGAGGAAGTATTTTCAAAATCATTTTCAAAAACCCTAAGTGTAATCTTCGGATTATGCTTAGTTTTTAGGTGACCTAACTCACCTTAATCAAGTTAGGTGGCGACTCCAAATATTTTCCAAAAGCCCTTTATTTAAATCTATTTTCAATTCAAACATAGTCGCACTCATTCTTCTAGGAGGGTGAGTTCTAACGAGAGAGTACAGTGTTTTTCCCGCTTGTGTGTGTATTCCTCGAGTGTGAAAAATCTGAGCACGACAACGGTACAGTTGGATTTGATTTTGGATTTGAATGGACTTATCGCCTTATGGAAGACGTGCTGGTCTGGATTAGACTGGTTAATGTAACAGGGGCATTTTGGTCATTTTGCCTCTAGTGGGCCTTGCAAGCCCACAAGGCAATTTGACAAACTGGATTATATCTGGGAAGCTAGTTCATACTTGAGTATGCTTGTGTTGGTTTGGAGGTGCTTTTGGTTAGGCCGGAGATTGCTAAGTGGCTAAAATGGGGTGCTAACAGCTACCTACAATAATGAAATTGAATGCATGTCATACGTTTTTATGAATAAATATGCAAGAATGCACATATAGGACTGAAATTGAGTGTATGTCAAATTTTTTGATGAATGCACTTACAAAAATGGAATGGAATGCATGCCATATTTTTTGATAAATGCATACATTTTACATGTGGATGAGAATGGATGCACGCCCCCTTGGGTTTGCCCTAGGGATTGGTTTCTCTTTTGGGATTTCCCTTTTTAATTTCGTCCTTTTCTTGTCAAGATGTGATAGTACTTGCTGTTGGGAATTTATACTAAAAGACATGCTTTGTGAAGTGACTTTAGTATTTATTAATAAATTAGTTATTCCATTTTAATGAGAATCTGTGTGAGAAATGTTTGCATTGCGTTATTTATTTAATGATTATGCATGTGTGTCTCTTATTCTATATAGTAGATGATTTGGTGTATAGAGTACGACTTACACACGGAAGATCAGATCATCGGTTCTTATGGAATATAAGTTAATCGTTCGCAGTCTTAGATGGAAATGGACACACCATCAGTAGGACTGTAGTACAAGGTTTTAATAGGTCTGTCTTGACTGTGGGGAATGGTATAGTTCTAACTCCTTGCACTAGTACACTTTGTGTGTATTGAACAGGACCGTGTTGGGGTAATTTTTTTTATACTGACTATATAAAACAATTAATACCTCATGATTATTATGAGTGCTTATGCTCTTAATCCTAATGTAATAAATAGACACGTGCATGTAGTATTTATTGTTTTGATTCATAGAAGAGTGAGATTCTTTAAGGGTCAATAAACTCAGTGAGTTGGACAATGACATTACGTGTATGGTGAATATTTATTATTGATGGAATCTACGTCCCCGTATAGGGATTGATGATACCCTCTTGAGGATGCTTATAAGTTTTGATTATGTCAAACCCTGCAGGTGGATTATGAATCCGACATATCAAATAAGTTAAGTGGAAGGTCTCAAGGAATTAAATAAGTCTATTAAATTTAATTGTCAGTAATTTAATTTAATAGACGGGTATCTGTAATCTTAACGTGGGGAGATAAATAAGCATTTAATAATATGAAGCTCGAAATATAATTTCTAGTATAACAGGGAGTGCAATTATAATTCCTTAGTGGTATGAATTATAATTTACGTAAATAAAGACTAATCCTGGTTGGATTAGGAGTCCTTATTTGCGTAGGAAGCCCTAATTATACTAATCCTATGGTCCCTGTTGTAGCCTATATATATACGCGCTCTAAGAGCTGCTAGGGTTACACACTCTACACATAATTGAGAGATACACGATTTTGTGAGGAAGAGAAACCCTAGCAGCAGCGAGCCCACTCTCTATAGAGCAAGGCGTGTACGAGGAATACAGCAGAAGTTCGAAGGTTGAGTTCGAGCTTGCTGATTCGTGCTTGGTGCTGATTCTTGTTTTCGGGATTAAACTAGAGAGATCTCGAAGGTACGATTCCAATCACGTAGATTAGGCTATGCTAATCAGATCAGAATTTTTGGTAGTATGCGTATACACTATAGCCAGGTCCTGGGAAATTCCGCAGTCCCCAACACTTGCAACACTCTCCGAGATTCAACACATTAACTTGTTTTTCTCTCCTCTCTCTTGTTGGAAGGAAAAACTCTCTTTAATGAACCTCTCGGTTTCTTCTAAGACCCTTCTTTGGATTGACAGGCTCTCTCGAGTGACAACTAGCATCACCCTTTGGCAAAGCAACATGTAGGTAGCTTCCTTCCTTAGTTTGAGAAGACCTTGACAGTTATTGAGAAGTGCAGGCAAGCCTAGCTTTTGGTAGAACTATTGAACTTTTCAAATTATGGAGACCATGTAAAGACATTATCAATCAATGAAGGGCAAATATATATTTATGAATATCAAGATGCAGCTTAGCTTAAAAAGATCAACATCAAATATGCATGAAACCACACAAAATGAGCATAATTGGTAGTGAGATGATCAAGACCATATCGGTGACAATGTAATAGTGTAAGCGTGAACTTCATTGAGACTAATGAGAATATAGACCCTTGGCGTGATCTAGGATGGCATACCATGTTTAATAGCTCACGAATTAACACACATAGAAGTCAAACCTATCTCATCCCGTGATTTTGAATTTTTATTTTATTTTATAGAATTTCAGCCCTATCTCTCTAATGATGTAAACGTTGAAACATAAAGATATGGCAGCTTTCACACACATGAGTAGGTAGCCTTCTCCTCAACAATGACAGCTGCACTCACACTCACTGGTAGCCCTTTTCATAAATGATGGGAGAGGGAATCAACAAAATGTTAATCTAGGTGTGCGATAATTTGCAAATATTTAACAATGGAGAAACCATTTAAAGTAGATCATCAAGGCAGATTCCATATTCGAAGAAGTCTCAAGAAGTGTGTATTAAGATGAACATGAAACCATTGACTCATATTTATGCAAGTGATCATGCATACAAGATTCAATCTTCAACTACTTGTTGCTTTTGATAGTGTAGCTACTTGTTGCTTTGCCAGGATGTCCTTCGGGGGTCGCTACGAGCTACGTGATTTATATTCATCTCTCACCCTTTTGTATTGCCTCATCTTCTGCACTTCCTATTTCTCTCTCCCCTCTTTTCAGAGTCAGAGATTGTTTCTAGATATGATGCTTATGCCATCATTTCCTTCGAGTCGAGGGTATTAGAAATTAAATTCATCCATAAGAGTACGAAACAAAAGGGATAAACCATAAATCACTACTCAGTCCCTTTTAGATCTATATATATGACATAAAAGTTCTTAATTCAAGGCAAAAATGACAGGCAAAATAGGATGCAAAATAATAAAGGATAAAAATAAAATGAACGAATCTAGGAAACATCCCTTTTTCATTTTGGAACCTCTCAAACTTCTTTTATACTCCATTCGCTTGATTCATCTCCTAAGTGCCAATGACCTTGGCGTCTATCAAATCTTGGATCTTGTCTTTCAGGATGAGACAGTGTTCAGTATCATGCCCATGCCTTCTAGAATGGTACTCACAAATAAGAGCTAGGTTGAAGGGAGGGGCCAAAGGATTAGGCAATGGTGGGGTAGGTATGGAAGGTCAAAAGGTTAGCTTATAGGAGGTCATGGTAAGCCTGTGTTTGGGTGCAGGCTAGGGGAAAATGCATGAGGTTGGCGGGCCTGCCTTTTGAGGTTGAGATGTTGTTGGAATGCCATTGGCCTGGGAGCAGGTGCTTGAATAGCCACGGAGGTCTGAGATTGGTATTGGGGGTGACATTGAGATGGCTAAGCAGGTAAGATGATAGATACTTCTCCCTCCTTTCGACCTATTTCCCAAATTGTGGGCACCTTCTTTGCTAAGCTTGCAAAAAGTCCTTTAGTTTTAGCATAGGGGTTAATGATCCTCTCAGTTTTTAGGCCATTCTCTATCATCTCCTCTTGTATGACCAACTTTAAGAAGCTCCTCCCTATGCTTGTGTAGAGCTTTTCATAGTATATGCCTTGTAAGGTATGCAGGAATAGTTACACATACTCCTTCTCTTCTAAAGGGTGATTGACTTGTGCTGCTGCTTCTTTCTACCTAAGGGCATAACATTTGAAATTTTTTTTTTATCTCCTTTGCTCATTGTCATCAAGGACTAACAATCAGAAGTGAGGTCGATGTTATGGCGATATTGGGCCTTGGATGCATTAACTAGCTCAATCCAAGTTGTGATCTTCCTTAGATCAAGTCGAGCAAACCATTGCAGAGTGGACCCAGTGAGGCTATGTTGAAAGAGTTGCATGAGAAGCTTTGGATCATTCCCATGGACACTTAATGCCCCAGTATAAAGGTGAAGGTGGACAATAGGGTTACTGGTGAAAATCAGGCATTTTGAACTCAACGGGTCTTGGATGGTCCGAGAAGACACACAACTCGTTATAGGCTGTAAACCCAAAGGTGTCATGGCCATGGAGGCTTTGTAATGAATCATCCAACCCCTAAATTTTCAGACTGAGAGGGCCTAGGGAAGTTCTTTTCACAGCAGGCAAGAGCAGTATAGTTTCCCCTTCTTTAGTGTTGGCCCCCTTGGAAGCCCCCTTGTTTCTTCCCGTAGTGTCAGATTAAAGCACAATCCTTAGGTTAGCAGGTTCGGAGTCTTTGGGAGAAACCATGGGTGACGATGGGACTAAAGAAACATCTTTTATTGCCATGGCTTGGATAAGCTTGAACATCTCATCGATCTTGATTCTTATTTCATTGATCTCTTCTTGAGAGACTAAGGATGACTCGTCAAGATTGGTAGCCATTAGTACAACTCATTTTTGGGTAATGATGGGGTCTCTAGGTGGATGCCGATCTTTCTTGGGAGCAATGATTACTTTTTATAGTGCAGTTTCTATTAAAGAAAGGAAAAAAAAAAAGAAAAGAAAACAAGGACACAAGCCACAAATTAGTTTTTGATATTTGAAAAGCTTTATAGTGTAGTTTCTATGAAAGAAAGAACAAAAAAAAGAAAAGAAAACAAGGACACAAGCCATAAGTTAGTTTTTGATATTTGAAAAGCTTTATGCAATGCATGTCTTAGGGATGTCCATTTTTCAGAGGGAGACTAAACACGATGGATTTGGCTCACTTTTTAGAGACAGGGGGTTTACCCCTATATGCAGATACATTACCGTCGAGTGGGAATATACATTCATTCATTCATTCATTCATTTATAAAAAGTAGAGGGGTACATTGAATTCTGAGTTTAAAATACAACATAATCAAAGTACATTTTAATAGGGGGAGAGGGAACACTTTTCTTGAAACTTCCACCTGTCTACCTTTTACATTTGAGATCCTAAACTACTCTTGAGTCTTTGGATTTGCCTTCTTTGAGTTTGATGTTGAGGAGGTTGTTGAGAGACTTTGCTATTTGATTACCCTTTGTCTTATTGGCAACCTTATCTCTGTGAGCATAGAAGGATTGGGGCTCCTCTTATGAAATGACTTGAAATGCATGCTATTAGTCCTTAGGGTTACGTAGGAACCCTTAAGGTTTTGGTAATTTTAATGTAAGGGAGAGTGAACTTGGTGTCACTCTCTTTGGGTTGATCATATGTATAAAAATGCAGTGACTTAAGTTACTTTGAATCACTTGTCTTGACATGGAGTATTAAATGCGTGGACATGCATGCATAGAGTAGAGAGAGAGAGAATGCGATTATAAAGTAAACATATATGCATGAGTAGGTATTATAACAGTAGGAATAAACAAGAATAAAAGAAAGTAAGGTAGTCGCCCTTTGTGTAAGCACCCCATTTTTGCCTGCTCGACGATCTCTGGTCCAATCGACCTCACTTTCAAACATCACATGCATATTCAGACTCCAACCTGCCCTCCAAACTCCAATTCAGTCCACAGGTTGCTTTCCGGGATTGTTAGGCCTGCTAGAAGCTAAATGGCCAAAATGCCCCTGAGGCATCGTCTCAGTCCAATTCAATTGGACATGCCTCTTGAAAAATACCTAGGACCTTAGAGCGATAAACGCACCCTTCCAAGGTTGTACCAGGATAATCTAGCATGTTCTAGTGACTTCCAGTCGTTTCTGGACTAATTCCGAGAACATTCGGTTAAAATAACCATTTTGCCCCTAAGCATTCAATCGCCTCTGGGGACCACACCAGCTCTGGGTATCAAACCATTTACCTTCTAGGGATGCTTCTAATAGTATTCCCAACCTTTTTGGACCATTCCAATAAACTCATTGCGGAATGACCCTTTTAGCCCACGGCGGGCCCGTCAACCTTTTCGACTATTCTAGGATTGTTTCTTAAGCCAGTTACCTTTAGGACACTCTCTCGAGGGTTCTCATCCATTCCTAGCCAAGTCTAGTTACTCAAAATTTTTCAGATCATTCCTGGACCTTCCAAAGTCACCCCTAGTGGAGCCAAGTCAAAAATTGCATGGCAGTCACTAAAACAGGTACCCAAATCTTTTTCCTTACATATCAAGGGCCGAAAGATACATTTCTTGCCACTCTAAAAACTTTCCAAAGTGGCTGGCACATCTAGTAGTGGCGCTATGCTAAAACTTGGCTTGGCGCCACTGCAGTAGATGCCAAATCAGTTTAAGTTGCCTATAAAAACAAACTATCTCCCTACGTGAAAAAGGTTCGCAATCTTAGTCCAGAAACGCTTTCTCTCTGAAAACAGAGCTCAAATCCTCTTCAAACCCTAATTCCTTTAAGTCCCTTTAAGCCCTAGCCTCCATACACTCTAACCCTAGCTTATACACACTCTATACACTCATACACCAACCTCAAAGCAAGCCATTGAAGACTTAAGGCGCTGCAATTCCAAGATTCTCAAGGTCCAAGTAAAGCAAAGCAAATAAAGCAAGAAGAATCCAAGGTTGGTTTTCTCTTTATGTTTATGTATTTCCCCCTTTTTCTTCTCTCTCCTAACTCAGTTGGGTTTTCTTCTATTTTAATCCCCCATCTTGTACCTCCCCTTCTTGCATGCTTAAAACAAGGGATTCTCCGATTCATGCCTAGGAAGAATTGTTCAAAGTCATCATGTCAGGGACTTTCTTCTAGTTCAACCTTAAACGGTGTGGATTCGGCCCCCTTGATTATGTGATGAAGCCTAGCCTTGTATGTTCACGACCTTACTTGTATTATGCATGTCATATTCATTCATCCATTCAAGATTGTTTTCAAAAGCCATTTTCAAAGTTTGCATTAAAATCCTCTTTCAAAATTTGCATTCAAAATCTTATTTTTAAAATCACAATCTTAAAATGATTTTATCCATTCCATGGTTAGGGTTGTTTTAGGAGAGTGTTATATTCGTTGTGACCTTCAAGGTCCATATTTTGGGTGTAAACCCTAAATTATTTTTCATCAAAATCACAATCTTAAGATGATTCTAGACATTCCATGGTTAGGGTTGTTTTAAGAAAGTGTGATATTCAATGTGATCATATTAGTCCATATTTCAAGTCCATGTTATTTTCAAAACCACTAACTTAGAATGGTTCTAATCTCTTCATGGTTAGAATCGTTTTAGGAAAGTGAGATATTCAAAAGGTTTCAAAAGTCCATATTCAAGTCCTTTTCCAAATTGCTTTTCAAACTTCTTTCCAAAAACTCTTTTCAAAAGTCTACTTTCTAAAAACTCTTTTAAACTTCTTTCTAAAAACTCTTTTCAAAAACTCTTCTTGTTTTTTTAGTCCAAGTCAAGCCTTAGAATCCATGTTAGGTAAATCCTAGGCCTCTTTCCTAAAAGCATGACTTCCTCTTTTGCCTCAAATCATATGTTTCCAAAAACTATCTTCTACATCAAATCTTAAGTTTCCAAAATCTCTTTTTTTACACCAAACCATAGCTTTCAAAATCTAAGATTTTCAAAATTCAACCTTTCTAATTCCATATCAAATCCAACCTTCCAATTTAGGAAACTAAATCCAATCTTCGAATCAAATCTAATTTCCCAAATTAGGAAACTAAGTCAAATCCTCCAATTTTAGAAACCAAATCAAATCATCTATTTTTGAAAATAAAATCGAATCTTCTACTTTAGGAAATAGGAATCAAATCTTCCTTAATTCAAACCTTTCCTGATTCCAATTTTTCTTAATTTCAAACCTTTCCAAATTTCAACTTTCTAAATCTTAATTCTTTAAATCTTTCTAAACTCTAAATTCTTCCAAAGTCCAAATCTTTCTAAATTCCAAACTTTCTTAAATTAAAACTTTCCAAATTTAAATCTTTCCTAAAATGGAAATTTTCTAATTTGGCACTTTCTTAAAATATAACTTTTCTATTTTGAAACTTTCCTAAATTCAAAGATTTCTAAAATCTAGTCTTTCCTAAACCTAACTTTCTAATTCATTCAAATCAAATGATCAAGTTAAGTCTTCCTAAATCAAATCAAATCTCTTTCCAGATCTTTCTTAAATCCAACTTTCCTAATTTGAACCTTTCCTAATATGAACATTTCCTAAATCTAACTTTCTAAAGTCAAACCTCTCAAGTCTAAATCAAACATTCTTAATTCAACTACATGTTCCAATCTTAGATTACCTAAACCCTAGTTCAACTCTAATCTTAACTTAGGAAGCTTCAACTCCTTTATAAAATTCTTTTTTAAACCAAGATGGTTTTCCAAATCTAAGTCAAAATGTTTTCAAAACTCAATTCCTTCTTTCCTAAATCAAGTCCAAGTTTTTCTTCCAGAGTTTAAACCCCTTTTCTCAAGTTCAATTCTAAGTCTAAGTTCAACTTCAATTTCAAATCTTTTATTCCAAGTTTAAATCAAATCCTTTTTCAAATTAAACTCTTTTTCAAATCAAATCTTTTTCAATCAAACTTTTCAAAAACTTAAAAGTGTCTATTTTCAATCGGACTCTGGTTCGAACTACGACTGACCTAATTCCCTAATAAAGGGATACGTAGGTAACCCTTATGGGTGCGGTCATAACCTTTTTCAAATTTTTAATTTCACAATCTATTTCAAGTTTTCAATTTCTAAAACCCTTTTTCAAACTTCAAACCTTTCTTTCAAATCTATTTTCGAAATCAAATATTTGTGTTGCACTTACATATCATGCATCATGTCAAACTCCTTTTCAAATTTTTTTTCAAAGTAGATAGTATTGGACATTTATTCATCAAAGATTCTAAATAAGTGAACCTAGGGTGAATAGACATGTAGGTACCACAAGGATGGGGTAGCGTGATGGCTTAGTGTGTCTTCCCTATGCATAACCAACCTCTGAACTTAGAATCACTATTTTCAAAGACCAAAATGGAGTTATTTTTAAAAAGAGCTTAAATCTTTCCATAGTTTGCCAAACAACCTGTTTTCTTAAAAACCTGCTGTAAGCACCCCATTTTTGCCCGCTCGGCAATCTCAGAGCTAACCAAGCTCACTTTTACACATCACATGCATATGTAGACTCTAAGCCTGCCTTTTTAACTTGAATTTAGTCCACCAGTCGCTTCCTAGGCCCGTAGGGCCCACTTGAAGCTAAATGACTATTTCGCCCCTAGGCATCTGAACACCCCGAGAACCACACCGGCTCTGAGTATCAAAACGGCAATCTCTTAAGATTGCTTCTTATAGTATTTTCAACCTTCTTTTACCTTTTCGGATCATTCCGAGTCAGTTCCGACAAACCTGGTACAAAATGACCGTTTTGCCCTTGGTGGGCCGGTCTCCTTTTTTGACCACACCAGCTCTGGGAATCAAACCGGAAACCTTTGGAAACATTCTGAATAATGTTTCCAAGTCTCAAGTCTTTTTTCGGGATAGTCCAAGTCCATCTCGGCAGCTTCCCGATCCAATTGACCATTTTATCCCTAAATGCCCAATCAACCCTTCCGACACATCCTATCCTCATTTTTCAAGTCAAATGCCTTCGGGACACTATTTTAAGTGTTCCTGCTCTTTTCCGGCCTTCCGGGCCATTCTCAGTCCCTTAAATCATTCCCGGACTTTCTGGAGTCACTCCTAGTGAAGCCAGATTAAAAATTACTTGGTAGTCACTAGTACAGGCGTCCAAATCTAGTCAAAGATACATTGCTTACCGACCTTAAACATTTCCTAAATGGCTGGCACCACTAGTAGTGGTGCCAAGCCAAAAAATGGCCTGGCGCCACTCCTAGTGGCGCCAGTGTAATGTTTGGCCTGGCACCACTGCAACAGGTGCCAGGTTTATCCAACCTCTATAAATGCAAAGCCTCTTCCAGCGTGAAGGAGGTCAGCAAACTCAATCTAAAAACCCAAATTTTCGATACACAAAGCTCAAACACTCCCTAAACCCTAGCTTCCTTAGTTTTTCCAAATCCTAGCCACCATACATTAAACCCTTGTCTTCTATACACTCATACACACCCCTATACACTTATACACTAGCCTCCAACCCTCCTTTGAAGACTAGAAGGGCATACATTAAACCCTTGTCTTCTATACACTCATACACACCCCTATACACTTATACACTAGCCTCCAACCCTCCTCTGAAGTTTGAAGATTGAAGACAACTCTTGAAGATTGAAGACGAAGATCAAGACAAAGATCGAAGACAAGCAAGGTGCGCAAAATAAACAAGACATATGGTAGGCTTTCTCTTTAAATTTCTGCACTTCCCTCTCTCTCTTCTCTCTCCTAACCCACTTGGGTTTTCTCTATTTTAATCCCCCATCTCTTTCCCCCCCTTTCTTTACATGCTTGAAACAATGAGACTCCCGGTCCATGTGTAGGATTAGACTATCGGAGGGTCACCATGTCGGGGGCTTTCCTTTAAGCTAATCGGAGATCACGTGGGTTCGGCCCCCTTGATTATGTGGTGAAGCCTTAACCTTGTATGTTCACGACCCCAAACTTGCATCGTGCATGTCATTGTCTTGCATCTTCCAAAAACCGTTTTCAAACTCGTTTTTCAAAACTTGCATTCAACTGGTTTTTAAAATTGCATCAAAATTTCTTTTTCAAAACTTTCTTTCAAAATCACAATCCTAGGGTGATTCTAGCCTTTCCATGCCTAGAATTGCTTTAGGAAAGTGTTACATTTAAAGTGACTTTCATGGTCCATATTTTCAAATTTTGTTGTTTCCAAAACCACTTTCTTAAAGTGGTTCTAACCTTCTTATGGTTAGAATCGCTTTAGGAAAGTGTGATATTTTTATCCTTTTCAAAAAGCTCTCTTTTCAAAAAAAATCACTTCCTAAAAATCTTTTCTCGAACATGCTTTCCAAAAGCTCTTCTTTCCAAAATTGTTTTCTAAAAACTTCCTCTAAAAATCCTTTTCCAAAATGCTCTCTTTAAAGTCCACTTTCCAAAAACGTTCCCTAGGTTTCCTTTCTAAAAACGCTCCTTAGAAAAAAATCTTTTCTAAAAACTCTCTTCAACAATCTCCATCCAAAAGTCTTTCTAAAAAACTCTTTTTTCAAAATCTTCCCTCTAGAAACTCTTCTTTAGGATTCCCTTCTTAAAATCTTCGTTTCCAAAAACACACTTTTCAAAAACTCCTTTTCTTTAAAATCTATTTCCAAAAACTCTATCTTCAAATTTACTTTCCAAAAACTCCTCTCTAGGATTCCCTTCTAAAAATCTTCATTTCCAAAAACGCACTTTCCAAAAATCCTTTTTCTTGGTGCCCAAGTCAAGCCCTAGAACCCACCATTAGGAAACCATAATTTTCTTTCCAAAAATATGGTTTTCAAACTTGCCTTAAAACTTAGGTTTCCAAAACCTCTTGTTTTTACATCCAAACTATACACATTTTTAAAACTTATTTTTTACGTCAAAACTATAGCCTTCCAAATCTAGGGTTTCTAAAACTTTCCCTTTCCAAATCCTTGTCAAATCAAATCTTCCCTTTAGGAAACCAAATCAAATCTTCCCGTTTAGGAAACTATATCCTATCCTCCGTTTTTGGAAACAAAATCAAACCCTTCTTCTCAGAAACAAAATCCAACCCCTTCCTAATCCAACTCTTTCCTAACTCAACTCCTTCCTAATCTTCTACTTTCCTAAATCCTAACTTTTCAAAGCTTGAACACAAAAATCTTTCCTAAATTTTAAAACTCAACTTCCACATCTTTCCTAATTCAACCCTTCCTAATTCTACCCATTTCCATATCTTAACTTTCAAATCTAAGTTTTCAAACCTTTCCTAAATTTAAACCTTTCCTAATTTCAAGATTTTCTAAAACTCAAACTCTAAAACTTTCTAAATCTTAAACTTTCTAAAATTCAAAATCTTTCCAAATCCAAAGCTTTCTAAATTCAAAATTTTCTTAAGTTGAATCTTTCTAAACTTCCAACCTTTCTAAAATCTAAACTTTCTTAAAACTTCAAATCTTTCCAAAATTCAAAACTTTCTAAACTCCAAACTTTCTTATTTTCAAAACTTTCTCGTTCTCAAAACTTTCCAACTTTCAAAACTTCCCTACTTCAAAACATTCCAAATTCAAAACTTTCCTAAATTGACACTTTCTTAATTCAAAACTTTCCTAAATCGGACCTTTCCTAATTCAAATCTTTCCTAAATCTTTCAAGTCCAACATTCGAGGCAAATCTCAAATCCTTTCTAAATTCTCTCTTTCCTAAGTCTAGTTTCCTAAAACCAAGTTTTCCAAAGTCAAGTTTTTTCAAATCTTCCAATCAAAGTTCAATTTCTCAATTTTCCAATCCAATTTCCAATTCAATCTCTTTCTTCTAATCATCTCTTCTATTTCAATCGGACTCTTGTCCGAACTACGACTGACCTAATTCCTTCAAAAGGATACATAGGAAACCCTCATGGGTGCAGTCACAACATTTTTCAAATCTCCAATTCTACAGTCTTCTTCAAGTTTCCAATTCTATGTTCTATTTCCAACTTCCAATTTCAAATTTCTATTTCCAATTTTTCAAACTTTCCAATTTTAGATCTATCCTTTCAAGTTTTTCTTCTAAAATCAAATCAAGTTCTTCTTTTCAAATCTATTTCCAAATCAACTCTCTTTTCTTGCACTTGCATCTCATGCATCATGTCTTCTTAAGCATTCTTTTTCAAAGTAGTTAGGATTGAACATTGGTTAGTTAAAGACTCTCATAGGTGAATCTACGGTAGATTGACATGTAGGTACCGAAAGGGCGGGGTAGGGTGATGGCTTAGTGCATCTTCCCTACATGTAACCAACCTCCGAATCTAGGATCACTGTTTTCGAAAGACCAAAAGGAGTTATTTTCAAAAAAAGGGCTAAATATTTTCCAAAGATTGCCAAACAACCTGTTTTCCTAAAAAAAAAAACCTCACTTGAGGAGATATTTTCAAAATCGTTTTCTAAAACCCTGAGTATAGTTTTCGGATTATGCTTAGTTTTTAGGTGTCCTAACTCACCTTAATCAAGTTAGGTGGTGATTCCGAATCTTTTTTTCAAAAGCCCTTTATTCAAATCAATTTTCAATTCATACCTAGTCGCACTCATTCTTCTAGGAGGGTGAGTTCTAACGAAAGAGTACAGCATTTTTTCCGCTTGTATGTGTATTCCTCGAGTGCGAAAAATCTAGGCGCGACACCCTCTCTCGATGAATTTTTCAAAACCTTTTTTAGAAACCCTAAATTTAATCTTCATATTGCACTTAGATTTAGATGACATAACTCACATTAATTAAGTTAGGTAGCAACTCCAAACCTTTTCCCAAAAGTCCTTACTCAAAATCAATTTCCAATTCAAACTTAGTCACACTCGTCTTTCTAGAAGGATGAGTTCTAACAAGAGAGTATCGTGTTTTTCCCACTTATGCGTATTTTTCTCGAGTGTGAAAAGCGACAGCTGGTGACTCCATTAGGAACGGTTAGAGGGTTAGGCCATTATCATGTCCCTTCACCCTTCACTCATCTAGAATCTTCAATTAACTTGTCCCATTCTATCCAATTCAAATTTTCAAAATCAAAATTTTCAAAGTTGTTTTCAAAAAACATGTCATAGTATGCTTTCAATTACATTAAATTATTCAATCTCACATTAAGTTTGTCATTCAAGTACTAACTTTTTGCATTTTTATTTTTGTAGATGTACCTTTGTTCACATTTTATTTAATGTCATATTAACTGTCATGTATGTCATGAATGAATAGGATGGAATGGACAGGATGGATGGAAGTTGTTGGGCCCTTTTCTCCGCTTTTTAAAATTTTACACACACACTGCATTATGCACAAGCACTTGCATACTCGCATTCTCTACCTGAATATGTCCCTTTTAGTTAGAAGGGGGAACAGTATATTAGTTATGGGCAAAATGCTGTATCAGCTTCTTTGCCTACGGCCTCTTGATGATTCCCCCGCTCGGATTATCAACCAATAATGGCACCACCTCGGGGAGTGGGCCTAGGTTTGAGAATCTGGGAACCGAGCCTTCTTAGGAAGTATTAGTAAACCCTCAACCTCATGTTTATGTAGAAACCATGCATAGCCGAACCTTCACCAGATTTAAGACACGCACATCAATTTCAAAACCATGAAGAAAATGGCGACTGCTTTACTTTCCTTTAAGCTTGTCTATTCCTATTGTTATAATGCTTGTATTTCTATTGCTATAATGCCTGTATAACTGCTCATGCATCCATATTTACTTTGCAATTGCAATCTCTCTCTCTACTTTATGCATCCATGTTCATGCATTCAATATTTCATGTCAAGACAAGAGTTCCAAAGTAACTCAAGTCATTAGATCTTCATGCATATGATCAGCCCAAAGAGAGTGACACCAAGTTCACTCTCCCTTGCATTAAACCTACTAAAATCCTAAGGGTTCCCATGTAACCCTAAGGACTTATAGCATGCATTTCAAGTCATTCCATAAGAGGGGCCCCAATCCTTCTATGTTCACGGAGATAAGGTTGCCGAGATGACAATGGGCAATCAAATAGTAAGGTTTCTCAATGACCTCCTTGACATCAAATTCAAAGAAGGCGAATCTAAAAGACTTAAGAGTAGTTTAGGATCTCAAATATAAAAGTAGATAGGTGGAAGTCCCAAGGAAGTTGTTCCCTCTCCCCCTAATAAAACATATTTCAATTCCGTTGTATCTAAACTCCAAAGTTCAGTGTATTTCTTTATTTTCCATGTATGTATGAATGAATGAATGAATGTTTCCACTCAAACGGTAATGTATCTACATATAGGGGCAAACCCCCTATCTCTGAAAAAATGAGCCAAATCCATCATGTTTAGTCTCCCTCTCAAGAAGGGACACCTTTAGGACATGCATTGCATAAAGTTCTCTAAGTACCAAAGACTAACTTGTGGCTTGCATCCTTGTTTTTCTTTTCTTTCTTTTTCTTTTTACAAAGACTACATCATAGAAGGTCACCATTGCTCCTAAGAAAGATCAACATCCACCTAGAGACCCCATCATTACCCGACAAAGAGCTGTACTAATGGCTACCAATCTTAACTAGTCATTCTCACTCTCTCAAGAAGAGGTCAATGAAATGAGAACCAAGATCAATAAGATGTTTAAGCTCATCCAGTCCATGGCTATGAAAGATGCTACGTTAGCCCCGACATCATCCATAATTCTTCCCAAAGATTCTGAACCTGTTAACCCAAGGGTTATGCTTCAAACTGATGTTATGGGGAAAAACAAGAAGGAATCCAAGGGGGCTAACATTGAAGGAGGGGAAACCATACTGCTCTTGCCTACTATGAAAAGAGCTCCCCTAAACCCTCTCAGTCTGAATATTCAAGGACTGGAAGACTGTCGCTCCCAGATTTTTCGCACTCGAGGAATACACACACAAATGGAAAAAATGTTGTACTCTCTCGTTAGAACTCACCCTCCTAGAAGGATGAGTGTGACGAGGTTTGAATTGAAAATTGGTTTGAATAAAGGGCTTTTAGAAAAAGATTTGGAGTCGCCACCTAACTTGATTAAGGTGAGTTAGGTCACCTAAAAACTAAGAATAATCCGAAGACTACACTTAGGGTTTTTGAAAATGATTTTGAAAATATCTCCTCAAGAGAGTGTTTTTAAGAAAATAGGTTGTTTGGCAACCTTTGGAAAACATTTAGCCATTTTTAAAAAATAACTCCTTTTGGTCTTTGATATCAGTGATCTAGGTTCGGAGGTTGGTTATGTGTAGGGAAGATGCACTAAGCCATCATCCTACCCCGCCCTTTCGGTACGTACATGTCAATCTACCCTAGATTCACCTATGAGAGTCTTTAACTAACTATTGTTCAATCCTATTCACTTTGAAAAGGATGTTTAAAAAGATATGATGCATGATATGCAAGTGCAAGGAAAGAGAATTGGAATATAGATTTGGAAATTGATTTGATTTAAAAGAGATTTGAAGAGATAGAATTGAAATTGGAAAGTTTTAGAAATTGAAAATAAAGATTTAAAAATAGATTTTTGGAATTGGAAGCTTGAAATAGATATGGAATTGGAGATTGAAGAAGATTTTAGAATTGGAGATTTGAAAAATGTGGAGTTAGAAATTTAAAAAATGTTGTAGAATTTGAGATTTGAAAAATATGGAGGAATTTGAAATTTGAAAGAAGTTGTGACCGCATCCATGAGGGTTGCCTACGTATCCTTTTAGAGGAATCAGGTCAGTCCTAGTTCGGACAAGAGTCCGATTGAAAATAGAAGAGTTGATTGGAAGAAAGAGATTGAATTAGAAATTGGATTGGAAAATTGAGAAATTGAGCTTTAATTGGAAGATTTGAAAAGACTTGACTTTGAAAACTAGGTTTTAGGAAACCTAGAAAGACTTGAGACTTAGAAAAGAAGGCTTGGATTTGACGTGGAAGGATTTTATAAAAGATTTGACTCCCAAGTTGGACTTGGAAAGATTAGGAAAGATTGGATTTAGGAAGGATTCGAATTAGGAAAGGTCCGATTTAGGAAAGTTTCGAATTAGAAAAGTTTCATTTTTAAAAAATTTCGAATTAAGAAAGTTTCATTTTTGGAAAGTTTCGAATTAAGAAAGTTTTGAATTAGGAAAGTTTTCAAATTAGGAAAGTTTTGAATTAAGAAAGTTTCAACTTAGGAAAGTCTTGAATTAGGAAAGTTTCATTTTAAGAAAGGTTTTGAAATAGGAAAGGTTTTGAAAATAAGAAAGTTTTGAGTTTAGAAAGTTTTAGATTTGGAAAGATTTGAAGTTTAGAAAAGTTTAGAATTTTGGAAGGATTCGAAGTTTAGAAAGATTTAACTTAAGATTTGGAAAGATTCGAAGTTTAGAAAGATTTAACTTAAGAAAGTTTTGAATTTAGAAAGCTTTGAATTTGGAAAGATTTGAAATTTGGAAAGTTTAAGATTTAGAAAGCTTTAGAGTTTTAGAAAATCTTGAAATTAAGAAAGGTTTGAGTTTAAGAAATGTTTGAAAACTTAGGTTTGAAAAGTTAAGATTTGAAAAGGGGTACAGTTAGGAAAGGGTTGAATTAGGGAAGATTTGAAAGTTGAGTTTAAGAAAAGATTTGAAAGTTTTAGGAAACTTATGATTTAGGAAGGTAGGAAATTAGGAGAGATTTGAATTAAGAAAGATTTAGATTTTGAGTCTAAAAGGAAAGGTTTGATTTTGTTTCCAAAAACGGAGGATTGGATCTAGTTTCATAAAGGAAATATTTGATTTGACAAGGATTTGAAAAGGGGAAGTTTTAGAAACCCTAGATTTGGAAGGCTGTAGTTTTGACGTAGAAAATAGGTTTTGAAAATGTGTATAGTCTAGATGTGAAAACAAGAGGTTTTGGAAACCTAGGTTTTGGGAAAGGTTGAAAATCACGTTTTTGGAAAGAAAATTAGGGTTTCCTAATTGTTAGCTCTAGGGCTTGACTTGGGCTCTAAGAAAAAAGATTTTTGGAAAGAAAACCTAGAGAGGAATTTCTAGAAGATAAGTTTTGAAAAGAGAGTTTTTGGAAAGATTTTTGGAGAGAGTTTTTCTAGGAAGGAGACCTAGGGAACGTTTTTGGAAAGTGGACTTTGAAGAGAGCGTTTTGGAAAGGGTTTAAAAAGAGAAGTTTTGGAAAATAGATTTTTGGAGAGAGTTTTTGAAAACAACTTTGGAAAGGAGAGTTTTAGGAAAGTATGTTGAAAAAGAGATTTTTAGGAAGAGATTTTTGAAAAGAGAGTTTTTGGGAAGTATAAAAATGTCTCACTTTCCTAAAGCGATTCTAACCATATAAGAAAGCGGGTTTGAAAACAATAAGACTTGAAAATATGGACCGTAAAAGTCACTTTTAATGTAACACTTTCCTAAAGCAACCCTAGCCATGGAAAGGCTAGAATCACCCTAGGATTGTGATTTTGAAAACATGTTTTCAAAAAGGAAATTTTGATGCAATTTTGAAAACAAGTTTGAAAACGATTTTGAAAACAACTTTTGGAAGAATGCAAGAATCATGATATGCACAATGCAAGTTTGGCGTCATGAACATACAAGGTTTAGGCTTCACCACATAATCAAGAGGGCCGAACCCACGTGGTCTCCGGTTAGCCTAAAGGAAAGCCCCCGACACGGTGACTCTCCAATAGTCCAATCCTACAAATGGACCGGGAATCCCCTTATTTCAAGCATGGAAAGAAAAGGGGGGAAAAAGATGAGGGATTAAAATAGAGAAAACCCAAGTGGGTTAGGAGAGAGAAGAGAGAGGGAGAAGTGCCGAAACGTAAAACGAAAACCTACCTTGTGTCTTATTTATTTTGCGCGCCTTGCTTGTCTTCAGTCTTCGTCTTGATCTTCGTCTTCAATCCTTAAAAGTTGTCTTCAATCTTCAAGCTTCAGATTGCAGCTCTTCAAGTCTTCAAAGGAGGGTTGGAAGCTAGTGTATAAGTGTATGGGGGTGTGTATGAGTGTATAGGAGGCTTAGGGTTTAGTGTATGGAGGCTAGGATTTGGAAAACTTAGAGAAGCTAGGGTTTAGGAAGTGTTCGAGCTCTGTATATTGAATATTGGTGTTTTTAGATTGAGTTTGCGGACCTCTTTCACGCTGGAGGAGACTCTGTATTTATAGAGGTGGGATAGACCTGGTGCCTGTTGCAATGGCGCCAGGCCAATTTTCCTCTTGGCGCCACTAGAAGTGGCGCCAGCCAGTTAGGAAAGTTTATAAGTCGGCAAGCAACGTATTTTTGACTAGATTTGGGCACCTATACTAGTGACTACCATGTAATTGTTAACCTGGCTTCACTAGAAGTGACTCCGGGAAGGATTTAAGAGACCGGGATTGGCCCAGAAGGTCAGGAAAAGGGCAGGAACACTTAGAACAGTGTCCTAGAGGTATTTAACTTGAAAAGTGAGGATAGGATGTGTCGGAAGGGTTGACCAGGCCTTTAAGGGCAAAGCGGTCAATCGGATCGGGAAACTGCCGGGACGGACTCGGACTGCCCTGGAAGAAGACTTAAGATTTGGAAACATTATTCAGAATGTTCCCAAAGGTTTCCGTTTTGATACCCAGAGCCGGTGTGGTCGAAAAAGGCGACCGGCCCTCTAGGGGCAAAACGGTCATTTTGCATCGGGTTTACCGGAATTGACTCGGAATGATCTGGGAAGGTAGAAGAAGGTTGAGAATACTATAAGAAGTAATCTTGGGAAGTTACCGGTTTGATACCCAGAGCTAGTGTGGTCGGAAAAGGAGACCAGCCCACCAGGGGCAAAACGGTCACTTCGCACCGAGTTAGCCGGAACTAACTCGGAATGATCCGAAAAGATAGAGGAAGGTCAGGAATACTATCAGAAGTATTCCCAGGAGGTTACCAGTTTGATACCTAGAGCCGGTGTGGTCTCCAGGGCATTCGGATGCCTAGGGGCAAAATGGTCATCTTAACCAGAAAGTCTCGAAAAAGGCCCAATGGGTAGTTTGGTCATTTTTTTACCGAAGTGGGCTAGCAGGCACTGCTGTTGACCTGGGTTTTGAGTGTTTTCGTCACTTTAACGGCGGTCACGTGATACAAGGGTTTGTTGGCAATTCCCTATATCTACCTGCTTGTGAGTATTTCTGCTACTCTAACGGTTGTGATGTTTGCAAGTATTTCCGCAACTCTGACGGTTCACGATCATTCCCGAGATTGCCTGATCTCAAGAAGCTGCTAAAGGGACTTAGCGCATGAGAAGTCAACTTTCTCGGAAGGCGTGCCTAAACGGACATTTCTGCATTAGCGGGCTAGCAGGCTCCAAAGGTGGACCGTTCTACCATCTAGGGGACTTGGGGTATCGTCTCGGTCAACAGGTTTAAAAGGACTTACCATTTTGAAGAGATTTTTTTCGAAAAATGCACCGAACCATCTTAAGGAATAAACTATCTCAAGAGAAGGATTGAAATTGGAAAGGGGTCTTATTATTTTCGGAAAGATGTGCCTGATTTGGAATAGATTTACCGTCTCGAGGAATGAACTGTCTCGAAAGAGGGATTGGAATTGGAAAGGGGTCTTGTCGTCTTCGGAAAGACGCACCTGATTGGAGTAGATTTACCGTCTCGAGGAATAAACTGTCTCGAAAGAGGGATTGGAATTAAAAAGGGGTCTTATCGTCTTCAAAAAGACGGGCCTGATTGGAGTAGATTTACTGTCTCGAGGAATAAACTGTCTCAAAAGAGGGATTGGAATTGGAATTGGAAAGGGGACTTACTGTCTTCGGAAAGACGTGCCTGGTCTGGAATAGATTTACCGTCTTAAGGAATCAACTGTCTCGAGAGAGGGGTCGGAGTTGGAATTGGAAAGGACAATGCCCCTAAGGACATTTTGGTCATTTTGCCTCTATTTGGGCCTAGTGGGCCTGCGAAGCGATGGACAGACAGGATTTGGACTTAGAAAGTTGGTTTCAATTGGAATACGTCCATATTGACTTGAGTACAAGTCTGGACGGAGCATAGACTGTCGAGCGGTCAAAAATGGGGTGCTTACAAAGACTCATTGTGAAGCCTCCATGGCCATGACACCTTCAGGCTTACATCCTATGATGAGTTATGCTTCTTCCTAAACCATCAAAGACCTGCCAAGTTCAAGATGCCTAATTTTTAGAAGTATGATGGCACAAGCAACCCCATTGCCCACCTTCGCCTTTATGCTGGGGCATTAAATGGCCATGGGCATGACCCAAAACTTCTCATGTAACTCTTCTATCATAGCCTCGCTGGGTCCGCTCTATAATGGTTTGCTCGACTTGATCTAGGGAAGATCACAACTTAGATCGAGCTAGTCAATGCATTTAAGGCCCAATATTGCCAAAACATAGACCTCACCTCTAATCAATGGTCCTTGATGACCATGAATAAAGGGGAAAAGGAAAGCTTCAAAAGTTACGCCCTTAGGTGGAGAGAAGCAACTGTTAATCCCCTGCTGGACGAAAAGAAGTATGTGCAGTTGTTTGTGCATACCTTCCAAGGCTTATACTATGAAAAGCACTACACAAGCATAGGGATGAGCTTCTTAGAGTTGATCATATAAGGAGAGATGATAGAGAATGGCCTAAAAACTGGGAGTATCGTTGGCCCTTATTCTAAAACTGAAGAATTTTCTGCAAGCTTAGTAAAGAAGGTGCCCACAACATGGGAAATAGGCTGAAATAAGGGAGAAGTATTGGCTATCTTGTCTGCTCAGCCATCGCAATGTCACCCCCAATACCAATCTCAGACCCCCGTGGTTATTCAAGCACCTGCTCCTAGGCCAATGGCAGTCCAACAACATCTAAACCCCAAAAGGTAGGCCTACCGACCTTGTGCATTTTCCCCCCTAGCTTGTACCCAAACAAAGGCCTCCCATGACCTCTTACAAGCTAACCTTCTGACCCCTATACCTGCCCCACCATTGTCGAATCCTTTGCCCCCTACTTTCAACCCGACTCTTTTTTGTGAGTACCATTCCGGAAGACAGGGGCATGATACTGAACACTGTCTTATCTTCAAACATAAGATCCAAGATTTGATAGACACTAAGGTCATTGGCACCCATGAGATGAATCACATGAATGGAGCATATAAGAAGTTTCAGAGGTTCCAAAATGAAAAGGGATGTTTCCTAGATTCGTCCATTTTCTTTTTATCCTTTATTATGCTGCATCCTATTTTGCCTGTTATTTTTGCCTTGAATCAAGAACTTTCATGTCATATAAATAGATCTAAAATGGACTGAGCAGTGATTTCTATTTTATCCCCTTTGTTTCATACTCTTGTGGATGAATTTAATTTCTAATGCTCTTGACTCGAAGGAAATGATGGCACAAGCACCACATCTAGAAACAATCTCTGAAAAGAGGAGAGAGAAAAACAAAAAGTGTAGAAGATGGGGTAATACAAAAGGGTGAGGGATGAATATCAATCACATAGCTCGTAGCGACCCCCGAACAATGTCTTGGCAAAGCAGCAAGCAGTTACAACCTCAAAAGGAAGATTAACACATGTTGGTGTGAGCACCCCATTTTTGCCCGCTCGACAATCTCTGGCCCGACTGAGCTCATTTTTACACATCACATGCATATTTAGACTCTAACCCGAATTCTAAACTCCAATTTTGTCACGACCCATTTTACCCTCTAGATCGGGACAAGGGCGTTAATAGTTAAAGGTACATCATCTACATACTTCCAAAATGATTATTATATCCGAAGAGCATTATTCTTATAATTGAGATTCATTGCTTTATTTTATTTACAATCCAAACCAAAAATTAAAGAAAATTTCCAACGGAACTGTGTGGTTCATTTCTCATAATCATTTCCATGGAATCCAGCTGATGCCTCATTCCCTGAAAATTTGTCCCATTAGATAGGAGTGAACTGTTGTCGCACCCAAATTTTTCGCACTCGAGGAATATACACACAAACGGAAAAAATACTGTACTCTTTCGTTAGAACTCACCCTCCTAGAAGAATGAGCGCGACTAGGTTTGAATTAAAAATAGATTTGAATAAAGGGCTTTTGGAAAAGATTTGAAATCTCCACCTAACTTGATTAAGGTGAGTTAGGTCACCTAAAAACTAAGCATAATCCAGAGACTTCACTGAAGGTTTTGGAAAACGGTTTTAAAAATATCTCCTCAAGAGAGGGTTTTTAAGAAAACAAGTTGTTTGGCAACCTTTAGAAAACATTTAACCTTTTTTTGAAAATAACTCCGTTTTGGTCTATGAAAACTGTGATTCTAGGTTGGGAGGCTGGTTACGTATAGGGAAGACGTACTAAGCCATCACCTTATCCCGCCCTTTTGGTACCCACATGTCAATCTACCCTAGATTCGCCTATGAGAGTCTTCAACTAACAACTGTTCAATCCTATCCACTTTATAAAAACAATATTTGAAAAGAAACTATGCAAGTCCAAGAAAAGAGAATTGAAAAATAGATTTGGAAAGAAATTGATTTGATTTGAAAAAGAAGATATAGAAGTTTGAATTTGGAAAGAAGGTTTTGGAAATTGAAATTGAAAATTGAAAATAGATCTTTAGAATTAGAAATTGAAAATAGAACATAGAATTGGAAACTTGAAGAAGATTGTAGAAATGGAGATTTGAAAGAAGTTGTGGAAATAGAAATTTGAAAAGTGTGGTGGAATTTGAAATTTGAAAAATGTGGAGTTGGAGATTTGAAGAAAATTGTAGAATTGGAAATTTGAAGAAGATTGTGGAAATAGAAGTTTAAAAAAATGTTGTGACCGCACCCATGAGAGTTGCCTACGGATCCTTTTGGAGGAATCAAGTCAGTCGTAGTTCGGACAAAAGTCCGATTAAAAATAGAAGAGTTGATTTGGAAAAAAAAAAGAAATTTTGATTGGAAAAAGGATTTGATTTGAATTTAGAATAGAAGATTGGAAATTAGAATTTGGAATTAAGAAGATTGGTCTTTGATTTGGAAAGATAGAATTTTGAAGAAAGATTTAGACTTGCTTTGGAAAGATTGAGGTTTAGGGAAACCTAGACTTAGGAAAGAAAAGAGACTTGGGAAATATTTGACTTGGAAAGGTTTTAAGAAAAGATTTGACTTGAAGATTGGACTTGGAAGATTAGGAAAGATTGGATTTTGGAAAGGTTCGAATTAGGAAAGATTCGATTTAGGAAAGTTTCGAAATAGGAAAGTGTCATTTTTGGAAAGTTTTGTTTTAGGAAAGCTTCAATTTAAGAAAGTTTTGAATTAAGAAAGTTTCAACTTAGGAAAGTTTTGAATTAAGAAAGTTTTGAAATAGGAAAGTGTTGAATTTAGAAATGTTTTGAATTAGAAAAAGTTTAGTTTAAGAAAGGTTTAGAATTTGAAAAGTTTCAAGTAAAAAAAAAGTTTTGAATTTGGAAAGCTTAGAATTTTAGAGAGATTTTAAATTAGGAAAGATTTGAATTTATAAAGCTTTTAGAATTTTTGGAAGATTCAAAGTTTGAGTTTTAGAAAGATTTGAAAATCTAGATTTGGGAGTTAAAGTTTGGAAATGATGTGGAATTAAGAAAGGTTGGAATGAGGAAAGGTTTTATTTTAAGAAAGTATTGAAATTGGAAAGTTTTGAATTTAGAATGTTTTGAAATAGGGAAGTTTCGAAAGTTGGAAAGTTTAGAATTTAGAAAGTTTTGGATTTGGAAAGGTTTGAAATTTAAAAAGTTTAGGATTTAGAAAGTTTTAGAGTTTTAGAAGATCTTGAAATTAGGAAATGTTTGAATTTAGGAAAGATTTGAAAACTTAGATTTGGAAAATTAAGGTTTGAAAGAGGTAGATTTAGGAAAAGGTTGAATTAGGAAAGATTTGAAAATTGAATTTTAGAATTTAGGAAAGATTTTTATGTTCAAGTTTTGGAAACATAAGATTTAGAAAAGTAGAGGATTAGGAAGTAGCTGAAATAAGAAAGATTTAGACTAGGAAGGGTTAAGATTCATATTTCCTAAAACAAGGGATTAGATTTTGTTTCTAAGAGGGAAGGTTTGATTTTGTTTCTAAAAACGGAAGATTAGATCTAATTTCCTAAATGGGGATATTGGATTTGGTTTCCTAAAGGGAAGATTTGATTTGATAAGGATTTGGAAAAGGAAGTTTCTAAAAACCTTAGATTTGGAAGTGTGTAGTTTTGACGTAGAAAATAGATTTTGAAAATATATATAGTTTTGATGTGGAATAAAAAAAAAAAGGTTTTGGAAACCTAAGTTTTAAGGCAAGTTTGAAAACTATGTTTTTGGAAAGAAAATTAGGGTTTCCTAATTGTTAGCTCTAGGGCTTGACTTGGGCTCTAAGAAAAAAGTTTTTTGGAAAGTGCATTTTCTGGGAACAAAGATTTTGGAAGGAAATCCTAGAGACGAGTTTCTAGAAGGAAGATTTTGGAAAGAGAGTTTTTAGAAAAAATTTTGGAAGGAGATTGTTGGAGAGAGTTTTTTTTTGGGAAAGTGATTTAGGAGGCGTTTTTAGAAAGTGGATTTTGAGAAGAGTGTTTTGGAAAGAAGTTTGAAAGGAGAAGTTTTAGAAAATAGATTTTTGGAGGAGTTTTTAGAAAACAATTTTGGAAAGAAGAGTTTTTGGAAAGCATGTTAAAAAAGGAGGTTTTAGAAAAGGAGATTTTTGAAAAGATAATTTTTTGGAAAGTATAAAAACGTCTCACTTTCTTAAAGCGATTCTAACCATAAGAAGGCTAGAACCACTTTAAGAAAGTGGTTTTGAAAACAACAAGGATTTGAAAATATGAACCATATTGGTCACTTTAAATGTAACACTTTCCTAAAGCAACCCTAGCCATAGAAAGGCTAGAATCACCCTAAAATTGTGATTTTGAAAACAAATTTTGAAAAGGAAGATTTTGATACAATTTTGAAAACAAGTTTGAAAATAATTTTGAAAACGACTTTTGGAAGAATGCAAGAATCATGATATGCACAATGCAAATTTGGGGTCGTGAACATACAAGGTTAAGGCTTCACGACATAATCAAGGGGGCCGAACCCAAGTGGTCTCTGGTTAGACTAAAAGAAAGCCCTCGACACGGTGACCCTCCAATAGCCTAATCCTACACATGGACCGGGAGTCCCCTTGTTTCAAGCATGCAAAGAAAGGGGTGGAAAGAGATGGGGGATTAAAATAGAGAAAACCCAAGTGGGTTAGGAGAGAGAAGAGAGAGGGGGAAAGTGTGGAAATTTAAATAAGAAGTCGACCTTGTGTTTTCTTTAATTTGCTTGGTTTTGCGCGCCTTGCTTTTCTTCGGTCTTTGCTTCAGTCTTTGAGAGCTTTGTCTTGGTCTTCGACAGCTTCGAGTTGCAGCAATCCAAGTCTTCAATGGAGGGTTGGAGGCTTGTGTATAAGTGTATAAGGGTGTGTATGAGTGTATAGGAAGCTAGGGTTTGGTATCTGGTGGCTAGGGTTTGGAAGACCTAGAGAAGCTAGGGTTTTGGGAGTATACGAGCTCTGTATATCGAGAATTAGGGTTTTCAGACTGAGTTTACGGACCTCTTTCACGCTGGAAGAGGCTCTGTATTTATAGACATGGGATAGACCTGGCGCCTGTTACAGTGGCACCAAGCCAAAATTCCTCTTGGCGCCGCTAGGAGTGGTGCCAGGCCAATTCTTGGTTTGGCGCCACTGCTAGTGGCACTAGCCAGTTAGGAAAGTTTGTTAAGTCAGCAAACAACGTATCTTTGGAAGATTTGGGTGCTTGTACTAGTGACTACCATGCAATTTTTAACCTGGCTTCTCTATGAGTGACTCCGAAAAGTTCGGGAATGATTTGAAGGGGCCGGGAATGACCTAGAGAGCCAGAAAAGGGCAGGAACACTTAGAATAGTGTCCTGGAGATATTTGACTTGAAAAATGAGGATAGGTTGTGTCGGAAGGATTGACTAGGCTGTTAGGGGCAAAACGGTCAATCAAGCCTGAAAGCTGCCGGGATGGACTCGGGATGTCCCGGAAAAAGACTCGAGATTTGGAAACATTATTCAGAATGTTCCCAAAGGCTTTCCGGTTTGATACCCAGAGCCGGTTGTAGTTCCCAGGGCACTCGGATGCCTAAGGGCAAAATGGTCATCTTGACCGAAAAGTCTCGGAATTGGTCCAAAACTGACTAGAAGTTATCTAATCATGCCGGATTGCCTTTAAGACAATCTTGGAAGGTTGGACTTACCGTTCTGAGAATTCAGATGTGTTCTCGAGAAACGTGCCAGAAAATGGCCCTAGGGGCAGTTTGGTCATTTTTCATCAAAGTGGGCTAGCAGGCACTGGTGTTGACCTAGGTTTTGAGTGTTTCCGCCACTCTGACGGCAGTCACGTGATACAGGGGTTTGTTGGCAATTTCCTATATCGACCTGTTTGCGAGTATTTCCGCTACTTTGACGCTAGCGATGTTTGTAAGTATTTTCGCTACTCTGATGGTTCGCGATCATTCCCGAGACTACCTGATCTTGGGAAGCTGCTAAAGGGACTTAGCGCCTGAGAATCAACTTTCTCGAAAGGCATGCCTAAACAGACATTTCTGCATTGGCGGGCTAGCAGGCTCCAAAAGTGGACCGTTCTACCATCTAGGGGACTTGAGGTCTCATCCCGATCGACAGGTTTAAAGGGACTTACCGTTTCGAAGAGATTTTCTTCAAAAAGTGTGCCAGACCGTCTCGAGAGAAGGATTGGAATTGGAATTGGAAAGGGGACTTACCATCTTCGGGAAGACATGCCTGATTTGGAATTGGAAAGGGGACTTACCGTCTTCAGAAAGACGTGCCTGATTAGGAATTGGAAAGGGGACTTATCGTTTTCGGAAAGACGTGCCTGATTTGAAATTGAAAAGGGAACTTACCGTCTTCAGAAAGACGTGCCTGATTTGGAATACGGAAAGGATAGTGCCCCTAAGGGCACTTTGGTCATTTTGCTTCTATTTGGGCCCGATGGGCCCGCAAAGCGATGAATAGACATGATTTGGAATTAGAGAGTTGATTTAACGTAAAATATGTCTACATTGACTTGAATATAAGTCTAGACAGACTGTAGACTGCCGAGTGGTCAAAAATGAGGTGCTTACAGCTGCAAAGCCTAGTAGAAAAACCATGACTTCCATTAGACACAAGTTTAAAATGTAGTGTAGTAAAGTAATGCTATGACATTCATATGTACCCGTTTCTTTTACCGTTACTAGGATCCCGTTGGTATGTCCTGCCTAGGGCATCATCAAGCCTAGTGTGCCCACCCTTGATACTCTTTCTCTTCAAGTTTAGTCGGGGTCCACCCATGATTATCTAGCCCTTATCAAGTTAATGAATATTGATTCATGGCAGCCCCGATACCAGTTGATCAGCAATCACCCATGATATAAACCTGGGGTTCTTTCATTTATCCGGTTATTCCTCCCTTATTTCTCCCTAATGATGCGACCATACATGAAATACACTTTTGCAAGGCATGCAATATAATAAAGCAGAATATAACTTTTAGCTTTTAAACTAAGCATTTGGATAGAAAGGGACATAATCAAATAAGCATGGATAGAAAGGGAGATAATCAAATAAGCACGTAACCAAACACTTAATAGAGAAGAAAATAAGCATGTATCTTGGAGAATGCACAATTTCCTACTTTGCTAGTATGTGTGTCGAAGATTTGATCCGGTTCTTCAACTGTTTTCTATTCATATCACAAGAATTAGATATCTATTTTCCATATATATATCTTTACTAAGTGGATTAGTAGTGCGGTAATAGATATCATAAATAGTCAATATCTTTTTCTTGGGTGGTACATGTCTTTGGTAGGAACAAAACCTCCCGGTGGCTTGGAATAGGAGATATTCTGGAATCTTTTATCCGGGGTAGATACTAAGGCTGCTCTCTCGTATTTACATTCCCTGTACTTTTAAGAATTTTCTAATAAAATTTCAGAATATTTCCATTTATATTTTATTTTCTATGAATTTCCATGCCAGACACTGAAATTAATTCATGGTAATTCATAGGGAAGTTTTCATATTCTGAAATTTTAAGGGTAAGATATATGGGTGATGATAAACTGGCCATCAAAATTTCAGAGCAAAATATGGTGGGACGTGCCCACACGCATCACCAGCCACGCATGGGGGAGGAAATCACAACCTTCTTCTTCCTCTTACTGCCACTGGGTGTGTTCGTGCTCAATTTCTAGCCAACCATTGCTATTCCTGGCCATGTATGTAAGCTCCAAGTGTTGATAAGGTCCTGGGCTTCACACCCATGGCCAGAGCTCGACCAACAGTGGCCGGACGGAGCCTGAAATGGCCACTGCATGGCGGAACCCTAACGATTCAGACCTACAACTGCCATTTTGGTCGTCTTCCCTCCATTTTTAGACTATGAGCCCTTCTTGAGTTTTGTTCCTGACCCCAAGACTAGTCGACCCCAAGTGGTGCAGTCGGCAACGGTGGCCAAGGGCCAAAGCCACGTTTCTGGGTAGATTTTTCGGTGAAACACTCTTCTAGGAGCTGGACAGAGCAAGTACGGAGGCTTTGGGTCTCTCTAGTGAGAAACTCCATGGCCGCTGCAATAGCCCCTATCTCTCTATCTCTCTTCGATTTTCTAGGGGTTTCAACCACAGGTACACCTCTAATTCGGCTGGGTTTATGATGAGGGAGGTGGAGGGGAGTGATTGCTTACCTTAGAAGGTCTCTGGAAAGCTTGACTCAAAGTGCACCCATCTTCCCTCTCTCTTTCTCTTGATTTTGTTTTTATTTTACTTTTCTTTGGCTAACTCTCTAATTTGCTCGAACCATCTACTGAAAACAGGAGCACTTCTGTATTTTATAAAGTGTGTAAATGGTCAGGTGTCATGACAAGATGCAACTATGGTGCATGAGGTGCAAGGTGGTGTATCGGGTAATGGCCCAAATTCATTACAATGTGACTCTAGGTCGGTGCATATGTGATCATGGGTGTGATTTACTTGATATATCTAAGCTTGTGCATGAGTGGTGCCATCCACTTTTGCATGGGTTCGGTCATATCAAGAGTTAGTGGAGCCTTGGTCTTTAACTAAACCGGTTCATTCATGGTTGTTAATGTATGGTTCCAAGGATTTGGGTTGGTTCACGTAGGGGTTAAAAGATATGTTGAGTTGTCTTCAATGAGAGGGTGAACCGGCTTAGTATGTGTATGTAACCAGTTAAACCGATGCTTGCTTAGAGTGGGCTGCTTGGGTAGGTTTTGGATCAGTTCAAGTATAGGTTGGTTCATAAGTAAGGGTTTAGACCAGTGTTTCTAGTGGTTCAGGGTTTCGATTCTTTGGTCCAAGGAAAAAGCAGTAAGGAAGAGTGAGGACGATTCTTGTTTTACTGGGATATAATTTGTGATGATCGTCCTTCTTATTCAACAGGAAAAATGAAAAATCTCTAATCTTTTTAATAGGGATGTAATGTAGTTAAGAAAATTTGGAATGTTACAAATTTAGTCCACAATTGCTTCCCAGGCCCGTAGGGCCCACTTGAAGCTAAATGATCATTTTGCCCTTAGGCATCCGAAAGCCCCGAGAACCACTCTGGGTATCAAACCGGTAACCTCCCGAGAATGCTTCTTATAGTATTCCCGACCTTTCATTATCTTTCCGGATCATTCCAAGCCAATTTCGGCAAGCCCGACGCAAAATGACCGTTTTACCCTGGTGGGCCGGTCACCTTTTTCAACCATGCCGGCTCTAGGTATCAAACTGAAAACCTCCTAAAACATTCTAGCTAATATTTCCAAGCCTCAAGCCTTCTTCCGAGACATTCTAAGTCCATCCCTACAGCTTTTCAACCTGATTGACCGTTTTGCCCCTAATGGCCCAGTCAACCCTTCCAATACATCCTGACATCATTCTTCAAGTCTACTACTCCCGAGACACTGTTCAAAGGGTTCTTGTCCCTTTCCGGCCCTTCGGGCCATTCTCGACCCTTTAAATCATTCCCGGACATTCCGGAGTCACTCCTAGTGAAGCTAGGCTAAAAATTGCATAGTAGTCACTATGACATGCACCCAAATCTTTTGCATTGCGTGCTAAGGATCAAAGATACGTTTCTTGCCACCTTAAAAGGTTTTCAAAGTGCCAGGCACCACTCCTACTGGTGCTAGTGTAATTTTTGTCCAGGCTCCACTCCTAGTGGAGCTAATGTATATTTTGGCCTGGCACCACTAAGAGTGGCACTAGTGTATTTTTTAGCCTAGTGCCACTGCAACAAGCGCTAGGTCAGTTTAAGATGCCTATAAATATAAACCCTTCCGCCTACATACAAATACTCAGTCCAAAAACTCTGCTCATTGATATACAGAGCTCGAAGCCCCTCCAAACCCTAGTTTTCTTTAAGTTCTTCAAACCCTAGCCTCCATATACAAACCCTAGCCTCCATACACTAAACCCTAGCATACATACACTCCTATACACTCATATACAAGCCTCCATTGAAGACTTGAAGTGTTGTAACTTGGAAGCTCTCGAAGACCGAGCCAAAGCAAGCTCTCGAAGACCAAAGTAAAACAAAGCAAATAAAGCAAGCAAAACAAAGAAGATACAAGATAGGCTTTCTATTTATGTTTACGTAATTCCCTCCCTCCCCCCCCCCTATCTTCTCTCTCCTAACCCACTTAGGTTTTCTTCTATTTTAATCCCCATCTTCTACCCCCTTTTCTTGCATGCTTGAAACAAGGGACTCCCCGGTTCATGTGTAGGATTAGGCTATTGAAAGTCACCGTGTCGGGGGCTTTCTCTTAGTCTAACCGGAGACGACGTGGGTTCAGCCCCCTCGATTATGTCATGAAGCCTTTAACCTTATAAGTTTACAACCCCAACTTGCATTGTGCATATCATGATCATGCATCTCTTCAAAACTTGTTTTCAAACTTGTTTTCAAAACTTGCATCAACAATCGTTTTCAAAGCTTGCGTTAAATCTTTTTTTTCCAAACTCATTTTCAAAATCATAATCCTAAAGTGATTCTAGCCTTTCCATTGTTGGACTTGCTTTAGGAAAGTGTTACATTTAAAATGATTTTCATGGTCCATCTTTTCAAGTCCTTGTTGTTTTCAAAACCACAATCCTAGAATGGTTTTAATCTTCTTATGGTTAGAATCGTTTTAAGAATGTGAGATATTTTTAGAGACTTGCAAAAGTCAGCATTCAAACCCCTTTCCAAATTACTTTTCAAACTTACTTTCCAAAACCTCTTTTTAAATCCTCTCCAAAATCTTTTTTCACATCTACTTTCTAAAATCTTTTCTCCAATATACTTTCTAAAAACTCTCTCTAATCTCCTTTGCAAAATTGGTTTCTAAAAATTGTTTTCTAAACATTCCGTTCAAAATCGTACTTTCCTAAAAACTCTTTTCAAATTCCTTTCCAAAAGCTCTTTCGAAAAATTCACTTTTTGAAAAACACTCTTCAAGTTTCCTTCCTAGAAAATCTCTTCAAAGTTTTACTTTCCAAAAAAATCTTATTTCTTGGAGTCCAAGTTAAGCCCTAGAATCATGGTTAGAAAACCTTAATTTTCCCCCCTAAAACATGACTTCCAATCTTGCTTCAAAACCAAGGTTTTCAAAATCTCCTTTTTGCATTAGAATCATAAAATTCCAAAACCTATTTTCTACATCAAATCATATACCTCCAAATCTAGGATTTGTACAACTTCGCCTTCTAATTCCATGCCAAATCCAATTTCCCATTTAGGAAACTAGATCTAATCCTCCGTTTTTGAAAACAAAATCAAATCACCTCTTTTTAAAAAAAAAATTCAATCTTTTGTTTTAGGAAATAGGAATCTAAATCTTTCCTAATTCAAATCTTTCCTAATTCCAACCTTTCCTAATTTCATACCTTTCCAAATTTCAACTTTTCAAATTCTAAGTTTTCAAATCTTTCTTAAATTCAAATCTTTCCTAACTTCAAGTATTTCCAAAACACAAACTTTGAATATTTCTAAATTCAAACCTTTCCAGAGTCCTAAACTTTCTAAATTATAAATCATTCTTAAATCAAATTTTCTAAATTCAAATCTTTCCAAGATCAACTTTTTCTTGAAAATGAAACTTTCCTAAATTTTAAACTTTCCTAATTCGAAGCTTTCTTAATTTCAAAACTTCCCAATTTCAAAACCTTTTATATTTTAAACTTTTCTAATTTGAAACTTTCCTAAAAGGGAACTTTCGTATTTCGAAACTTTCCTAATTTCAAGATTTTCTAAATTCAATCTTTTCTAGGCTCCAACTCTCCATGTTTTCTAAGTCAAAAGTTTCCAATCAAATCTTTCTTAATCTCAAGTCTTTCTTAAGTCCTATCTTTCCTAAGTCTAGATTTCCTAAAACTAAGCTTTCCAAAAACAATCTTTTCAAATCTTCCAACTTAATTTCAAATCAAAGTCCAATTTTCAATCTTCAAATTCAAGTTCCAAGTCAAACTCTTTTTCAAGTCAAACCTTCTATGTTCTATCGGAGTCTTGTTCGAACTACGACTGACTTGATTCCCAAAAAAGGGATACATAGGCAACCCTCACGGGTGCGGTCATAACTTTTTTCAAATCTCTAATTCCACAACCTTTTTCAAGCTTCCAATTTCATAACTATTTTCAAACTTCCAATTCCAAAAATCTATTTTCAAATCTCTATTTCCAAATCTTTCTTTCAAATCAAATCAAATTCTTTTCAAATCTATTTTCAAAATCAAGTCTTATTCTTGCACTTGCATATCATGCATCATGTCAAATATATTTTCAAAATTCTTTTCTAAAAGTGGATAGTTTTGGACATTTATTAATCAAAGACTCTAATGAGTGAACCTAAGGTGAATAGACATATAGGTAACGCAAGGGCAGGGTAGTGTGATGGCTTAGTGCGTCTTCCCTACACATAACCAACCTCCGAACCTAGATCACTGTTTTCAAAGACCAAATGAAGTTATTTTCAAAAAGGGCTTAAATTTTTTCAAAAGTTGCCAAATAACCCGTTGTAAGCACCCCATTTTTTACCGCTCGGCAGTCTACACTCCGTCCAGACTTGTTTTCAAGTCATTATGGACATATTCCAATCGAAACCAATCCTCTAGTCCAAATTCCGTCTTTCCATCGCTTCGCGGGCCTGTCAGGCCCGAATAGAGGCAAAATGACCAAAATGCCCTTAGGGGCATTATCCTTTCTTATTCCAATTCCAATCCCTCTCTCGAGACAGTTTATTCCTCGAGGTGGTCCGAGTAGTAAAACTACTCACAAAACCGTCAGAGTGGCGGAAACACTCACCAAACCGTCAGAGTGGCGGAAACACTCACACCGTTAGAATGGCGGAAACACTCAAAACCTAGGCACGTCTCTTCGGAGTCGGTAAGACCCCTTTCCAATCCCTCTCTCGAGACAGTTTATTCCTCGAGACGGTTCCAATCTAGGCACGTCTATTCGGAGTCGGTAAGACCCCTTTCCAATCCCTCTCTCGAGACAGTTTATTCCTCGAGATGGTCCGAGTAGCAAAACTACTCACAAAACCGTTAGAGTAGCGGAAATACTCACAAAACCGTTAGAGTAGCGGAAATACTCATAGACCCGTTAGAGTAGCGGAAATACTCACAGAGCCGTCCGAGTAGCGGAAGTACTCACGGAGCCGTCCGAGTAGCTGAAATACTCAACCGTTAGAGTAGCGGAAATACTCACAGAACCGTTAGAGTAGCGGAAGTACTCACAGAACCGTTAGAGCAGCGGAAATACTCTCAAATCGTCAACCCCGTCCGAGTAGCGGAAATACTCAACCCCGTCCGAGTAGCGGAAATACTCAACCCCATCCGAGTGGTGGAAACACTCAAAACCTAGGTCAATACCCATGTTTGTTAGCTCACTTCGGTGAAAAATGACCAAATTACCCTTTGGAACTTTTCCGGTGAAGATGACCATTTTGCCCCTAGGCATCCGAACGCCCTAGAAACCACACCGGCTCTGGGTATCAAACCGGTAATGTCCCGAGAATACTTTTTATAGTGTTCTCGACCTTCCTTTACCTTTTCAGACCATTCCGAGTCAGTTCCGGCCAACCCGGTGCAAAATGACCATTTTGCCCCTAGAGGGCCGGTCTCCTTCTTCAACCACACCGGCTCTGGGTATCAAACCGGTAATGTCCCGAGAATACTTTTTATAGTGTTCTCGGCCTTCCTTTACCTTTCCAGACCATTCCGAGTCAGTTCCGGCCAACCCGGTGCAAAATGACCGTTTTGCCCCTGGAGGGCCGGTCTCCTTCTTCAACCACACCGGCTCTGGGTATCAAACTGGTAATGTCCTGAGAATACTTTTTATAGTGTTCTCGACCTTCCTTTACCTTTCCAGACCATTCCGAGTCAGTTCCGGCAAACCCGGTACAAAATGACCGTTTTGCCCCTGGTGGGCCGGTCTCCATTTCCGACCACGCCGACTCTGGGTATCAAACCGACAACCTCTGGGAACATTCTAAATAATGTTTCCAGATCCCAAGTCTTTTTCCGGGACAATCCGGGTTCGCCCCGGCAGTTTCCTAGTCCGATTGACCATTTTGCCCCTAAAGGCCCGGTCGACCTTTCCGACACATCTTATCCTCACTTTTCAAGTTAAATACCTCCAGGACACTATTTCAAGTGTTCCTGCTCCTTTCCGGCTTTCCGGGTCACTCCCGGCTCCTTCAAATCATTCCCGGACTTTCCGGAGTCACTCCTAGTGAAGCCAAGCTAAAGTTTACATGGTAGTCACTAGTACAGGTGCCCAAATCTAGTCAAAGATACGTTGCTTGCCGACCTTAATTGTTTCCTAAATGGCTGGCGCCACTAGCAGTGGCGCCAAGCCAAAAAATGGCCTGGCGCCACTCCTAGTGGCGCTAGTATAAATTTTGCCCTAGCGCCACTGCAATAGGTGCCAGGCTTGTCCAACTTCTATAAATACAGAGCCTCAATCAACGTGAAAAGGGTCTGCAAACTTAACCTAGGAATCACACAATTCGATATACAGAGCTCAAGCACCTCCAAAACCCTAGCCTCCCTAGGTTTTCCCAAACCCTAGCCATTATACACAAACCCTAGCCTCCTATACACTCATACACACCCCCATACACTCATACACACCCCCATACACTCATACACTATCCTTCAACCATCTTTGGAAGACTTGAAGAGCTGCCATCCAAAACTTGAAGACAACCCTTGAAGGTTGAAAAAGAAGATCAAGACGAAGATCGAAGATTGAAGACAGCGCGGCGCGCAAATTAAAGAAGATACAAGGTAGGTTTTCTCTTTAAATTTCCGCACTCGCCCCCTCTCTCTTCTCTCTCCAACCCACTTGGGTTTTCTCTATTTTAATCCCCCATCTCTTTCCCCCCCTTTCTTTGCATGCTTGAAACAAGGGGATTCCCGGTCCATGTGTAGGATTGGACTATTGGAGAGTCACCGTGTCGGGGCCTTTCTTCTAGTCTAACCAAAGACCACGTGGGTCCGGCCCCCTTGATTATGTGGTGAAGCCTTAACCTTGTATGTTCACGACCCCAAATTGCATTGTGCATATCATGGTCTTGCATCTTCCAAAATTCGTTTTCAAAAGGTTATTTTGAAAAATCGTTTTCAAACTTGTTTTCAAAATTGCATCAAAAGCTCTTTTTCAAAAACATGTTTTCAAAATCACAATCCTAGGGTGATTCTAGCCTTTCCATGGTTAGGGTTGCTTTAGGAAAGTGTTATATTAAAAGTGGCCTTTTGGCCTATATTTTCAAACTTTGTTTTCAAAACCACTTTCTTAAAGTGGTTCTAGCCCTCTTATGGCTAGAATCGCTTTAGGAAAGTGAGACGTTGTTATACTTTCTTAAAACTCTCTTCTCCAAAAATTGTTTTCAAAAACTCCCTTCCAAAATCTATTTTTCAAAACTCCCTTTTTTTCGACTCCTTTCCAAAATCTTCTCCCTAGATTCACCTTCCTAAAAACACTCCCTAAAAATCTTTCCAAAAACTCTCTTTTCCAAAATCTCCCTTCTAGAAATTTTCCCCTAGGATCTTCCTTCCAAAATCTACGTTTCCAAAAACATGCTTTCCAAAAAAACTTCTTCTCTCTAAAATCTCTTTCCAAAAACTCTCTTTCCAAATTCACTTTCCAAAAATTCCTCCCTAGGATTCCTTTCTAGAAAACCTTCGTTTCCAAAAACGCACTTTCTAGAAAAACTCTTTCCTTAGAGCCCAAGTCAAGCCCTAGAAACCACAATTAGGAAACCCTAGTTTTCTTTCCAAAAACATGATTTTCAAACTTTGCCCTAAACCTAGGTTTCTAAAATCTTTTGTTTTCTACATCAAAACTATCCTTGTTTTCAAAACCTATTTTCTACGTCGAGACTAGAATTTTCCAAATCTAGGGTTTCTAGAATCTCCCTTTCCAAATCCTTGCCAAATCCAATCTTCCCTTTAGGTAACCAAATCAAATCTCCCCGTTTAGGAAACTAGATCCCGTCCTCCGTTTTTGGAAACAAAATCCAACCTTTCTCTTTTAGAAACCAAGTCCAATCCCTTCTTAATCCAAACCTTTCCTAATTTCCCACTTTACTAAACCTTAAGTTTCCAAAACTTGAACATAAAAATCTTTCCTAATCCAACCCTTTCCTAATTCTACCCTCTTTTCAAATCTTAACTTTTCAAATATAAGCTTTCAAACCTTTCCTAAATTCAAACATTTCCTAATTTCAAGACTTTCTAAAATTCAAACTCTAAAACTTTCTAAATCCTAAACTTTCTAAATTTCAAATCTTTCTAAAATTCTAAGCTTCCTAAATTCAAAACTTACTAAATTTAAAACTTTCTTAAGTTGAATCTTTCTAAACCCAAATCTTTCTAAATTCTAAACTTTTCAAAACTTCAAAATCTTTTTCAAAAATCTAGAACTTTTCTAAATTCAAAACTTTCTAAATTCAAGACTTTCTTAAGTTGAAACTTCCTTTTTTTCAAACATTTCCTAAATTGAAAACTTTCCTTTTTCAAACCTTTCCCAAAACGAAACTTTTCTTATTTTCAAAATTTCCTTGTTTTCAAAGCTTTCCAAATTCAAAACTTCACTTTTTCAAAACATTTCTAAATTCAAAACTTTCCGATTTTCAAAACTTTCCTAATTTGGGAACTTTCCTAATCCGGAAACCTTTCCTTTTTCAAAAACTTTCCTAAACCTAAAACTTTCCTAATTTCAAAACTTTCCAAAAATGAAACTTTTCTTTTTCAAACCTTTCCTAAAACGAAACTTTCCAATTTTCAAACATTTCCTAAATCCAACCTTTCCTAATCTCCTAAACCTTCCAAGTCGAGTCAAGCTTTTCCTAAGTCTAGGTTTCTTAAACCTTCATCTTTCTCTTTTTCAAAACAAGTCCAAATCTATCTCTTCAAATCAAAGTCCAATTTTCTCAATTTCAATTTCCAATCTCCTTTTCCAATTCCAAATCGAATTCAATTTCCAATTCAATCTCCTTCTTCAAATCCACTCTTCTCTTTTCAATCGGACTCCGGTCCGAACTACGACTGACCTGATTCCCCCAAAGGGATACGTAGGCAACCTTCATAGGTGCGGTCACAATACTTTTCAAACTTTCAATTCCACCCTCATGGGTGCGGTTTCCAAAATCTTTTCAAATCTCACATTCCAATCTATTTTCAAAATTTCAAAATTTCTATTTTCAAACTTCTGCTTTCAATTTTCAAACTTTTCAATTTCAATTCTATTTCTTCAAATCTATTTTCAAATCAAATCAATTTCTATTTTCCAATTCTCTCATCTTGCACTTGCATATCATGCATCATATTTTTCAAACATTGTTTTTCTAAAGTGAATAGGGTTGAACTATAGTTAGTCGAAGACTCTCATAGGTAAATCTAGGGTAGATTGACATGTAGGTACCGAAAGGGGGGGGTAGGGTGATAGCTTAGTGCGTCTTCCCTACACGTAACCAACCTCCGAACCTAGATCACTGTTTTCAAAAGACCAAAAGGAGTTATTTTTCTGAAAAGGGCTAAATGTTTTCTAAAGGTTGCCAAACAACCCGTTTTTCTTAAAAACCCTCTCTCAAGGAGATATTTTCAAAATCGTTTTCCAAAACCCTAAGTGTAGTCTTCGGATTATTCTTAATTTTTAGGTGACCTAACTCACCTTAATCAAGTTAGGTGGCGACTCCGAATCTTTTTCAAAAGCCCTTTATCCAAACCAATTTTCAATTCAAACCTAGTCGCACTCATTCTTCTAGGAGGGTGAGTTCTAACAAGAGAGTACAGCATTTTTCCCACTTGGGTGAGTATTCCTCGAGTGCGAAAAATCTGGGCGCGACACCCGTTTTCTTAAAATCCCTCTCTTACGGAAGTTTTCCAAAACCTTTTTCAATAACCCTAAATGTGATCTTCAGATTGTGCTTAGTTTATAGGTGACCTAACTTACCTTAATCAAGTTAGGTGGCAACTCCAAATTCTTTTCAAAAAGGCCTTAATCAAATCAATTTTTTAATTTAAACATAGTCACACTCATCTTTCTAGGAGGATGAGTTCTAATGAGAAAGCACTCTGTTTTTCTCACTTGACTTTTCCAAGTGCGAAAAATTGGGGTGCGACAGCTGGCGACTCCATTGGGGACACTTAGAGGGTTAAGCCAATATCATGTCTCTTCACACTCACCCATTTGGAGTCTTTGATTAATTTGTCCAATTCTATCCACTTCAAAAAATTTTCAAAATCAAGTTTTTCCAAGTTTGTTTTCAAAAAACAAACATGTCATTGTCTGCACTCTACTCATATTTATTCTATCTTGCATTAAGTTTGTCATTCAAATACTGACTTCTGCATGTTTATTTTTGTAGGTGGTTCACAAATTTATTTCGTGTTATATTAACTGCTGTATATGAACGTATGTATGGATTGGACAGGATAGAGGGAGTTGTTAGGCTCTTTCCTCTAATTTGTAAAAATTGCACATGCACTGCACGTGCACTTGCATTCTGCATGTTTGCATTCTCTACCTTGATATGTGTAACACCTCATTTTTGACCGCTCGGCAGTCTACAGTCCGTCCAGACTTGTATTCAAGTCAATGTGGACATATTCTGAGTCAAATCAACTTTCTAAGTCTAATCCCGTCAATAAAACCGCTTTGCGGGCCCATTGGACCCAAATAGAGGCAAAATGACTAAAATGCCCTCGAGGATAATGTTTGGTCCAATTCCAGCAGGCACGTTTTTCCGAAGACGATAAGTCCCCTTTCTAATTCCATTTTCAATTCCAATTTCAATTCTAATTCCAACTAAATTTGGGCACACCTTTCGAGAAATTTAATTTCTCAAGGCCGTAAGACCCACCAATCCGGCACATTGTCGAGTGAACTCTTCGGAATGGTAAGTCCCTTCAAACCCGTCAACTGGGATGAGACCCCAAGTCCCCTAGATGGTAGAACAGTCCACCTTTGGCACCTGCTAACCCACCAATGCAGAAATGTCAGTTTCGACACGTCTTTTGAGAAAGTTGATTCCTCAGGCGCTAAGTCCATTTAGCAGCTTTTTGAGATCAGGCAGTCTCGGGAATGATTGCAAACCATTAGAGTAGCGAAAGTACTCGCAAACAGATCGATATAGGGAATTGCCAACAAACCCCTGTATCACGAGACCGCCGTCAGAGTGGCGGAAACACTCAAAACCCAGGTCAACATCAATGAAAAATAACCAAACTGCCCCTAGGGCCATTTTCGACACGTTTCTCGAGAAAGTACCTAAGTCCTCAGAACGGTAAGTCCACCTTTCCAAGATTGGGTGTCTTCTAGTCTATTTCGGGCCAATTTTGAGACTTTCCAGTCAAGATAACCATTTTGCCCCTAGACATCCGAACACCCTAGGGGCCACACCAGGTCTGGGTATCAAACCGGTAACCTCCCAATAATGCTTTTTATAGTATTCCCGACCTTTCATTATCTCTCCGGATCATTCTGAGTCAATTCCAACAAACCTGGTGTAAAATGACCATTTTACCCCTGGTGGGCCAGTCGCCTTTTCTGACCACACCAACTCTGGGTATCAAACTGGTAACCTCCTGGGACATTCTAAATAATGTTTCCAAACCTCGAGTCTTCTTCTGGGACATTCTAAGTCTGTCCCGGCAGCTTTTTGACCCGGTCAACCGTTTTGCTCCTAATGGCCTGGTCAACCTTTCCAACACACCTTGACATCATTCTTTAAGTCCGTTACCCCTGGGACCCTATTATAAGGGTTCATGTCCCTTTCCAGGCTTCTGGGTTATTCCTGGCGCCTTCAAATCATTCCTGAACCTTCTGGAGCCACTCCTAATGAAGCCAGGCTAAAAATTACTTGGTAGTCACTAGTATAGGCGCCCAAATCTTCTAAAGATACGTTGCTTGCCAACTTAAAAGCTTTCCTAAGTGGCTAGTGCCACTCCTAGTGGTGCCAATGTGTTCTTTGGCCTGGCACCACTGCAACAGGTGCTAGGTTGTTATTCTCTCTATAAATACAGAGCCTCTTCCAGCGTGAAAGATGTCCACAAACTCAGTCTAAAAACCCTACTCTTCGATATATAAAGCTCGTAGCCTCCCTAAACCCTAGTTTTCTTTAGGTTTTCCAAACCCTAGCCCCCATACACATACCCTAGCTCTCATATACTCCTATACACTTATATACACTCATACACTAGCATCCAAGGCCTCCTTTGAAGACTTGAAGTACTGCAACTCGATGCTCTCAAAGATCAAGACAAGTTCCCAAAGATCAAGACGAAGACTGAAGTGAAGACTGAAGCAAAGCAAGAAAAACAAAGTGCGCAAAGCAAAGCAAAATAAAGAAGACGCAATGTAATCTCTCTATTTAAGTTTACACATTTTCCCTCTCTCTTCTCTCTCTGAACCCACTTGGGTTTTCTTCTATTTTAATCCCCTATCTTCTTCCCCCCTCCCCTACCCCTTTTCTTGCATGTTTGAAATAAGGGATTTTCCGGTCCATGTGTAGGATTAGGCTATTGGAGGGTCATCGTGTCGGGGGCTTTCTTTTAGTCTAACCAGAGACCATATGGGTTTCGCCCCCTTGATTATGTGGTAAAACCTTTAACCTTATATGTTCACGACCCCAACTTGCATTGTGCATATCATGATCTTGCATTCTTCCAAAATTCGTTTTCAAAACTTACATTAACATTGTTTTCAAACTTCCGTCAAAATCTTTTTTTTCAAAACTTGTTTTCAAAATCACAATCCTAGGGTGATTCTAGCATTTTCATGGTTAGGGTTGCTTTAGGAAAGTGCTACATTTAAAGTGACCAATACGGTCCATATTTTTAAATCCTTGTTTTTTTCAAAACCACTATCCTAAAATGGATCTAGCCTTCTTATGGTTAGAATCGCTTTAGGAAAGTGAGATATTTTTGTAAACTTTTTAAAAACTCTCTTTTCAAATCTTTCTTTCTAAAAATCTCTTTTCCAACATGCTTTCTAAAAACTCTCTCCAAGTTCCTTTTCAAAATTGCTTTCTAAAAACTCTTTTCAAAAATCTATTTTTCAAAACTCCTTTTTAAGCTTCTTTCCAAAAAACGCTCTCTTCGAAATTCCTTTTTTAAAAACACTCCTTAAATTTCCTTCCTAAAAACTCTTTCCAATAATCTCTTTCCAAAAGCCTCTTTCCTAAAAACTCTTTCCTAAAAGTTTCTTCCAAAATCTTCTTTCTAAAACTCTTCTCAAATTCACTTTTCAAAAACTCCTTTTTAGGATCTTCTTCTAAAAATCTTCGTTTCCAAAAATTCTACTTTCCAAAATCTCTTTCCTTATAACCTAAGTCAAGCCCTAGAGACAACGATTAGGAAACCCTAGTTTTCTTTTGTAAAACACAATTTTCAATCTTGCCTCCAACCCTAGGTTTCCAAAATCGCCCTTTTACATCAAGATCATAAATCTCCAAAAATCTATTTTCTACATCAAAACTATAGTCTTCGAAATCTAGGGTTTCTAAAACTTCCCTTTCCAAATCCAATCTTCCCTTTAGGAAATCAAATTCAATCTCCCATTTAGGAAACTAGATCCTATCCTCCGTTTTTGGAAACAAAATCAAAATACCTCTTTTAGAAACAAAATTTAATCCCTTGTTTTAGAAAATAGGAATCTCAATCCTTCCAACTCTAAACCTTTCCTAATTCAAATCCTTCCTAATCTACTACCTTCCTAAACCATAAGTTTCCTAAACTTAAACATTTAAATCTTTCCTTGAACTTTAAGCTTCCAAATCTTAACGTTCCAAACTTTAATCTCCTACCTTCCTAAACCATCCCTTTCCAAATGTAAATCTTCAATTCTTTTCTATTCTCAAACCTTTCCTAAATCTCAAGAATTTCTAAAACTCAAACTTTGAATCTTTCCAAAATTTTAAACTTTTCTAAACTTCAAATCTTTCTAAATCTAAAACTTTCTAAACCCAAAACTTTCTTACTTTCAAAACTTCTCTATTTCAAAACATTCCAATTCCAAAACTTTCTCAAATTCAAAACTTTTCTATTTCAAAACCTTTCTTAAAATGAAACTTTCTTAATCCAAAACTTTCCTAATTTGAAACCTTTCCTAAATCAAAACTTTCCTAAAATGAAACTTTCCTGAAATGGAACTTTCCTAAAATGACACTTTCCTATTTTGAAACTTTCCTAATTTCAATCTTTCCTAAATTCCAATCTTCCCCTAATCTTCCAAGTTCAACCCTCGATTCAAATCTTTCTTAAACCTCAAGTCTTTCCTAAATCTCATCTTGCCTAAGTCTAGGTTCCCAAAACTCTATCCTTCCAAATCTAGTCCAAGTCCTCTTCCAAGGGTCAAATCATCTTTCAAGTTCAATTCTAAGTCTAAGTTCAATCCTGATTTCCTAATCTTCTAATTCAAATTTCATATCAAAATTTCTTTCTTCCAATCATACCTTTTGTTTTCTATCGGACTCTTGTCAAAATTACGACTGACCTGATTTCTCAAAAAGGATACGTAGGCAACCCTCATGGGTGCGGTCACAACCTTTTTCAAACCTCCAATTCCATAACTGTTTTCCAATTTCCAATTCTACGTTCTATTTCCAACTTCCAATTCTAAAAATATATTTTCAATCCTCAATTTCAATTTCTAAATTTTCTTTCCAATTTCAAACTTCAATTCTTCTTTTTCAAATCTATTTTCCAACTCTCTTTTTCCTGTATTTACACATCATGCATCATTCTTTTAAAAATTCTTTTCTAAAGTGGATAGGATTGGACATTTGTTAGTTGAAGACTCTCATAGGTGAATTTAGGGTGAATAGATATGTAGATACCATAAGGGCGGGGTAGGGTGATGGCTTAGTGCATCTTCCTTACACGTAACCAACCTCCGAACTTAGATCACTGTTTTCGAAAGCCCAAAATGGAGTTTATTTTCAAAAAAGGGCTTAAATATTTTCTAAAGGTTGCCAAACAACCTGTTTTCTTAAAAACCCTCTCTTGAGGTAGTATTTTCAAAATCGTTTTCAAAAACCCTAAGTGTGATCCTCGGATTGTGCTCATTTTTTAGGTAACCTAACTCACCTTAATCAAGTTAGGTGGCGACTCCAAACTTTTTCCAAAAGTCCTTTATTCAAATCAATTTTCAATTCAAACCTAGTCGCACTCATTTTTCTAAGATGATGAGTTCTAACGAAAGAGTACAATATTTTTTCCGCTTGTGTGTGTATTCCTCAAGTGCAAAAAATCTGGGCACGACAATATGTCCCTTTTAGTTAGAAGGGGGAATGGTATATTGGTTGTGGGCAAGATGCTATGTCAGTTTCTTCGCCTACAGCCTCTTGATGGTTCCTCTGCCTGGATCACCAACCAATCATGGCACCACCTTAGGGAGGGGGCCTAGGTTTGAAGATCTGGGAACCTAGCCTTTTTTGGATGCATCTCATATAGACACCATGAATAGCCAAACTTCTACCGAATTTAATACAAGAGCACTAATTTCAAAACTATGGAGGAAAAGGCGACTGTTTTTTATCTTCCTCTATACTCGTTTATTCTTATTGATATAATGACTATATTCTTACTGTTATAATGCTTGTCTAACTGCTCATGCATGCATATTTACTTCAATTGCATTCTCTCTCCTTATACAATATTTCATCCCAAGACAAGAGTTCCAAAATAACTTAAGTCACTGAATTCTCGTGCATATGATCAACCCATCGAGAGTGACACTAAGGTCACTCTTCCTTGCATTAAACCTACCCAAACCCTAAGGATTCATAGCATGAATATTCAGTATATAAAGACGGGTCCTAATCCCTCTATGCTCACGGAGATAGGATTTCCAAGAAAACAAGGGCAATCAATCAACAAAGTCTCTCAACGACCTCCTTGACGTCAAATCCAAAAAAGGCAAATCCAAAAACTCAAGATTAGTTTAGGATTTCATATGTAAAACTAGATAGGTAGAAGTCCAAGGGAAATGTTCCCCCTTCCGCCTATTAAAGTGTATTTTGATTCTCTTGTATTTTAAATCCCAAAGTTCAATGTACCTTTTTACCTTTTTCGCAAATGAATGAACGTAGGAATGAATGTAGGTTCCTACCAATGGTAAGGTACTTACATACAGGAGCAAACCCCCTATCTCCAAAAGTGAGCCAAATCCATCATATTTAGTCTCTCTCTTAAATAGGGACACCCTAGGGCATGCATTGCATAGAACTCTCCAAAAACCAAAAACTAACTTGCGATTTGTGTCCTTGTTTTTCTGCTTCTTTCTTTCTCGTTTGCAAAGATCACACTGCACTGAGTCAATATTGCTCCCAAGAAAGGTCAATTTCCACATAGAGACCCCATTATCACCAGACAAAGAGCCTCACTTATGGCTGCCAACCTTGAAGAGTCATCCCAAGTCTCTCGAGAGGAGGTCAACGAAATGAGGACCAAGATTGATGAAATGTTCAAGCTCATTCAAACCATGGCCATGAAAGATGCTACTGCAATCCCATCGTCGTCCATAACTTCTTCCAAAGACCCAGAACCTGCTAACCCAAGGGTCGTGCTTCAATCTGACAATACTGGAAAGAAAAAGGAAGACGCCAAGGGGGCCAATACTGAAGAGGAGGAAACCATATTGCTCTACCTCCCATAAAGAGGACTCCCCTAGACCCTCTCAGTTTGAAAATCCAAGGGCTAGAAGATTCACTACGAAGTCTCCATGGTCGTGACACTTATGGGTTTACTTCCTATGACGAGCTCTATTTCTTTCCTAACCCTCCAAGACCTGCTAAGTTTAAAATGTCTGACTACTAGAAGTATGATGGCACTGGTAACCCTATTACTTATCTTTGCTTGTATGTTGGGGCACTGAGTGGTCATGGGAACGATCTGAAGCTCCTCATGCAATTGTTCCAACACAGTCTCACTAGGTTTGCTTTGCAATGGTTCCCCCGTCTAGACCTAAGGAAGATCACCACCTGGATCGAGCTAGTTAACGCATTTAAAGCCCAACATCGCCATAACATAGACCTCACTTCTAATCGTTGGTCCTTGATGACAATGAGTAAAGAAGAGAAAGAAAGCTTTAAAAGCTATGCCCTTAGATGGAGAGAAGTAACAGCTTAAGTTAATCCCACTTTAGAAGATAAGGAATATGTTCAACTATTTGTGCATACCTTCTCGGGCATATACTACGAAAAGCTCTGCACAAGTGTTGGTAGAAACTTTTCCGAGCTTATCATGTAAGGGGAGATGATAGAAAATGGCCTAAAAACTAGAAGGATCGTTGACCCCTATGCTAAAACTAAAGAACTTTTGCACGCTTAGCAAAGAAGGTGCCCACAACATGGGAAATGGGTCGAAAGGAAGGAGAAGTGTCTGTCATCTTGCCTGCTCAACCACCGTAATGTCACCCCTAATACTAATCTTAGACCCTCGTGGCTACTCAAGTACCTACTCCTGGGCCAATGACAGCCCAATAACATCTCAACCCCAACAAGAAGGCCCGCCGATCTTGTGCCTTTTCCCCCTAGCCTGCACCCAAATAAACTCCTATCATGACCACTTACAAGCCAACCTTCTGACCCTCATACCTGCCCCACCCTTGCCAAATCCTTTACCCCCTACTTTCAACCCGACTCTTGTTTGTGAGTACTATTCTAGAAGACAGGGCACGATATTGAGCATTGTCTCTTTCTGAAGCACAAGATACAAGATTTGATCGACGCTGGAGTCATCGGCACCTAGGAGATGAACCGTGCGATGAAGCATAAAAGAAATTAGTGTGATTCTGGAACCTCTTTGGAGGGTTTTTTCTAAAGTGCAATAAAAGGGGATGTTTCCTGCATTCGTCCATCTTATCTTTTATTATTTTGCATCCTATTTTGCTTGTCATTTTTGCTTTAAATCAAGTGTTTTCATGCCACATAAATACACTTGAATGAAATGAGTAGTGATTTTTGGTGCATCCCATTTATTTCACACTCTTATGCATGGTAACTGCATTTGGGGACCTTTCCTTGATCCATGATGCCCTTAACTTAAAGGAAAGGATAGTACAAGCACCATTTTCAGCAGAAACAATCTTTGACTCTGAAAGAAGTGAGAGAGAAATAGAAAGTACAGAGAAATGGGAAATACAGAAAGGTGAGAGATAGGATCCATTACATAAACTCATTAAAGTCCAAAGAGTGACCTTTGGAGGACATCCTGGCAAAGTAGCAAGTAGTTACACTGTCAAAAGGAAGATTAGCGTATATTGGTGAGCCTGGGATGATTTAATCTTTGAAAAAAAAAAGACTATTGATAGTGTTTGTCCTACACATTCGCAATTAGTGGGGCAAATATTCAATTATGAACAGATTGATGTGCATGCTTGATTGAAAATGTAGGACTATCCGGGGATAGTCCTAGAAGGTGGAATTACCATCTCAAAGACTTGGTATGTTTTCGAAGATGTGCTGGGTTGGATAGACTTATTCTCTCAAGGAGTTTATACTTTCTCATAAGACATACTGGGTTGGATGGATTTGTCGTCTTGAGAAGTTTGTACTTTCTTGCAAGACGTGCTAGATTGGATGGACTTATCATCTTGAGGAGTTTGTACTTTCTTGCAAGACGTGCCAGATTGGATGAACTTATCGTCTTGAGGAGTTTATATTTTCTCGCAAGACATGTCATCATGCCAAAAGGGTAATTTGGTTATTTTCCACTAAGACGAGCCAACAAGCATCAGTGTTGACCTGGGTTTGCGAGTGTTTTTATCACTTCGACAATTGTGACGGGTTTATTTCCAGAGGTCTTTCATTTCTTCGGTAAACGTGCCACGACCAATAGGCGCATTCGATCTTGTGAAACTGTGTGGTTTAGTGGCAAAACACGTGTTGACCTGGTGAGTGTTCTTGTCACTCCAATGGCTTAAAGGTTTGTGAGTATTTTTGTCACTCTGATGGTTTTGTGTTGGTTCCGAAGACTGCCTAATCTTAAGAAACCACAGGATGCCAAGGGGCATAACAAACATTCTACATTGGCCAATTAGCAAGCGCCAGAAGAGAACCGTTTAAAGTTTATGAGTATTTCTGTCACTCCGATGATTTGTTGGTCTGTGAATGTTTTCGTCACTCAGACGGCAGTGATTGATTTCAGATACAGCCCCATCTTTGAAAACTACCTAGAGTGCCTAAGAGTATTTTGGTCATTTGGCTTTAGTTGGGCCCGACTGGCCCGAGAAGCTACCAATCAACTAGATTGGAGTTTGAAAAGCCGGTTTGGGCTTGATAGTATTGTGACGTTTGATTGGAGTGATAGGTTAGACCAGAGATTGTCGAGTGGGAAAAAATGGGGTGCTCACACTTACCAAACTCAAATAATCAAGCCAACTCCTTTAAGAAAACTAAGGTTGATTGGTTGGTTGTCATCTCTAAACATTGTTTTAATCCACTTACATACACTAAAGATATGATTTTCCATGAGTGAGAATTGGGATATATCTTGGTGTATACTAATGGCCCTTCGTAGCTTAGCTGACATTTTTTTAAAACAAATAATAATCAGTAGGTGTAAAAAAAATCCCACTTTTTTAAGTCTAAAAGTTAATGCAAGTGGTATGTTTTTCTTCTTTCTTGTTTTAATGTTCTTTGCATGTTGTGTACATTTTAATAAGTGAAACTGTCATGAGTTTGAATTTTCATCAATGTTTTGGTTTGTTTATCAAGCACATAGGATCCAAATGTCCATGCTTCATATATAATGAAATATGGAATTGATAAAGTTGAGATGGGGTTGCCTAATTCAATTCATGGTCTACTATAGTATAATTATTGGTTATAGGGGCGGAATCCAAATTTCATTTTGGGTGCCGACACATGAAATATATTTTTTTACCTATTCAAATTATTAGTATAATTTCTTTTAATGCATACAAAAATTTTTTTTATAGAAAACTTCATTAAAATAATTTGATAATGGGATTTTAAAGTGTTTCTTAGGCAACGAATAAGTAGAATTCATAGTTTACTATACAAAAAATTTGATATTTTGTTGGATTAGGGTAGGATTTTAACTTGCTAGGGATGTCAGTAACATAAATTTTTGCTAAACTATCATACATATACACAATATATATGAGGCTTAATATAAAAAAAAAATGGGGCATGCCATGGCACCCCCACACCTAAAGCATAGTTCCACCCCTAATTGGTTCCAAACTTCCTATTTTATGGCCTAATCAATGTTCCTCATTCCTAATCCACTCGTCTCAGATGCTCTCCTTCCCTTTATTTCCTTACTTCAATTCATTTTAGTTCTTGTGTGTATACAATTGGACAAGCAACGGTTACTTTTTGGGTAAATGCAAATGAAATTTAAATGAGGGTAAATATATGTGAGATTGCATTCTACTTTGATTAAGGTTATTTTTGTTTCAATTATGGTCCACATTAGGGATGTTAAATGAATTCCGGCATTAACATTGTCACTTCTAGGTTAGGGAATCTGCCTTTTAGCTTGTGGCCCAATAACCTGCTAGTTGATTTTAATCACATTGTTGCTTTTGAAGTCCCTGAGCTAGGGATCTTTGGTTTTTTTTTTTTTTTCTCTTTTCATGTTTTCTAGCCTTTGTGTTATTTTGCTCACCTTCCAAAAAACAAAAAAAAATGAATTCAAGCATTACATTTCCTTTGGGCATTTTAGGTAACAATATGCTTTTCTAATGATGTTAGCAAGAATCTAAAATCAAAACATAAAAAAGCTAAGGAGGGAAATATAATTTTTAGGACTACATGAGGATGACTGTATTTGACCAATACCTCTGGCAAGGTGAATGTAATTTACATGTGGGTAGCAAATTAGTAATGGGGGTGGATGCTCTAGCTTGGTCAACTATTTTTATTTAGAAGGGCTTTTGGTCGTTATGAACATTAAGAAACATAAATATTTTTTAAGCATGAAATGGATGGTCCTAATGAGAGAAGGTGACCTATAATGAACAAGAACCATTACACCGGTGTGGTGATGACAAAAAATTATCCAAACTCCAAAGTCCAAGAAAATTTTGATTAGAATAATAGAAGAATTCAAAGTGGGATTAATTTGATGAATATCATGTCATATCGGTGTAAATAAATGATTATATAGATACTAGGGGTGTACCCGCACAATGCGCGTATAGAAGAAAAATGAGGCAAATATATAAATAAAAAAATTGGTTAACAAACAAACATCCACATAATCCAATTGAACATCTGTGCATAATCATTTAAAATGATACATAATTATGGAAATGAAATTTATAAACTTAAAATAATATGTGTGTCATACATGGCAGAGCTATACCTAATCCCAAAATACAAACATACCATATGGGCCTATTCAAGGTCGACACAAATATACCATTTATAAGGTTACAAAGCATCATAGGGTCCAACCCCTAATAGCACATACATAACATAAGGCCCATGTGCTGTAGCTCAAACATCCATATAAAAGGCCTCCTCCTAAGGCCTCTCGGTTGGGCTACCTAAAATATTTTGAAAACATAAGCTATACACTTGTGAATAATAATGATGCATGAGAATAAAATATTATGGACTAGCATTTATATCTAATGTATAAACAATAGAGAAAGACAATTATAGCATGAGCTTCATATTGAAACATTACTTCATTTTAAATCATAATGTCATAAAAGATAAATGCACTATAACATTATTCATTGTTAAAGCATAGCATGACTTTTCATATAGTATCAAAACATACCATATCTCTTTGTTCCAAAATCATATATGTGCTACAACTCGATATCAGACGAAAACTCAGCATTAGCAACTTTAAACGTCACACATTTGTCACGCCCCATTTCTGGACGCTGGGCCCATTCTCCTCTCTCTATTGGCCTGGGAGTGGGAATTTGGTACGGTGCTCTCTCGTTAGAACTCATCTTCCTAGAAGGACGAATGCTACGAGGTTTGAATTTTTGAAATAGAATTGATTAGGGCTTTTTGAAAAAGTTTTTAGAGTCGCCACCTAACATATTTAAAGATGTGTTAGGTCATCTACACCTAGTAAAACCCGAGGGTTAAACTTAGGTTTTGTTTTTTGAAAACATTCTTATGAGAGGGTTTTAAAAGATAGGGTTGCCTGACAACCCTAAAAATATTGGAAAATCCTTTTAAAAATTTAACTCCAATTTTGGTCTTTGAAACAGAAATTTTTAAATCCGGGGGTTGGTTACGTGTAGGGAAGATATCTTAAGACTATCACCCTACCCCGCCTTTACGGTACCAATATGTCTAATCACCTTTTACTCACCTAATTATGACTCACCGGTTACTTATATTTGATGATATTCACTTAGAAAACTTTTGAAAAACAGAATTGAAAAGGAATTTGAAAAAGGGAGTTGTGTTTGAAAAATGGAATTGGAAATTTGAGAAGGGTTGTGACTGCACCCCATGAAAGGTTGCCTACGTACCTTCTTAAAGAGGATTAGCTCAATCATAGTTCGGACGAGAGTCCAAAAGAGTTGAAATTTTGAAATGGGTTCCTATTTCTAGAAAGTTTTCATTTTTAGAAAGTTTTATTTTCAGGAAAGTTTAAGTTTGAAAGTGCTTCCTTTCAAAAAGATTGGACTTTTGTAATGTTTCCTTTTTAGGAATATTTGACTTGAAAATGTTTCCTTTTCAAGAAAACTTGATTTGATTTTAAAATATTTCCTTTTCAAAAAGATTGAGATTTGAAAAGATTTGATTTGATTTGAAAATATTTGAATTGATTTGGAAAGATTGGGTTTTGAAAATGTTTCCTTTTCAGGAAGATTTGCGATTTGAAAAGATTTGATTTGATTTGAAAAGAATGGACTTGATTTGAAAATATTGGGTTTTGGAAATGTTTCCTTTTCAAGAAGATTTGATTTTTGAAATGTTTCCTTTTAGAAAGATTTGAGATTTGAAAAGAAAAGATTTGATTTAAAAAAAGGCAAGTTTGGATTGTTTCCAAAATAGAAGGAGTTAAATTAGGTTTAAATTTGGAAGATTTGAAAAAGGAACGATTTAAGGGATTTGAAATGGAAGGTTTTGATTTGAAAATTGAAGGTTTTGACTTGAAAATGGAAGGTTTTCAAGTTGGCAAAAACAGAATTTTTCTAGGATTGGACTTCTAGGGTTTAACAAATATGCGTTTTGGAAATGGTTCAAAAACTGAGTCTTTTAAAAATATGTTTTAGGACCCGAAATCCAAACTTAGATTTTAAACATCCAAATGAATATCGCACTTTGCCTAAAGCCATTCTAGCCATTGAAAGGCTAGAATCGCTTTAGGCTTGTGGCTTTGGAAAACAACGGAGGAGTGAGGTAAAAAATGTAGACCTTTCGGGTCTTTTTGAATGTCACACATTTCTCGAAACAACCCTAATCATAAAAAGACCAGGATCATTCCGAGAACGGGTTTTTGAAAAGAGGCAAATGTTAGGCTATTAAAAGCCACTTAAAATGTCACACTTTTTTAGGAAAACCCTAGCCATAAAGGGTTAGGATCCACCTAGAATTGTAGTTTTAAGAAAACTACTTTAGAAAATGGTTTTTAGGGTAGAGGAATGACATGAATGCAAATGCAATTTGATGATAGTAATGTCATTAAACATATAAGATTTAGGTATCACCACATTGCAAAAGGGCCCTAAGGCCATACCGTGAAGCAAGTGAGGGCCAAGAAGAGAGTCCCGATCTGTAATATCCTCTTGTTCACTCTCGACATGGACTTAACGTCCTCTTATTTTCAAGCATGTAAGAAAGAGGGGTTTAGAGATAGGGGTTAAAAAAGAGAAGAACTCAAGTGAGTTTGGAGGGAGAAGAGAAAGTGGGGGAGCACGGAAAAGTAAAAAGAGCATTACCTTGTCTCGTTGCTTCTTTCTTTGGTGGAGGCTTGGACCTTTGACTTGGGAAGGTTTCGGGAGCTTTCGGGCAGTGAAGCGGTCCTTCGGTGGAGCTTGGAAGCTAGGGCTTTGAGAGTTCAAAGAGAAGGCTCTATGAGCTATCTAAAATGGAGGAGGAGAGTTTCTGGAGGATTTTTTTAACCCAAAATAATGAAGGGCGAGGTCTGTATTTATAGTGCAAAAATGGCAAAGTGGTTCGCCACTACAAATGGCACAGAAGGATTTAATGTAGGCGTAAAAAAAAGCTAGATATGAGGCTGGATGATTCGTAACTGATTCTGGTTGGTTATGCGCCACTAATAGTGGCGCACGGCCAAAGAAAGGTTATGCTTCACTCGAAGTGTAGCAAGGAGGTTCTAGTTCAAAATGGGAAAGTATCGAACAGTGGGGCCCAACTAGAAACAGAAGGGAATACTCTGGAAAGTGTCTCAGAGGTTACCGGTTTGATTCCCAAAGCTGGTACGGCTAAAGAGAGTGACCGGATGGTAGTCACCTCATCCCGTGAGTTCTAGGGTTAACCAAGATTGACCGGGGTTTACCAGGTTGATCAGAGTTGACTAGGGTTAACTAGGTTGACCAGAGTTGACTAGAGTTGACTGGGATTGACCAGAATTGACTAGGGTGTTGCTAGTTTGATACCCAAAGCTTGTGTGATTTCTTAGGGCATTTAGATGCCTAGGTGCAAAACGGTCATTTTGACTGAGAAACCTTCGGGAAAGGACTGAGGTTGATTGGATGGCACTGGACATGCTAGACCATCTAAGGATAGCTCTGGAAGGTGGTCTTACCGTTTTGAGGACTTTATACTTCTCGAGGAACATACTAGGCCCGCTAGGGGCAGAAATGGTCATTTTTCACCGGCACGAGCTTGCAGGTGTCGATGTTGATCGATCTGGATATGGTTTGGACTTCTGTCCGAGGAATTGGTACTTTCTCAGTGGACAGGCTTGAAAACTGCCTTAAGCAATAAACTTTCTCGAAGGTCGTGCCAAACTGGGATAGTCATCCATTCTTGAGGGATTTATACTTTCTCAAAGAACGTGCTGGGCTTGGACGGTCTTCTGTTCTTGAGGGGTTTATGCTTTATCAAAGAATGTGCCGAACTAACGGACATTCTACATTAGCGGGCTAGTAGGCGCCAAAAGTGAATCGCTCTTCCATCTCGGGAACTTAGGTACTTTCCGGAGATGAGTGTGAAAGGGGCTTTATCGATCCAAGGAATAAGCCTTCTCGGTAATCGTGCCATGCTAGATTGAATAGTCTAACCGTCAATGAGGGATTAACTTTCTCGAATGACGGGATAACTAGATTTGACTTTGGATTTGAATGGACTTATCGCCTTATGGAAGACGTGTCGGTCTGGATTGGACTGATTAATGCAATAGGGGCATTTTGATCATTTTACCTCTAGTGGGCCCAGCGGGCCTACAAAATAGTTGACAGACCGGATTAGATCTGGGAAGCCAGTTTGGGCTTGAGAATGCATCCGGTCAAACCGGAGATAGCCAAGTTGCCAAAATGGGGTGCTAACAACATCATAGGGCTTAAAGCTGAGGGACGCCTCCCAAACATAGTGATAGATTATTTCACGTCCCCTATCGTAGGACCATCATTACTAGTTTAAGGTCTTGCCACGAAAGACCTCGAGTTGGCACTAATACTTTCGAAATCATGCATCCCTTTCATTTAAACATTCTAGTCCATGGGTTTCAATTCATATCATAAGTAAAGTTTCGTATGCATTTAAAAACATGACATTTATGCTTGAATATAATCATTGATGCATTGAAATAAATGGAAAGTAATACATGAAAGGTAATTGAACTTGAAAGCATTTGAAAAGTAATAGGTTTTACTCATGGCATATTGTTACTCACCTCTACTCTTGAGGATTGTGCTTAATGATGGTGTTCCTACATGTAGAACACATAAAAGGATCAAACACATTGACTCCATACATAGCCCAAAAGAAAAGAGAGACAAAGCCATATAGGACCATGCCATTTGACGCGCTAATGGTGCTCCTCTGCCAGTGGACCGAGCCACCTGACGCGCTAGAGCGTGCACTAGCACGCTAGGTCCGAGACTGGTGCAAATAAAAATAGGTTTTCTCAACCCAAACTCAATCAAACCTCTCCCAAACTTTTCCAATGCTTCTAAGGGCCAAAGACCAACCCAAGAAGGTCACAATAACTCAAAATAAGACACTATAAACAAACAAATCAAAATGATCTAGGGTTTGAAATCTCAAACCCTAACATACACAAAATGAGGATTTTCAAACCCAACCCATAATCTAACAACACATGCCTACAAGCCCTCAAAACCTAAGCAAATGGGACTCAAGAGAGTCTCCAAACACAGCAACACATATACATACATGCATATACATATATATACAAGATATTGTGGTTCATACCTCTCTCCAAAGTTTATTCAAGCTCCAACTATGGCTTCTCCAGCTTAGGTTGAGCTTCTCCAATCTTCTTCCTCTTCTTGATTCCTTCCTCTCTTGTTATTATCCACTTCTTCTTTCTTTCTTCACTTGCATTTCTTCTTCCTTTCTTCCTTCCTTCTCTCTTTCTTTTCTTTCTCCTAAAAGTGTGTGTGTGTCTAAAATTCGGAGACACCCATGAAAATAATTCCATGGTTCTCACATCCAACTTTACATTACCACATAAGTCATAAAAGGTCAACTCAACCCCAAGGATATAATAAAATAATATAAAATTCTAAAAAAATATAATAAATTAGAAAATGAAGTTTCGTGACATTACAACTTAATTCCAGACCTACATGGATATGCACTTCTAATCCTCTTTTGTAATATATAAGCTTTTCCTTTATGCATCTTATCTAACACTATTTATTTACTTTAAAGTCTTTTTTTTAATAAAATAAAGAGAAATTTTAATAAAAATTTTATCTATTAACTTTAAGATACATGTGCGTACGTACATCTGTCGCGCCTCGATTTTTTGCACTCGAAGAAAATACACACAAGCGAAAAAATACGGTATTCTCTCGTTAGAACTCATCCTCCTAGAAGGACGAGTGCGACTAGATTTGAATTGGAAACTGATTTTGAATAAGGGCTTTTGGAAAAAGATTTGGAGTCACACCTAACTTGATAAAGGTGAGTTAGGTCACCTAAAACTAAGTGCAATTTGAAGATTAAACTTAGTGTTTTTGAAAAGGTTTTGAAAACTTCCTCAAGAGAGATATTTTAAGAAAACAGGTTGTCTGCCAATATTTGAAAATATTTAAGTCCTTTTTTAAAATAACTTCATTTTGGTCTTTAAAAACAATGATTCTAGGTTCAAAGGTTGCTTACATATAAGGAAGACGCACTAAGCTATCATCCTATCCCGCCCTTGTGGTACCTACATGTCTATTCACCTTAAATTCACTCATTTAGAATCTCCAATTATCCATTGTCCAACTATATCCACTTTAAAAAGAATTTTGAAAAGATATTTGACATGATGCATAACATGCAAGTGCAAGAAAAGAATTTGATTTTGAAAATAACTTTGAAGAAAAGGATTCGATTTTGAAAATAGATTTGAAGAATAGATTTGGAGCTTGAAAGAAATTATGGAATTGAAAATTTAAAAAAGGTTGTGACTGCACCCATAAGGGTTGCCTATGTATCACTTTGTTGGGAATCAGGTCAGTCGTAGTTCGGCTAAGAATCCAATTGAAAGTAAACACTTTGAAGTTTTTAAAAAGTTTAACTTAAAAAGGCCTAATTTGAAAAGAGTTTGATTTGAACTTTGAATAGAAGATTTGAAATTAAACTTGGAATTTATTTTAATTTGAAATAGAACTTAAGGATTTTGAAATTGATTTTAATTTGAAAAGATTGAATTTGGAAGAAGAACTTGGACTTGATTTGGAAATATTAAGATTTGAAAACATTTTGACTTAGAATGAAGTTTGAAAACCATCTTGGTTTAAAAAAGAGTTTTAGAAAAGTTTTGAAGCTTCCTAACTTTAAGGTTAGGGTTAAACTAAGGTTTGGCTTCCTAGGGTTTAGGTAACCTAAGGTTGAAGTATATACATGAAATAAGAATATTTGATTTGATCTTGAAACTTTGAATTAAGGAACGTTTGATTTTAGAAAACTTAGAGTTAGGAAAGATGAGATTTGAGAGAGATTTGGAAAAGATTTGATTTGATTTAGAAACACTTGACTTGAAAAGACTTATAAAGATTTGACTTGAGTATTTGACTTGAAAGAGTTTAGAAAGTTAAGATTTAGTAAAGATTGGATTTTGAAAAGCTTTGAATTAGGAAAGTTTCAAAATAGGAAAGTTCTATTTCAGGAAAGTTTTGAATTTGAAAATTTTCATTTTAGGAAATATTTGAATTTGGAAAGTTTTGAATTTGGTAGGTTTTTAATTTAGAAATACTTGAAATTAGAAAATTTTTTGAATTTGAAAAGATTTAATGAGTTGAGATTTAGAAAGGTTTAAAATTAGGAAAGATTGGAATTAGAAAAGATTTGATTTCTATTTCCTAAAGTAGAAGATTAGATTCTATTTTCAAAATTTGATGATTTGATTTTGTTTTCAAAATTGGAGGATTTGATTTTAGTTCCTAAATTGGAAGATTAGATTTGACATGAAATTAGAAAGGTTGAGTGTTGAAAATCTTGGATTTGAAGATCTTTGATTTGGTAGAAAAAGAGGTTTTGAAAACCTACAATTTAATGTAGAAAATAGTTTGGGAAACCTATGATTTGAGGCAAAGCGGGAAGTCATGATTTTAAGAAAGGAACTAGGGTTCCCTAATCATGATTTCTTGGGCTTAACTTAGAATCCAAGGCAAAGACTTTTTGAAAAGCGGATCTTTTTAAGAGTTTTTTAGAAAGTAGATTTTGAAAAACAATTTGGAAAAAGGCTTGAATATGGACTTTTGAAATCTTTTGAATATCTCACTTTCCTAAAACGATTCTAACCATGAAAAGATTAGAACCATTCTAAGGTTGTGATTTTGAAAAACAATAAGGATTTGAAATATGGAACATAATGATCACTTTGAATATCACACTTTCCTAAAACAACCCTAACCATAGGATGGCTAGAATCATCTTAAGATTGTGGTTTTGATAAAAACAAATTAGGGTTTAGACCAAAAAATTTGGACCTTGATAGTCACATTGAATGTAACACTTTTCTAAAACAATCTTAACCATGGAATGGCTAGAATCACTATACGATTGTGATTTTGAAAACAAGTTTGAAAAAAAGAGATTTTGAATGCAAGTTTAAAAACAACTTTGATGCAAATTTAGAAAACAACTTTAAAAACAATTTTGAATGAATGCATGAATATGATATGCGCAATGCAATAGGGTCATGAACATACAAGGTTAGGCTTCATCACATAATCTAAGGAGCCAAACCCACACCATCAATGGTTGAACTAGAAGAGAGCTCCTAGAACGGTGACCTTCAACAGTTCTTCCTAGGCATGAACCGAAAAGTCCCTTGTTTCAAGCATGCAAGAAGGGGAGGTAGAAGATGGGGATTAAAAAAAAAAAAGAAAACCCAAGTGGGTTAGGAGAAAGAAGAAGGGGGGGGGGGGGGGGGGGGGGGGGGGGATTACATAAAAGTAAATAGAAAACCAACCTTGTATTCTTCTTGCTTTGATTACTTGGTTTGCTTTGCTTTTTCTTGAATCTGGAGAGCTTTGAAGTTGTAGCACTTGAGTCTTCAATGGGTTCTTAGAGGCTTGTGTTTAAGTGTATATGGTGTATAGAGGCTAGGGTTTGAGTGTATGGAGGCTAAGGCTTGAGGAGACTTGAGAGAATTAGGGTTTGGAGAGGCTTTGAGCTCTATTTTTAGAGAAACAACATTTCTGGAATGAGTTTGTAGACCCTTTTCACGCAGGGGAGGGTTTTATTTTTAGTCAACTAAAACCAACTTGGCGCCCATTGCAATAGTACCAGGGCAAAAAATACACTGGCGCCACTAAGAGTAGCGCCAAGCCATTTCTTAGCTTGGTGCCACTGTTAGTGGTGCCAGCCACTTAGGAAAGTTTTAAGGCTTCAAAAATGTATCTTTCGACCCTTGGGAGGCAAGGCAAAAGATTTAGGCACCTGTCTTAGTGACTACCATGCAATTTTTGGCTTAGCTCCACTATGAGTAACTCCAGAAAGTCCAGGAATGATTCGAAAGGTTCCGAGTAACCAGATTTGGCCGGGAATTGACAGGAACCTTTGAGAGAGTGTTTCATAGGTAACTAGCATGAGAAGCAATTCCAGAATATTTGAGAAGATCGATCGACCTGCTAACGGCAAAATGGTCAATTGAATGAGAAAAATACCAGAATGGACTTGGAGTGACCTGTGAGAAGGCTTGAATGTTTGAAACACTATTGAGAGTGTTATGGAGGGTTGCTGGTTTGATACCCAGAGTCCGTGTGGTTGGAAAAAGTGATTGGCCCACTAGGGGCAAAACAATCATTTTGCACTGAATTTACCGGAATAGACTGGGAATGATCCAAAAAGGTGTTGGAAGGTTAAGAATACTATTAGAAACATTCCTGGGAGGCTACCGATTTAATACCCAGAGCCGTTGTGGTTCCCGAAGGCGATCGGATGCCTAGGGCAAAATGGTCATTTTGATCGGATGGTCTCGGAATTGGTCCGGAATCGATTGGAAGGCACTTGAATATGCCAGATCGTCTTTGCAACAATCTTGGAAGGGTGGACTTATCGCTCTGAGGTCTTAGGTACTTTCTCGAAAAGCGTGTCAAAAAAGGCCCAAGGGGCAGTTTGGTCATTTTCACCAAAATAGGCTAGCAGGCGCTCGTGTTGACTTGGGTTTTGAGTGTTTTCGTCACTTTAACAATGTGTGACGAGTTGGTTTCCAAAGGTATATCTCCTTCGATAAATGTGTCATGGCCAAGAGGTGAGTTTGGTCCCATGACATAGGGGTTTTGTTAGCAATTCCTAATATCGACCTGTTTGCAAGTGTTTCCACCATTCTGACAGTTGCAATGTTTGTGACTGTTTTCATCACTCTGACGGTGTGCGTTTATTCTAAAGGATGCCTAATCTCGAAAAACTGCTAGATGAACTTATCGTCTAAGGTGTCAACTTTCTCAAAAGATATATCGGATAATGGACATTCTACATTGGCAAGCTAGCAGGCGCCACAAGTGAACCGTTCTTCCATCTTGGGGACTTGGGTTCCGTCCCAATTAACAGGTTTGAAGGAACTTACCGTTCCAAGGAGTTTTCTCAATAAACGCGTCAAATTAGATAGACTTACCGTCTAATGAATCAACTTTCTCGAAAGACATGCCGGATTGAGTTTGATTGGTCTGGACTGGAATTGAAATTGAAATTGAGGTTGAAATTAGGACCCGTCTTTAGGAAGACGTGCCAACTGAAATTGGACCAAGCAAAGTCCCAAGGGCATTTTGGTCATTTTGCCTCTATTAGGCCCAGCGGGGCTGCGAAGCGATTGATTCACTTAATTGAGTCCAAAAAACTGGTTTGGACTTTAATGTGTCTGTGTCGGTTTGAAAGTGAATTAGGTCGGGCTGGAGATTGTTGAGCGGGCAAAAATGGGGTGCTTACGGCTACCTCTCTTTTTCTGTCTTTGCTTGTCGAAGGCAGAAAACGATAAAGCAAGAGTCCTATGTTGACTGCAAGGCGATCGGAAGGATGGAATTTGAAAATCTTTGAAGATAGGAGCTTGAAAATGGCAATTTGGCCCAAGGGGGAGTTTAAAATTGGAGTTTGGCTGGAAAAAGGGCCGAAATGGCCAGATGTTGACTATGGCACCACTAGGAGTGGTGCCAAGCTTAATATTGCCTTGAGTAGTGGCACCAGGTCTAGAATAAAAACCAGTAAACAGTTTATTCGAAGTCTGCGGCTGTGTGAGCGTTTTTTAGAGTGTATGAGAGATTTTCAAGTGTTTTGCAAGAGGGGAGTCTTGAACATTGACATGGTAACCTCAGAGAACACTGAAAGTGGTCTCTGTCATCGGAATAGCCACCGAAGAGGAGCCAGAGAACTCCAATAGGTGAGCTTTTTGTTTTTCATTGATTTTGATGTGTAGAACACCGTTTGAGTCGTGCAAATAGTCGAAATCAATGTATTGATGTGTTTTGAACGCTTTGGTGCTATTGTTTCTACATTTTGATGCCTGTTTGATTGAGTTTGGATAGTTTTGCATATTTATGTAAAAGGGATTTCTGCAGAAATTAGGGATTTGCTCCTACAGCTCTGGGTATTGAGTTTTCTAGCTAGATTTTTGCACCGTGTGTCTTAGCAAAATGTGTTGAACAAATGTATGAAATTTCATGATTTTCTGAAAACTTTTTGAATTTTTTATTTTTGAAAAATAGAAAAATGGTTGAAAAATAAGAAAAAATGAGAAATTAATGGAAATGTTTGAATTTAATCTTTAGAAAAATATGATAATATTTAAGAAAATATTTGAAGTAGTTTTGAGAGACTTTGTGATAATTTTTGAAATCCTAGAAGTTTGGAAAATGGAACAGGTGTTTGGAAATTTGAAAATCTTAGGAATGTGCACAAATTATTTTATGTGTGTTGGTGCTATACAATTGTGATATCGTGGGGTGCACGATTTGTGTGTTATTGCAATGTTTTTTGGGCGTTGTAAGGACTATTTACAAACGGTACTCTGTCGAAATTTTTCAAAATTAAGGAGAGAATTAGAAAATTTTTGAAATGAAATCTTTTTGAAGGGAAAATATATAAAACCTTTGAGGGTTGGACCTTTTTGGCAGAGAAGGCTCCGAGAAACTAGGGGGACCTAGAATAAAACTATCGAAAGGAAAACTTAGGAAAATTTTTGAAAATGGAGTTTTGAATGAAAACTTTTGAGAGAAAAGCTTAGGGAATCCTTGAAATTGGATTATGAATTTAGAAAATTTTGAAAATAATAGCAATTTTGAAAAGAAGAGTTTTTGAGGAATAAAACCTTTGAGAATTTTTGAGAATTGAATCTGAACAAAAGTTTTAGAAAACCTTGAAACTTGATTGGAATAGAAATTTTTTGAAGGAGAGGCTTAGAAAAGTTTGAGATGGATTTTGATTGAAACCTTTGAGATTTAATTTTGAAAATGAACTTTTAATTTCGAAATAACTTTGGAAAAGGAAGATTAAAAGACCTAAAAATTGATTTTGAGAAAAACGTTTAGAAGGAAAAAGTTTAGAAACTAATTTGATTAAAAACTTGGACAAAACGTGTAGAAAATTCGTTTTGACTTGAAATTATGAACATTTGAAGGCAAAATGTTTAAAAAAATTCATTTTGACTCAAAATTTAAACTTTTGAAGACAAAATGTATAAAAATTTTATTTTGACTCGAAATTTGAACTTTTGAAAACAAAATGTATAAAAAATTCATTTTGACTCGAGACTTGAATTTTTGAAGACAAAATGTGTAGAAAATTTATTTTGACTCAAAATTTGAAATCTTTTGAAGACAAAAGGTGTAGGAAATTCATTTTAACTTGAAATTTGAATTTTCAAAGACAAAATGTGTAAAAAATTCAAGTTGACTTGAAACTTGAATCTTTTTCATCTTTTTCCTTTTTTTTCTTCTTTTTTTTTTTTGCATCTTTTTTTTCCTGCCTTTTCTCTTTTTCTTCCTCCTTTTTCATACATCTTGCTCTTTCGAACTGTACTTATCATATATTGATGTACTTATCTTGATTTGGCTTTCAGGATGGCCAATACGGGTGAGGAGGCGCCGGTCTGGGAAAGAAGCTTGTACGGATTCTACCGATAGTTCCAGCCATTCTAGAGGTAATCACAGATCAGCTGGTCGAACATCCTCTAGTCAAAGCAGGAGGGGGAGTATGCCCCCAGTCGACCCCTTCCCTCCAATCGAGCTAGTTTTTGAGAGGGAGATGGATGCTGAGTAGAAGGCACTGGACCTTGGAGATCGTGCAACCGGTTACGGGAGGGTTTCTTCTAGATGCAGACAGACAGACACTAATTGGGGGGATCTGGAGATACCAGACATTCCTCCATTGGGGTGTCTTGCCTATCACCCCAGTGTATATTCGCTACAGCACTTGCCCTATTCCCGAGTATATACATCTTTTAGAGGAGTTGTCCATCAGGCCTTCAGCACCATGCAGCAGGCCACTCCATCTTACTGTGCCTTCTTGGCAGAGATCAGTTTTGGGACATTTATAAGATTACAGGCTAACCGCTTGAACCGACATCTGGTACTGACATTGTTTGAGAGATGGTTTAGTGAGACGGGTACCTTCCACTTTGTGGGTTTCAAGCTAGGACCTATTTCATTGGATTGGGCCATCATTACGGGACTTTTTTTCATCGACCATCAGATCACCTTATAGCTAGTCAACATAGCCAATGCTTGTACTTGTTGGACTTGCCACTTCCTGACCATTCAGCTTTTCCAATTTCTTGACTTAGTAGGGACAATAGTACCTTTTCTGTTGAGCCACCCCCTACGCGGCAAGATATTATGAGGCGACGACTGGTTTTGTACATTGTTTTTAGTTACATTTGCAATGACAACAAGTCAATCGTCCTTTTCTGATTAGTGAGCATGGTAGCTGAATTGGGAGCCTTATCAGAGCTGGACTGGGAGTCTTTCTCCTTCAATTGCTTCCTCAGGTCCAGTAAGCACCCCATTTTTGCCCACTCGGCAGTCTCCAGTTCATCTAGACTTGTATTCAAGTCAATATGGACATATTCCAATCTAAATTAACTTTCCAAGTCTAATCTTGTCAATCAATAGCTTCGCGAGCCCTTTGGGCCCAAATAGAGGCAAAATGACTAAAATGCCGTTAAGGGCATTGTTTGGTCCAATTCCAATGGCCACGTCTTATGAAGACGGTAAGTCCTCTTTTCAGTCCAATTCTAATTCCAATTCCAATTCTAATTAAATTCAGCACACTTTTCGAGAAAGTTGATTCCTTGAGGTGGTAAGACCATCCAATCCGGCATGTTTTCAAGTGAACTCCTTGGAATGGTAAGTCCCTTTAAACCCGTCAACTGGGACGAGACGCCAACTCTCCGAGATGGTAGAGCGGTCCACCTTTGGCGCCTGCTGGTCCACCTTTGGCGCCTGCTAGCCCGCCTGCTGGTCCATTTCAGCACACCTTCTGAGAAAGTTGATTCCTTAGGCGCTAAGTCTACCTAGCAGCTTCTAGAGATTAGGCAGTCTCTGGAATGATCGCGACCCGTTAGAGTAACGAAAATACTCGTAAACGTCGCAATCGTCAAAGTGACGGAAATACTCGCAAACAAGTCGATATAGGAAATTGCCAACAAACCCCTATATCACGGGACCACCGTCAGAGTGATGAAAACACTCAAAACCCAGGTCAACACTGGTGCCACCTTGCCCACTTCGGTGAAAAATGACCAAACTGTCCCTAGGGCCATTTTCGGCACGTTTCTCGATAAAGTAGCTAAGTCCTCAGAATAGTAAGTCCACCTTTCCAAGATTGTCTTAAAAACAATCTGACACGATTAAGTGCCTTCTAGTCAGTTTCGGGCCAATTCTGAGACATTCCGGTCATGATGACCATTTTGCCCCTAGGCATCCGAAATCTCCGGGAACCACACCAGCTCTAGGTATCAAACTGGTAACCTCCAGAGAATGCTTTTTATAGTATTCCCGACCTTCCATTACCTTTTTGAGTCATTCCGAATCAGTTCCGGCAAACCCGGTGCAAAATGACCGTTTTGCCTCTTGTGGGCCAGTCGCTTCTTCTAACCACACCGGTTCTGGGTAATAAACCGGTAACCTTCTGGGACATTCCAAGTAATGTTTCCAAACATCGAGTCTTCTTCTGGGACATTCTAATTCCATCCCAACAGCTTTCTGGCCCGATTGACCGTTTTTGCCCCTAATGGCTCAGTCAACCCTTCCAAAACATCTCGTCATCATTTTTTAAGTCTAATACCTCCGAGACTCTATTCTAAGGGTTCCTGTTCCTTTACGGCCTTCCAGGCCATTCTCGGTCCTCTAAATCCTTCTCAGACTTTTCGGAGCCGCTCCTAGTGAAGCCAGACTAAAAATTGCATGGTAGTCACTAGTACGGGTGCCCAAATCTTCTGAAGATACGTTACTTACTAGCCTTAAAAATTTTCTAATTGGCTGGCGCCACTAGGAGTGGCACCAACGTAAACTTTTGCCTAGCACCACTGCAACAGGCGCCAGGTCAATCAACTCTCTATAAATACAGAGCCTCCTCTAGCGTGAAAAGGGTTCGCAAACTCAGTCCAAAAACCCTATTTTTCAATACACAGAGCTCGTAGCCTCTCCAAACCCTACTTTTCTTTAGGTTCTCCAAACCCTAGTCTCCATACACAAACCCTAACCTCTATACACAAACCCTAGTTCCTATACACTCCCATGCACTCACATACACCCCTATACACTCTTGCACTAGCCTCTAAAGCCCCTATTAAAGACTTAAAGTGCTGCAACTCCAAAGCTCCCGAAAATCAAGGCAAGCCCTTGAAGACTTATGCAAAGTAAAGCGAGGACCGAAGCAAACAAGCAAATAAAAGCAAGCAAAATAAGAAGATACAAGGTAGGCTCTCCATTTAAATTTACGCATCTTCCCCCTCTCTTTTCTCTCTTCGAACCCACTTGGGTTTTCTTCTATTTTAATCCCTCATCTTCTTCCCCCTTTTCTTACATGCTTGAAATAAGAGACTTCCTAGTTCATGTGTAGGATTAGGCTATTGAAGGTCACCATGTCGAGGGCTTTCTTTTAGTCTAACCGAAGACCACATGGGTTCAGCCCCCTTAATTATGTGGTGAAGCCTCAACCTTGTATGTTCACGACTCCCTTTGCATTGTGCATATCATGATCATACATCTCTCAAAAATTCATTTTCAAAACTTGCATAAAAATCGTTTGCAAAGTTTGTGTTAAAATCTTCTTTTTCAAAATCACAATCCTAAGGTGATTTTGGCATTTTCATGGTTAGGGTTGCTTCAAGAAAGTGTTACATTTAAAGTGACCAATATGGTCCATATTTTTAAATCCTTGTTGTTTTCAAAACCACTATCTTAGAATAGTTCTAACCTTCTTATGGTTATAATCATTTTAGGAAAGTGAGATATTTTTATGGACTTTCTAAAAAAAATCTATTTTCAAATCTTTCTTTTTAAAAATCTCTTTTCTAACATACTTTCTAAAAACTCTCTCCAATCTCCTTTCCAAAATTATTTTCTAAAAATTTCCTTTAAAAATCTATTTTTCAAAACTCCTTTTCAAGCTTCTTTCCAAAAAAGCTCTCTTTAAAATTCACTTTCTAAAAGTGCTTCCAAAGTTTCCTTCCCAAAAACTCTTTCCAAAAATCCCTTTTCCAAAAACTCTCTTTCCAGAAGTCGTTTTCCAAAAACTCCTTTTTAAGATCTCTTACAAAATCTCTCTTTCCAAAAACTCGCTTTTCAAAAATCTCTTTTCTTAGAGTCCAAGTTAAACCCTAGAGCCAACAATTAGGAAACCTTAATTTCCTTTCTTAAAACATGATTTCCACTCTTGCCTCAAAACCTACGTTTCCAAAATCTCCTTTTTTCCATCTAAACCATATATTTCCAAAACCTATTTTCTACTCCAAAATCTAGGATTTCTAAAACTTCCCCTTCCAACTTCATGTCAAATCCAATCTTCTCTTTAGGAAACCAAATCCTATCTTCCCTTTAAGAAACCAAATCCAAACTTCCCACTGAGGAAACTAGACACAATCCTTCATTTTTTGAAACAAAATCAAAATGCCTCTTTCTTAGAAACAAAATCCATATCTTTCCTAATTCAACTCCTTTCTAATCCTATACTTTCTTGAACCTTAATTTTTCAAAACCTAAACTTTTAAATCTTTCCTTAAACTTTAAGCTTCTTAATCTTCCCTAAATTCCAACATTTCCTAAATTCCATACCTTTCCAAATGTCAACTTTCCAAATCTAAATCTTCAAATCTTTCTTAAACTCAAACCTTTCCTAATTTCAAGTATTTCTAAAACTTAACTTTGAATCGTTCTAAAATTCTAAACTTTTCAAAATTTCAAATATTTCCAAATTCAAAACTTTCTTACGTCAAAACTTTCTAAATTTGAAACTTTCTTAAGTTAGAACTTTCTAAATTCTAAGCTTTTCAAATTCCAAATCTTTCCTACATCGAAATCTTCCCTAATTCAAAACTTTCCTACAATGAAACTTTCCTAAAACGGAACTTTCCTAAATCCGATCTTTCCCTAGTCTTCCAAGTCCAATATTCAAGTCAAGTCTTTCTTAATCTCAAGTCCCTCCTAAATCCTATCTTTCTTAAGTCTAGGTTTCTTAAATCTCAATCTTTCTAAAATAAGTCCAAATCCTTCTTCCAAGTTCTATCTTTCTAAATCAAAGTCGAATCTTCTCAATTTCAAATTTCAATTTCCAATCTTCTATTCTAAGTTCAAATCAAACCATTTTTCAAATCAAACCTTCTATTTTCTATCAGACTCCTGTCCGAACTACGACTGACTTGATTCCTCAAAAAGGATGCGCAGGCAACCCTCATGGGTGCGGTCATAACTCTTTTCAAGTCTCTAATTCCATAACTTTTTTCAAATCTCCAATTCTACAATCTTCTTCAAGTTTTCAATTCCATAATCTATTTCAAATTTCTAATTCCAAAAACCTATTTTCAAATCTCTATTCTAAAATTGAATCAAGTCTTTTCAAATTTGTTTCAAAATCAAATCTTATTCTTGCACTTGCATATCATGCATCATGTCAATTCCTTTCTAAAGATTCTTTTCAAAAGTGGATAGTTTTGGATATTTGTTAATTAAAAACTCTAATGGATGAATCTAGGGTGAATAGACATGTAGGTACCGCAAAGGCAGAGTAGGGTGATGACTTAGTGCGTCTTTCCTACACGTAACCAACCTCCAAACCTAGGATCACTGTTTTCGAAAGACTAAAATGGAGTTATTTTTTAAAAAGAGCTTAAACATTTTCCAAAGGTTGTTAAACAACCTGTTTTCTTGAGGAAGTATTTTCAAAATCTTTTCAAAAACCCTAAGTGTAGTCTTCAGATTATGCTTAGTTTTTAGGTAACCTAACTCACCTTAATTAAGTTAGGTGGTGACTCCAAATTGTTTTCTAAAATCCCTTTATTCAAATCAATTTTTAATTCAAACCTAGTCGCACTCATTCTTCTAGGAGGATGAGTTCTAACGAGAGAGTACAATATTTTTTCCACTTGTGTGTGCATTTTTTGAGTGCGTAAAATCTAGGTGCGACAGCTGGTGACTCCACTGAGGACATTTAGAGGGTTAGGCCATAGTCGTGTCTCTTGACCTTTCCCATGTAAAGTCTTCAATTAACTTGTCTACTTCTATCCACTTTCAATTTTCAAAATAAAATTTTTGAAGTTATTTTAAAAAAAAAAAATGCATTTAGCTCCATTCATATTTTCTTGCATTAAGTTTGCCATCCACATACTAACTCTTGTATCTTTGTTTTGTACGTGGACTTCTGTTTATTGTTTTATACTAACTGCTATGCATGAATGAATGTGATGAACAGGATGGATGAGAGTTGTTGGGCTATTTTCTCTGCTTTCAAAAATCACACACACACACTGCACGTGCACTTGCATTCTGCATACTTGTATTTTTACCCTGATCTATCCCTTCTAGTTAGAAGGAGGAACAGTATATTGGTTGTGAGCAAGATGCTGTGTCAGTTTCTTTACCTACGGGCTCTTGATGGTTCCCCCGCTCGGATCAACAACCGATCGTGGCACCACCTTGGGGAGTGGTCCTAGGTTTGAAGATTCGAGAACCAAACCTTTTTAGGATGCATTAGTAAACCCTCAACCTCATGCCCATATAGACACCATATATAGCCATACCTTTACCAGATTTAAGACATGCACACCATTTTCAAAACCATGGAGGAAAGGGCGACTGCTTTTACTTTCCTTTATACCTGTTTATTCATGTTGTTGTAATGACTGTATTCTTGCTGTTATAATGCTTGTCTAACTGCTCATGCATGCACGTTTACCTTGCTATTGCATTCTCTTTCCTTATACTCTTCGCATCCATATTCATGCATTTCATATTCCATGTCAAAATGAGAGTTCCAAAGTAACTCAAGTCACTGTATTCTCATGCATATGATCAACCCAAAGAGAATGACACCGAGGTTATGCTCCCTTGCATTAAACGTACCCAAACCCTAAGGGTTCCCATGTAACCCTAAGGACTCATGGCATGCACATCAATTCATTCTATAAGAGAGGTCCCAATCCCTCTATGCTCACGAAGATAGGGTTGCCCAGAAGACAAGGGGCAATCAATCACCAAGGTCTCTCAACGACCTCCTCGACATCAAATCCAGCGAAGGCAAATCCGAAAACTCAAGAGTAGTTTAGAATTTTTTATGTAAAATTAGATAGGTAGAAGTCCAAAGGAAAATGTTCCCCCTCCCCCTATTAAAATGTACTTTTTTCTTTTATTCAATGAGTTTTCTTATTCTTATGAATTTAGATTCCCAATCAATGACAAGGTACTTGCATACAGGGGCAGAAACCCCTACCTTCGAAAATGAGCCAAAGCCATCACATTTAGTCTCCCTCTTAAATAGGGACACCCTAGGACATGCATTATATAGAGCTCTCTAAAAATCAGAAACTGACTTGCAAGCTGTGTTTTATTTTTCTGTCTCTTTCTTTTTCATTTACAAAGATCATCCTGCATTGAGTCAATATTGCTCCCAAGAGGGCTCAACATCCACCTAAGGACCCCATTGTCACCCGACAAAGAGCATCACTGATGGCTGCCAACCCTGAAGAATCATCTCAAGTCTCTCGAGAAGAGGTCAACGAAATAAGGACCAAGATGGATGAAATGTTCAAACTCATTCAACCAATGGCCATAAAGGATACTACTGCAATCCTATCATCATCCATGACTTCGTCCAAGGACCCTGAACCCGCTAACCTAAGGATCGTGCTGTAATTTGACAATGCTAGGAGGAACAAAGAAGATGCCAAAGGAATCAACGCGGAGGAGGAGGAAACCATACTGCTCTCACCTGCCGTAAAAAGGACCCCCCTGGACCCTCTCAGTCTGAAAATCCATAACACCTACGGTTTCACTTCCTACAATGAGCTCTGTTTCCTTCTGGACCACCCAAGACCTGCTAGGTTCAAAATGCCTGACTTCCAAAAGTATGACGACACCGGTAACCCTATTGCTCATCTTCGTCTCTATGTTAGGGCGTTGAGCGGTCATGGCAACGATCCGAAACTCTTCATACAGTTATTCCAACACAGCCTCATTGGGTTTGCTCTACAATGGTTCGCCCATTTGGACCTAAGAAAGATCACGACTTGGATCGAGTTGGTTAATGCATTCAAAGCTTAGTACCGTCACAATATTGACCTCACCTCTGACCGATGGTCTGTGATGACTATGAGTAAGGGCGAAAAAGAAGGTTTCAAGAACTATGCCTTGAGATGGAGAGAAGGCACTGCACAAGTCAATCCCCCACTAGAAGAGAAGGAGTACGTGCAATTGTTCGTACATACTTTCCAAGGTATATTCTACAAGAAGCTCTGCACAAGCGTGGAGAAAAGCTTCTTTGAACTTATCATGCAAAGGGAGATGATAGAAAATGGTCTCAAGACAGGAAGGATCATGGACCCCTATGCCAAGACTGGAGAAAGTTCTGCTAAAATAGCTAAGAAGGCAGCTACTACAAGGGGAATAATCAAGAAGGAGAGCGAGGTGTCTGCCATCTTGCCAAGCCAACCACCCCAATATTGTCCACCACTACAATCACACCCTGTCATGCCCTTACCCGCCTTAACCATCCTTGTTCCAACCTTTAACTATGGCCCTGCTGGGGCACGACCCAACTTTAATAGACCTGCCCGACGCAACTATACCTTTGACACCTTAGCTTGCACCCAAACTGAGGCTTACCATAACCTGCTGAAGAACAATATCCTGAAGCCCATACCTGCTCGCCCATTGCCAAGCCCTCTACCCCTGACCTTCAATGCCGCCCTCACTTGTGAGTACCATTCGGGTGGCCAAGGCCACGACACCGAAAGCTGCTTCTCTCTCAAGCACAAAATTCATTACCTGATAGACAACAAGACTATTGATCTGCAACCGGTGAATCTTGCTCCAACCCCCAATGTGACCACCAACCCTCTGTTGGACCACATCGTCAATATGATACTAGTAGAAATGGAAGGCAAGGGAGAGTTCGATGGGCCCATGGCTGAAGATTATGAGTTGGATTGGGAGACCAGTGAAGAGGATGACTAGGAGGAGGATCTCCCGTTATGCTCGATTTATCTCTATAACCTTAATGAGATGCCTGATGCTTCTGATTGGCTAGTTGAGGAGCCAACGCTTCCGGAAGAAGAGCTTGTTGAAAACATGGTTGTGGACGGATGGGGTGCTGAGTTTCTATATCCAAAGTATGCAGTCGTTGAATGTCACTTGTTGGAGATCTCTTGGCCCGCGACTGAATACAACTATAAGATATGGGCTAGGGGCTAGAAGAGCCAAGAGCATAGATAGAGTCATTCGAGTTAGAAGGAAGTAAACTAGTCGTCCTATTTACAGAAGAACCTACTGCAAAGAACAAAAAGGAGGTCAATGGGGATGACAACTGTGCCAGCAACATCAGCATGTCCAGAGCTCTAGAAGAAGCTTTTGCTTGTCTTGCCTTGGCTAAGGAGCGAAATCACAAATGGAGTATCGAAGATGTGGGCATTGTCCCAAGGCCTTACTAAAATGGGTTCTCTTCAAAAGCGTACAAGAGAGGGGTGTTTTCACTCACTTTCTTTCCATCCCTTTACGTTTTGTTCATAAATCAATATCTGCATTTCTATTTCTTTAAAACAAAACTATATGCTTTTCACTAACATAATAAAATGGTTAAGTCTTTTATTCATTGTTGTTATCTTATTTTCTCTTGTGAATGGTGACTACTTCCTATACAAGGGGCATGGTTTCTCTTATGGAATGATCTAACTTGAAGGGATGATAGCATGAGTTAACCACTCGCCAAATGATCAGCTTTTCCAAGAAAGAGAGCGTAAGGATAAGTGAGAAAACTACCCAAAGGCAACACTTGTAAGACACCGAAGCTAAGCGACGTGTGGCCAGACTATCAGGATGAAGAGGAGCCATCTTTCATCTCCCTATAAAAGTGTTCATATTCCCTTTGCTTAACCCCTAATGCCTCACAACCAGCGAAATGTTCCTTGTCAACCCTGATCCAAGACCGTCCCTCTACACTGGGGCAGACAATAATCGAGAGCTCTAGGAATAGTATCCATCCTCTATCAAGCTAGGGCAGTGTCGAAGGCTCTATAGATCAAGCAATTTAGTTCAAATGTGAAGAGAGCTCCTCATTTCATTTCCCATACAGTCAGAAGTAACCCCTTGTGAAACACGTTAAGCCATTTATCTCTTTCAAAAAAACCCCAACCTAGGGATCACCACCCACATTAGGTAAGATTGAACTGCTAAGGAAAAGGTCTAAGGAAAAAAGGGTTGTAGAATTGTTCGTTTCATAAAAGGAAAGAAAGAGATGAAAAGGAAAAAGAAAAGTAAAAGAAAAGAGTTACCAAGGGTTAAGAGGCCCCAAAAAAAAAAAAAACATCTAAGGAAAGGCCTAAAGAAAACCATGATTGAGTCATCTTGAAAAGCATATTAAGAGGGCCGAAAGAGAAGAGAATCATGTTTATCTCAAAAAGCATATAGAAAAATCCAAAGAAAAGAGTCATTTTCACCTTGAGAAGTATATAGTAAGAGCAAGGAGGAAATTTAAAGGTGATCCTAGGTTACAAAGAAACTCAGTAGAAACAATAAGTTCAAGCCTTTATCCGTTCTTGCAAAACCCCAAAACCATGACCTACATTACAACCCTACTAAAGTCCACTCTGATGAAAAATGGATTGTTTGATCTAAATGAGCTAGACACGCTACCGAAGCTAAAGAAGAACCCTAACCTTACTGGAAAGGAAAAATAGTCAAGGACGATATGGATCTAAAGCGTGCCGAAAGTAACATCAAATTTGAGCCTACATATCCCATTGTTTCAAAAACCCCATAACTTAGCCCACAGTACGGTCCTACAGCAAAGTCTCCTCAGATCGAAGGACTGGCCACTTATCGCTCTACTAAAGGTTAGGTAAGCTGCTGCTAAAACCCTGAGAGTTGAGATTTTCAGCCCAAGAATCCTGTACGCTAAACCCGAGGTAGAGAAATCAAAGGTAGTCGAAAAGTTGAGAAAGGTACGAAGTGCTATCATCTCGTCAAGGTAAAGTTAATCTAGAGGAGAGGCCGAACCCCCGAAGGAAGGGGTTATCATTCCAAAGATGCTGAGTTTGATCGCACCCTTTGTCATTCCTTAACTAATATATTTCTAATATGTGCATACATTTTCATAAAATAAAATAATAATAATAATAATAAATAAATAAAAAGAGCATGAGCTTTGCATATATATGACATAACTCTCTGTAGAAACAGAAGTCACCAACACAGTTTAATATAAACCCATGCAATAAATATAAAGCATCATCATCCATCACATGCATCTGGTCATGTACTTAGCTGTAAAAATTATAAATATCCCTGCCTATCCATACATTTGACTACCTAAATATCATAAACATTCATCTTCGTACAAAATTTGCAAAATAAAACTATCTAACATAAATACATCTCCAGGATAGGGGCAAAAGAAGATCAGGGTCTCCACTAGGGGCATCCGTCAAAGGTCAAAATTGATATCCTCCAGATCGAAATCTCTAAAACCCGGCATCAAAGGAGATGGATAGCTACTAGAAGCACCAGCATCTTGCGAAGAAGACACAACCAGAATCAGCAAGACAAAGGAATAACTAAACAATAGCAGAGCGAAAAGAAGAAGAAGGGAAAGAACAACATACCCCACCACCTCCAATTTGGGCTAACCGAGCCATTAGGGAAGCCACCTCTGCCTGGTACTGATCCTACTCCATCTGGTACTGATCCCTCTAGTCCCTCACAGCGGTAAAATCAGCCTGGGGCACGTATCCCCCAACACGACACCAAAAGTCAACCACCCCCTGGCCAACAACATATCCGCCGTCTACTACCTCAAACCGAGAAAAGGCACCTATAGAATAAGCCCCGAAGTGTGCGGCGTAGTCGGTATCTGGAGGAAGCAAGAAACTGGTACCCAGCTGGCACTCCTGATAAGGAATGGGAACCCCCTCTACCAAGGCTTCGAATATATACTCCGGTGGATCTCCTGCTGACTTAAACTTCTCATGAAACTGCCGTCAGTATCGATCCCCTAGATAGGACTCCCAAGAATTGTCACTGAGAAAGAAGCCCTCGACAGGGATAATGGGACCAAGTACCGCACTGTCTTATAATGAACTGATCCAATGAAGGTCGCCAAGTCATGTCCCTCACCTCAATCAGCTGCAGGTTCGCCTGAAGCGTCACAAAATCAGTGATCTTCGATTGCTGGGCTACCCGGTCACGAGCCCACCTCAAAGCACGAGGATAAAGGTCATCCTCGATAATTGCAAGACGATGAACTGGCAGGTACTCGCAGCTCCACCAGACAAGGAAAGGCCAGAAGCCAGTCATGCTGCCCCAACTAGAGGAAGTCCAGACCCTCATCGACCGAAGAAAGTAGCCGAAGGAGAAGGACCCCCAATCCGGCTTAGATAAAGCCCTAAGATCAGCTACTATGCTCACCAAACGAAAAGGCACGAGCGACTTGTTGTTATTGCAGAAGCAGCTGAAGATGATGTACAGAACAAGTCACCGCCTCATGATGTCTCGTCAGGCAGGTGATGGCTCAACAACAAAGGTACTGTCATCCCGACTGAACTAGGAAACTGGAAAAGCAGAACGCTCGAGAGTGGGCAAGTCCAGCAAAATGCATGCATCGTCTCTACTGACTGACTACAAAATGATTCGCCGATCGACGAAGGAAAGACCCGTGATGATAGCCCAATCCAAAGGAGTAGGTCCCAACTCGAAGCAAACAAAATGGAAGGTTCCGATCTCTCTAAACCACCTCTCTATATGTGCCAGCACCAGATGTCAGTTTAGGCGGTTAGCTTGTAATCCTATGAAAGCCCTGAACCCAATCTCGGCCAAGAAGGCACAGTAGGATGGAGTGGCTCACTGCATGGTCACAAACACCTGATGGACGACCTCTCTGAAAGTTATATGTACCCACGGTGGGGGCAAATACTGTCTAGAATATACACTGGGATAATAGGCAAGATTCCCAGTGGTGGAATGTCTGGTACCTCCAAATCGTCTAACTCAGCGTCTATCTGTCTGTGCTGGATGGAGGCTCTCCCGTAACCAGTCACCTGATCGCCAAGACCCGGTACCTCCTCCTCTGCACCAATCTCCTCCTCAAAGGCCTGCTCAACTGGAGGAAAGGGGTCGACAGGTGGTCTACTCCCCCGTCCGCTTCGACTAGACGATGCATGTCCAGTAAATCGCTGGCTACCCCTAGATCGACTGGAACCACTGACAGAATCCGGCCGAGCCCCCTTCCCGGAGCGGCGTCTCCTCACGAAACTATCATCACCCGCATCTGCCATCCTTAAAAGGTAAGCCAAGGTAAGAGGCGTTAATATAGGGTATATGCAGATAATAACCAAGGATAAAAACATGAGTATGAAAAATTAAAAAAATGATGACACAGTTGACACTAGATCCAACCCTAGCCAATTTCAAAAGGTTTTTAAAATGCAACTCTCAAAAGTTTTTAAAATTCAACTTCTCAAAGGGTTTCTTAATCCTTTTCTCCAAATTTTTTAAACAACAAAAAACTCTTTCCTCCAAAGACCCATTTTCGAAAAGACTTTCTTGCAGTTCAAAATTAATTCTTGAAATTCTAAAATTTTTTTCTTCCCGAAAATTCATTCTAGGAATCATAGTTTAGAATTCTCCAAAATCAAATCTCAAAATCCCTCAATCCATCTCAAAGTTTTTCTAATCTTGTTTCTATTACAATCCATATTCTAGATTTTCCAAAAATTCTTCCTTAAAAAGTTTTCAAGGTTTTGAAAAAAAGAAAAAAAAATTTCCTGTTCCAAAATTTCTGTCGAATTCCAAATCTTTTCGTTTATTCTCAAAATCCAATCTTATACGTCAAAATGAATTTCCTCCACCTTTTGATTTTCCAACTTCAAGTTAAATCTCAAGGGTTTTCTGTCTTTTTCCTTCAAAAAGATTTTATTTCAAAACCTTTTCCAACTCTTTCCTTGATTTCTAAAAATTTTGGCAGAGTTCCGCTTGAAAACGGTCTCTACCACACTCATGACATCAACACAAAATACAAACCATGCACTCTACAACATTACAATCACGTAGCACCAACACCCGCGCACACTTTTCAAATTTCTAAGCTTTTCAAAAGGCTTGTTTTATTTTTCAACAAATCAATAATTTTCAAAGTTATCCTAAAACTTCTCAAAATCATTTCAAATGTTCTCTAAAATATTCCTACATTTTTCTAAATTTTAAACTCTATTAATTTCATCACTTTCTCAACTTTCTCCATTTTTCCTATTTTTCTAAGTCTTTTTCTATTTTTAAAAAAATAAAAAGTTTTCAAAAAATCACAAAACTTCACATGGTTGTTAAACACATTTTTCCAAGGCACACGGTATAAAAATCTAGCCTAAAAACTCAATGCCCAAAGCAGTAGGGATAAACCCCCAATTCTTGCAAATACCCCTTCACATAATCACGTAAAATCACTAAAATTCAATCAAACAAGCACTGAAATGCAAAAATAATTCCACCACAGTGTTCAAAACATCAATTTTCACTGTTCACATGGCTCAAACAGAACTCTACACATCGAAATCCACATAAAATCTAAAACTCACCTCTTGGAGTTCTCCAGCGAAACCTTCTCTTCTGGAAAATTTTCTGGTGACATGGTCTACTTCCGATAATCCCTTGTGGTCCCTATGAAGCACTGTTGCAATATCCAAGTCGGTTTCCTCGCAATGCCTCTCGGTTTTGCGAAAATCCTTTAACTCTTGCAGCAGAGTCGAACCAGAAATGTTTCTAGTTTTGATACCAAGCTGGGCGCCACTAGTAGTGGTGCTAAGCCAATTCTACCAAAGGCGCGCCAGTTCCAAATTCCAGGCAGTTTTGCGCTTTTTCTCGTCAATACTCGATTTCAAAGGCCTTTGGGCCCATTATCCATTTCCAAACTCCCGTTTTCAAAAATTTTCAAAATCCATCCCTCCTACCACCACACGGCCAACATGGGACTCTTACTCTATTATTTTCTGTCTTCGTCAAGCAAAGACAGAAAAAGAGGGGCAACTGTAAGCACCCCATTTTTGCCCGCTCGGTAGTCTCCAGTCCATCCAGACTTGTATTTAAGTCAATATAGACATATTCCAATCTAAATCAACTTTTCAAGTCTAATCTTGTCAATCAATTGCTTCGCAGGCCCTTTGGGCCCAAAAAGAGGCAAAATGGCCAAAATGCCCTCAGGGGTATTGTTCGGTCCAATTCCAATGGGCACGTCTTTTCAAAGATGGTAAATCCCCTTTTTAGTCCAATTCTAATTAAATCCAGCACACCTTTCGAGAAATTTGATTCCTCGAGGTGTTAAGAACATCCAATCCGGTACGTTTCCAAGTGAACCCTTCAGAATGGTAAGTCCCTTCAAACCCGTCGACCGGGACGAGACCCCAAGTCCTCGAGATGGTAGAGCGGTCCACCTTTGGCACCTACTAGCCCGCCAATGAAGCAATGTCCGTTTGGCATGCCTTCTGAAAAAGTTGATTCCTCAAGTGCTAAGTCCACCTAGCAGCTTCCAGAAATTAGGCAGTCTCTGGAATGAACGCGACCCATTAGAGTAACGAAAATACTCGTAAACATCGCAACCGTTAGAGTGACGGAAATACTCGCAAACAAGTCGATATAGTGAATTTCCAACAAACCCCTATATCACGAGACCACAGTTAGAGTTATGGGAACACTCAAAACCCAGGTCAACACCGGTGCTTACTAGCCCACTTCGGTGAGAGATGACCAAACTGCCCCTAGGGCCATTTTCGGCACATTTTTTGAGAAAGTACCTAAGTCCTCAGAATGATAAGTCCACATTTCCAATATTATCTTAAAGATAATCCAGCATGATTAGGTGCCTTCTAGTCAATTTTAGGCCAATTTCGAGACATTTCGGTCAAGATAACCATTTTGCCCCTAGGCATCCGAAATCCTTGAGAATTACACCGACTCTCGGTATTAAACCGATAACCTCCTGAGAATGCTTTTTGTAGTATTCCCAACCTTCCATTACCTTTCCGAGTCATTCTGAGTCAGTTCCAGCAAACCCGGTACAGAATGACTGTTTTGCCCCTGGTGGGCCGGTCGCCCCTTCTAACCACACCAACTTTGGGTAACAAACTGGTAACCTCCTGGGACATTTTAAGTAATGTTTCCAAACATCAAGTCTTCTTCCGGGACATTCGGAGTCCATACCGGCAACTTTCCGGCCCGATTGACCGTTTTTGCCCCTAATGGCTTGGTCAACCCTTCTAACACATCTCGTCATCATTTTTCAATTCTAATACCTCCGAGACTCTATTCTAAGGGTTCCTGTTCTTTTCTGGCCTTTCGGGCCATTCCCGGTCCTCTAAATCCTTCCCAGACCTTCCGAAGCTACTCTTAGTGAAGCTAGGCTACAAATTGCATGGTAGTCACTAGTACAGGTGCCTAAATCTTCTGAAGATACGTTGCTTGTTGACCTTAAAAATTTCCTAATTGGCTGGCGCCACTACTAGTAGCACCAAGCCAAAAAATGGCCTGGCGTCACTAGGAGTGGCGCCAATGTAAACTTTTTCCTAGCGCCACTACAACAGGCGCCAAGTCAATCCACTCTCTATAAATACAGAGCGTCCTCCAGCGTGAAAAGGGTCCGCAAACTCAATCCAAAAACCTTATTCTTTGATACACAGAGCTCGTAGCCTCTCCAAACCCTAGTCTTCTTTAGGTTCTCCAAACCCTAGCCTCCCTACACAAACCCTAGTTCCTATATACTCCCATACACTCACATACACCCCCATACACTCTTACACTAGCCTCCAAATCCTCCATTGAAGACTTGAAGTGCTGCAACTCTGAAGCTCCCGAAGATTAAGACAAGCCCTTGAAGACTAATGCAAAGCAAAGCGAGGACCAAAGCAAACAAGCAAATAAAAGCAAACAAAATAAGAAGATACAAGGTAGGCTCTCCATTTAAATTTACGCATTTTTCCCCTCTTTCTTCTCTCTCTGAACCCGCTTAGGTTTTCTTCTATTTTAATCCTTCATCTTCTTCCCCCCTTTTTTGCATGCTTGAAACAAGGGACTTCCAGGTCCATGTGTAGGATTAGGCTATTGAAGGTCACCGTGTCGAGGGCTTTCTTTTAGTCTAACCGGAGACCACGTGGGTTCGGCCCCCTTGATTATGTGGTGAAGCCTTAACCTTGTATATTCACAACCTCCTTTTCATTGTGCATATCATGATCATGCATCTCTCCAAAATCTGTTTTCAAACTTGTTTTCAAAACTTGCATTAAAATCATTTTCAGAGTTTGTGTTAAAATCTTCTTTTCAAAACTTGTTTTCAAAATCACAATCCTAGGGTGATTCTGGCCATTTCAAATCCTTGTTGTTTTCAAAACCACTATCTTAGAATGGTTCTAGACTTCTTATGGTTAGAATCGTTTTAGAAAAGTGAGTTATTTTTATGGACTTTCCAAAAAACTCTCTTTCAAATCTCTCTTTCTAAAAATCTCTTTTCCAACATACTTTCTTAAAACTCTCTCCAATCTCCTTTCCAAAATTATTTTCTAAAACCTGCCTTCAAAAATTTATTTTTCAAAACTCCTTTTCAAGCTTCTTTCCAAAAAAGCTCGATCTAAAATTCACTTTCTAAAAACGCTCGCCAAGTTTCCTTCCCAAAAATCCCTTTTCAAAAACTCTCTTTCCAAAATTCGTTTTTCAAAAACTCCTTTTTAAGATCTCCTACAAAATCTCTGTTTTCAAAAACTCGCTTTTCAAAAATCTCTTTTCTTAGAGTCTAAGTTAAACTCTGTAGACAACAATTAGGAAACCCTAATTTCCTTTCTTAAAACATGATTTCCACTCTTGCCTCAAAACCTACGTTTCCAAAATATCCTTTTTTACATCTAAACCATATATTTCCAAAACCTACTTTCTACTCCAAAATCTAGGATTTCTAAAACTTCCCCTTCCAACTTCATGTCAAATCCAATCTTCCCTTTAGGAAACCAAATCCTATCTTCCCATTTAAGAAACTAGATATAATCCTCCGTCTTTGTAAACAAAATCAAAACGCCTCTTTTTTAGAAACAAAATCCAAATCTTTCCTAATTCAACTTCTTCCTAATCCTATACTTTCCTAAACCTTAAGTTTCCAAAACCTAAACTTTTAAATCTTTCCTTAAACTTTAAACTTCTTAATCTTCCCTAAATTCCAAGCTTTCCTAAATTCCATTCCTTTCCGAATGTCAACTTTCCAAATCTAAATCTTCAAATCTTTTTTAAACTCGAACCTTTCCTAATTTCAAGTATTTCTAAAACTTAACTTTAAATCTTTCTAAAATTCTAAACTTTCCAAATTTTCAAATATTTCCAAATCAAAACTTTCTTAAGTCAAAACTTTCTAAATTCGAAACTTTTTTAAGTTAGAACTTTCTAAATTCTAGGCTTTTCAAATTACAAATTTTTCCTAAATTGAAATCTTCCCTAATTCAAAACTTTTCTAAATCGAAACTTTCCTAAAATGAAACTTTCCTAAAATGGAACTTTCCTAAATCCGATCTTTCCCTAGTCTTCCAAGTTCAATATTCAAGTCAAATCTTTCTTAATCTCAGGTTCCTCCTAAATCCTATCTTTCTTAAGTCTAGGTTTCCTAAATCTTTCTAAAATAAGTCTAAATCCTTCTTCTAAGTTCTATCTTTCTAAATCAAAGTCCAATCTTCTCAATTCCAAATTTCAATTTCCAATCTTCTATTCTAAGTTCAAATCAAACCCTTTTTCAAATTGAAATTTCTTTTTCAAATAAAACCTTCTATTTTCTATCAGACTCTTGTCCAAACTACTATTGACTTAATTCCTCAAAAAGGATATGTAGACAACACTCATGGGTGTTGGCCCAAGAAGGCAACCCAAGAGGGGGGTGAATTGGGTTTTATAAAATTTATATCAAGAATTGCAACTAAAAACAGTTTATGCAATGTAGTAGTGAGCAATCAAACTAATAACCCAAGCAAACAAATAATATAATGTAATGCAAGCAAGTATTGTAAGCAAAGAGATGAAGAACACCAGATTTATAGAGGTTCGGCCAAACCTTGCCTACGTCCTCTCTTCCTCGATCCTCTCGAAGGTATTCCACTATGTAAACTTTCCTTACACAGCTGCTAGTTTATCTCCAAATGCCTAGCTCACTCTTACAAGAGCTCTTCCCCAAGCTCTCAAAACCCAAGAGATTTTGTCCAAGCTTCTCTCAAACTTACGAGTGTTTTTGTCCAAGCTTCACTCAAACTTTACAAGAGATTTTGTCCAAGCTTCTCTTAAACTTACAAGTGTTTTTCCCAAGCTACACTCAAACTCACAAGTGTTTTTCTCAAAAACACTCAAACTCACAAGTTTACAAACCAACCCAATAATAGATGAAGGTTGTACAATAAATAACACTCTCTCAAAGAGTAGATAAACAAATTTTCAGCTCACTCAAGAACCCCCCAAATGAATAAAAATAGTGTATAAGATGTAGGAGATGAAATCTCACTTGTAGCTCTTAATCTTGTGTTCTTCTCATGTTCTTCTTACACCAATATGTGTTGGGGATCTTGTATATATAGCCTTGAATCTATTTTAGCCGTTGGAGAAGTATGGGAGTTGATTTGGTGGTAGATCGGACCATTACTCCTGTCAGAAAAACTAGCTGTTGGTGTTGGGAGTCAACTCTTTTGGAGCAGGAGTCGACTCTTTTTGTGTTTCTGCAGATTTTTTAAGGCACTGTCCAAATGAGTCGACTCTTTTGGGCCAGGGGTCGACTCTTTTTGTCTAAAACTGCAAAATCAACTCTCTGTTTGAATGAGTCGACTCCTTTAGCTTCAGGGGTCGATTCTTTTTACCTCCAACAGATTTTTCAACCTCTATTTGAATGAGTCGACTCTTTTGTGCTAGGGGTCAACTCTTTTTAGGAAAATCCTTAACTTTTGCAATACTTCTTCCATCTTCTTCAATATCTTCAAGCTCTTTAAGTATCATCCAAATAAGGCTTCCAAGGTTTGAAAAGACTTCTTCAAGGCATGTTAACTTTAAGAACATCTTCAACTCTTCAAGATAAAATCAATACACTTTTGATTACATTTAGAGTTCTTCAATCAACATCACTTCTTCCATTGATCTAAGTCTTCTTCAAAATCTTCAAGAGAGCTTCCAAAACTTGAGATCTTTTTTCTTCAATTGATCTTTCATGCTTATTGAACATCTTCAATCTCTTTACTTGATCTTCATCAAATTGATTTCTTCTAGGATTCTTCAATCAATATAACTTCTTCCATCAATTCAAGACTTCAACATAATCTTCAATGAAGCTTCAACTCTTGTGATTTCTTATCAATACTTTCAAGACATCTTCAAAATTTCTAAGAAAGCTTCCATGTCTTTAAGTGAGTCTCTTTTTCTTCCATTCTTGCAAGACATCTTCAAATCTTCAAGGTGAGCTTCCATATCTTGTAAGAGTCATCTAAATGAAGTTATAACCATGAGATTGCTGAATGTGTCAACTCATCATACTTATTGTCTCCATTGTTTCTTGACAAGCTTCTCACCACAAGTTCTTCAACATATTCAATGTGACAAGTTCTCTATTGTTACTTGACAAGCTTCAACTCATTGATCCCCCTTTCCTTTATGCTTTATGCCTCAATGCATTTTCCCGATTTAGAGCAGAACAATCAACCAATTTAGAAGTTTATAGCATACATGATGATATAGTGGACTTGATATGGCCATGAGAATCGAGAGTCTTTATAGTGAAGTGTAAACCATATTTGTATGGTGCCAGCTCTTCGGTCTTCAATTCTACTTGAAATCCTTTGTTGTATTTGCACTTCTATTTGTACTTTAGTCTTCAAGAATTGATTCCATGTCAACTTAAAAACTCTTCAAATAATCTTGTATGAGTGCTTTGCTCCTTTGAATAACTTCTTGAATCATTATAAGATTTTCAATCACTTGCATCCTTCTTTTCAATACTTGTTGAACTCCATGAGCATCTTCAATCTCTTCAAGAATAAGATTGCCTAAATAATCTTCTTGTTTGATACTCAACCGATCAACTTAATTATTTTCTTATTATCAAATGATTATAATGTAACCTGCACATTTAATTGAAATCATTAGATAACAACCACATGGTTTTGTTATCATCAAAATCAACATGGGGATCAACCTTGAGTCAACAATGAGTGCAGTCATAACTCTTTTCAAATCTCTAATTCCATAACATTTTTCAAATCTCCAATTATACAATCTTCTTCAAGTTTTCAATTCCATAATCTATTTCAAATTTCTAATTCCAAAAATCTATTTTCAAATCTCTATTTCTAATCTCTAAAACTTTCTTTCAAAATCAAATCTATCTTTTTAAATCTCTTTTCTCAAATCGAATCAAGTCTTTTCAAATCTGTTTCAAAATCAAATGTTATTCTTACACTTGCCTATCATGCATCATGTCAATTCATTTCTAAAGATTCTTTTCAAAAGTGGATAGTTTTGGACATTTGTTAATTGAAGACTCTGATGGATGAATCTAGGGTGAATAGACATGTAGGTACTGCAAGGGCAAGGTAGGGTAATGGCTTAGTGCGCCTTCCCTACATGTAACCAACCTCCAAACCTAAGATCACTGTTGTCGAAAGACCAAAATGGAGTTATTTTAAAAAAGGGCTTAAATATTTTTCAAAGGTTGCCAAACAACCTGTTTTCCTAAAAACCCTCTCTTGAGGAAGTATTTTCAAAAACCCTAAGTGTAGTTTTTGAATTATGCTTAGTTTTTAGGTGACCTAACTCACCTTAATCAAATTAGGTGGCGACTCCAAATTGTTTTCCAAAAGCCCTTTATTCAAATCAATTTTTAATTCAAACCTAGTCGCACTCATTCTTCTAGGAGGATGATTTCTAACAAGAGAGTACAGTATTTTTCCCGCTTATGTGTGTATTCCTCGAGTACAAAAAATCTAGGCATGATAGGTTCATGCGAGTTCAGACCTCCTCTTGTTAGGATAGTGTGACTGGTTTTTTGCCCTCTTTGGTTTGGTGGAGCTATGAGTACTTGCTAGTCCGTCGTCCAGAGGTAGTAGAGGTTGACCTTTATCCTCAATCCTTGAGATGGGCTCGTGATCAGGTGGCCCTCCGATCTGAGATCACCAACTTTGTGATGCTACGGGCGAACCTAGAGCTAATAGAGCTGAGAGATGCGATGTGGCAGCCCTTTGTTAGATCAGTTCATTATAAGGCGGTCAAATATCTTATCCTAATGTCTTTATCAAGGATTTCCTTTCTGAGTGATGAGTCTTGGGAGTCTTATCTAGGTGAACGATATTGGCATCAATTTCATGATGAGTTTCGGTCAACTAGGGATCCACCTGAGTACATGTTCGGAGCTTTGGTCGAGGGGGCTCCTATTCTATACCAGGAGCGTTAGCCAGGTGCTGATTTTCTACTTCCTCTAAAGACTGACTATGCCATATATTTTGAAGCTCACTCTGTAGGCACCTTCACTTAGTTTGAGGTGGTGGTTGAAGGTTACGCCGTAAGCCAGGAGGTAGTTGACTAATGGCGTCAAGCGGGAGGATATGTGCCTCAGCCCGAGTTTGCTGTTGTGAGGGATCAGAGAGACCAGTACCAGACTGAGAAGGACCAATTTCAAATGGAGAGAGATCAATTCCAGGCCGAGGTAGCTACTTTTACTGCACGATTGCCTCAGATGGGAAGTAGTGGGGTATTATTCATATGTTTTTCTGATTTGGGCTCTTCTTTCTGTATAGGATGCTAGTACTTCTAATAGTCGGCCACCTCCTCCTAAGCCAGGTTTCGAAGACTTTGACCCGGATATTGACTTTGATCTCTTATGGATGCCCCTTGTCGCAGGCCCAACTTCTCTTCTACACCATGTCCTAGACATTCATTTGTTTTGTTAGACAGTGTATTTTGTAATTTTTGAACATAATAGATACGTATGATTCAGATAGCCAAATGTATGTATTAATGTATGAGCAGGGGTGAATGTTTATGATTTATATAGCTAAATATATGGACAGATGCATGTACAGGGATAATGATGATGGTGTATGTCTATTGCATGCTTTAAACATGACATTGAATTGCATTGGTGACTTCTGTTTCTATAGGGAGCTATGTCTTATGTATGCGAAGCTCAAGCCGAAATTTTTATAAAAAAAAGTGCATGCACGTGTGGGGAATACAATAGTTAATAAAATAAAGGGGGTGTTGTCCAGCTCTACATCCTTGAAACGGTGACTCCTTCCTTTTCAGGGGTTTGCCCTCTTATTTGGCTCTACCTTACCTTAACCAGATAATAGCATTTTGTACCTTTCTTACCCTTTTGATCAACTCTGATGTTCTATTTTGGGTTAGTGTATGGAATCATTTGGCTTGAACTCTCAACCCTTAGGGCTTTGGTAATGACTTACCTGACCTTTGGCAGAGCAATAAGCAGCTAGTCTTTCAATCTAAGGAGGCTTTGTTTTAAGACCATAATGTAGGCTAAGTTATAGGATTTTAAAACAACGGGATATACAGGCTCAAATTTGATGTTGCTTTCGATGGGTTTTAGATCCATACCATCCTCGGTTATTCTTCTAGCAGGGTTTGGTTCCTTACTATCCTTCCTTTGCATCAGCAACACATCTAGCTCATTTAGATCAAGCAATCTCTTTTCAATCAGATTGGATTTTAAAAGGGTTGTAATGTAGGCCATGGTTTTGGGTTTTTACAAAAAAAGATAATGGCTCAAACCTATTGCTTCTACTAGGCTTTCGTATCGCCTAGGATCACCTTTAGATTTTCCTTTTTGCCTTTATTATATACTGTTCAAGATGGCATGAAATAAGTCTCATTTTTTGTTTTTAAGGGCAGCTTGCCCCTTGAAAATTCTTTCTTTTTTTGCTTTCCTTTTCTTCTTTCTTTTTTGTGAGGTGGATACTTTTACCACTCCTTTTTCTCCAGATCTCTTCCTTAGTGTTTCATTCTAAACCACTAGGTAGTGATCCCTAGGTTGGGGTTTCCTTGAGAAGAAAAATAATCGGCTCAACAGATTTGACAATTATTGTTTTTTAATGTATAAGGAATGAAATGAGGGCCCCTCTTTATTTTGAAGTAGATTACTTGATCCATAGAGCCTTCACGTTGCTTCAGCTTGATAGAAGATGAGTGATATTTTTTATTAAGTCCTTCGTTATCTGTCTGCCCCAGTGTGGGGGAATGGTGTTGGATTAGGATTAATAAGAAATCTTCGCTTTTTCGTGAGGCACTAGTGGGTTGAGCAAAGGGATATACATTTTTCTTTTTAGAAAAATGAAAGATGACTCCTCTTTCTTTTGATAGTTTGGTAGCCCATCGCTTAGCTTCAATGTCTTCTAAGTACTACTTTTGGGTAGTTTTCCTCACTCGTCCTTATCCTCTCTCTTTTCAGAAAGTTGATCATTCAGTGAGTGATTAATGCATGCTATCACACCCTTCAAGTCAAGTCCTCCATCAGATAGAATGCACCCCTTGTTCAGGAAGCATTCATCATTCACAAGAATATGAGACATTAGCAATTGGATAAAAACTATCATTTTATTATTTTAAATGAAAAGCATAGAGTTCTTATGGAAATTGAGACATAAAGTTAAAGATAAAAAGGTAGAAGGGATAGAAAGAAAGTGGGTGAGAACACCCCTGTCTTGTACGCTTTTGTAGAAAATCCCTTTCAATAGGGTTTTCGGACGATGCTCCCATTTCCAACGCCCCATCCATCATTGCAATCCCCGGCCAAGGCAAGGCATGCGAAGACTTCTTCTAGGGCTCTGAGTGTGTTGATAGTGATGGTGCAATTGTCAGCTTCATTGACCTCCTTATTGTCCTCTGCAGCCTTTTTAGGTTCTTCCATAAACAGGGGAGCTAACTCGCCTCTCTCCAGCTTGAATAGCTCTACCGGTGCTTTTGGCTCTTCGAGTTCCCCACCCATGTCTTTGTAGTTAAACTTAGTCGCGGGCCAAGGGTTCTTCAATAGGTAGCGCTCAGTTGCGGCATACTTAGAGTGTAGAAACTCATCACCACAACCGTCAGCAGCCATATCTTCGGCAAAGTTCTCCTCCACAGGTATGGGCTCCTCAATCAGCTAGTCGGAAGGATCATGCACTTCATTGGGGTTATATAGATAGATCGGGCATGGGGGGAATTTCTCTTCCCAATCGCTTTCTTCATCAATCTCTCAATCCCTTTCATAATCTTCGACCATGATCACATCCAATTCACCTTCCTCCTCTATTTTCTCTAGTATCATATTAACTGTGTGGTCCGGAAGAGGGTTTGTGGTTACATTGGGAGTAGGAGTAGGGTTCACTGGTTGTAAGTCAATGGTTTTATTGTCTATCAGGTCTTGAATTTTGTGTTTAAGGGAGAAACAGCTTTCGATGTCATGCCCTTAGCCGCTTAAATGATACTCATAAATGAGGCCACCATTAAAGGTTGGAGGTAAAGGGCTTGGTAATGGACTGGCCGGTATGAGCTTTAGTATGTTCTTTAGCAGGTTATGGTAGGCCTTGGTTTGGGTGCAGGCTAAGGTATCAAAGTTACGGATGCATCAGCCTATTGAAGTTAGATCGCACCCCAGCAAGGCCAAAGTTAGGTGCTTGTGTGGGCATGGTTAGAATGGGCATGGGTAGGATAGGGTGAGACTAAAATAGTGGACGGTATTGCGGTGGTTGAATGAGTGAGATGGTAGACACCTCACTCTCCTTCTTTATTACTCCCCTTGCGGTAGCCACCTTTTTGGCTATGTTGGCAGAACTTTTCCCTATTTTTGCATAGGGATCTATAATCCTCCCCGACTTAAGACCATTCTTTATCATTTTTCCTTGCATGATGAGCTTAGAGAAGCTTTTCTCCACTCTAGTGCAAAGTTTTTCATAGTATATGCCTTGGAAAGTGTGCACGAACAATTGCACATACTCCTTCTCTTCCAGCGGCGGATTGACTTGTGTAGCTGCTTTTCTCCACCTAAGGGCATAACTTTTGAAGCTTTCTTTATCTCCTTTACATATTGTCATCAAGGACCACCAGTCAGAAGTAAGATCTATGTTGTGGCGATATTAGGCTTTAAATGGGTTGACTAGCTCGATCCAAGTTATGATTTTCCTTAAGTCAAGTCGAGCAAACCATTGCAAGGCAAATCCAGTGAGATTATGTTGGAACAATTGCATGAGAAGCTTTGGATCATTGCCATAACCACTCAATGCCCCAGCATAAAGGCGAAGGTGAGCAATAGGGTTACCGGTGCCATCAAACTTTTGAAAATCGGGCATCTTGAACTTGGCAGGTCTTGGAAGGTCCGAGAAGAAGCACAGCTCGTCATAGGATGCAAGCCTAAATGTGTCATGGCCATGGAGGCTTTGCAATGAGTCTTCCAGCCCTTGAATTTTTTTACTGAGAGGGTTAAGGGAAGTTCTTTTCAAAGCAGGCGAGAGCAATATGGTTTTCCTTTCTTCAGTGTTGGCCCCCTTTGGATCCTCTTTGTTTTTTCCCGTAGTGTCAGATTGTAGCGCAGCCCTTGGGTTAGTAGGTTCAGAATCCTTGGGAAAGATCGTGGATGATGACGAGGTCAGAGCAGCATTTTTCATAGCCATGGTTTGGATGAGCTTAAACATCTCATCGATCTTGGTTCTCATTTCATTGACCTCTTCTTGAGAGACTAAGGATGACTCGTCCGGATTAGCAACCATTAGTACAGCTCTTTGTCGAGTAGTGATGGGGTCTCTAGGTGGCTGCCAATCTTTCTTAAGAGCAATGGTGGCTTTCTATGGTGTAGTCTCTATGAAAAAAAAAAAAAAGAAAAGAAAAGACACAATCCACAAGTTAGTCTTTGGTACTTAAAGAGCTCTATGCAATACATGCCTTAGGGATGTCTCATATTGAGAGGGAGACTAAATATGATGCATTTGGCTCACTTTTTGGAGATAGAGTTTCTGCCCCTATATGCAGATACCTTACCATCAAGTGAGAACATACATTCATTCATTCATTGATTTACAAAAAGTAGAGGAGTACATTAAATTTTGAGTTTAAAGTACAATAGAATCGAAGTACATTTTAATAGGGGGAGAGGGAACATTTTTCTTGGGGAGTTCTAACTATCTACTTTTACATTTGAGATCCTAAACTACTCTTGAGTCTTTGGACTCACCTTCTTTTAGTTTAACATTGGGGGGGGGGGGGGGGGGGGGGGGGGGGGTCATTGAGAAACCTTACTGTTTAATTGCCCCTTATCTTCTTGGCAACCCTATCTTCGTGAGCATAAAGGAATTGGGACTCCTATTTATGGAATAACTTAAAATGCATGCCATGAGTCATTGGGGTTACGTGGGAACCCTTAGGGTTTTGATAGGTTTTATACAAGGGAGAGTGATCTTAGCGTCACTCTTTATGGGTTAATCATATGCATGAAAACGTAGTGATTTGAGTTACTCTGGAACTCTTATCTTGACATGAAGTATTGAATGCATGAGCATGTATGCTAAGAGTAGAGAGATAGAGAATGTAATTGTAAAATAAATATGCATACATGAGCATTTATACAAGTATTATAACAGCAGGAATTAGATAAGGATAAAGAAAAGTAAAGCAGTCATCCTTTCCTCCATAGTTTTTGAAATTAACGTACGTGTCTTAAATTTGACAGAGGTTCGGCTATGTATGGTTTCTACATGAGCATGAGGTTAAGGGTTTACTAATACTTCCTAAGAAGGCTCGGTTCCCAGATCTTCAAACTTAGGTCCACTCCCCGAGGTGATGCCATTATAGGTTGGTGATCCAAGGGGGGGAACCATTAAGAGGCTGTAGGCTAAGAAACTAATAGAGCATCCGCTCACGACCAATATACCATTCCCCCTTCTAACTAGAAGGGACGTAACCAAGTAAAGAATGCAAGTGTACAAAGGCCAGTGCACAATGTAATGTGTGTGTGTGGAATTTTTAAAAATCGGAGGAAAGGGCTTAACAACTCCCATTCATCCTATTCATTCTATCCCATTCATTCATGACATACATGGCAATTAATATGACATAAAATAAAAATATGAACAAAGGTCCACCTACAAAAATAAAGATGCAAAAAGTCAGTACTTGAATGACAAACTTAATGCAAGATTGAATAATTGAATATGAATAAAATGCAAATAATGATATGTTTTTTAAAATAGCTTTGAAAAGTTTGATTTTGAAAATTTGAAGTGGATAAAATTAGACAAGTTAATCGAAGATTTTACATGGGTGAGGGGTGAAAAGACATGATAATGGCTTAACCGTCTAAGCATCCCCAGTGGAGTCGCTAGCTGTCGCTGCCCGATTTTTTGCACTCAAGAAAAATATACACAAGCGGAAAAATACGGTACTCTCTCATTAAAACTCATCCTCCTAGAAGGACGAATGCGACTAGGTTTGAATTGGAAATTGATTTTGAATAAGGGCCTTTGGAAAAAGATTTAGAGTCATCACCTAACTTAATTAAGATAGGTTAGATCACCTAAAACTAAGTGCAATCCGAATATTAAACTTAGGGTTTTTGAAGAGGTTTTGAAAACTTTTTCAAGAGAGGCTTTTTTAAGAAAACAGGTTGTTTGGCAACCTTTGAAAATATTTACGCCCTTTTTAAAAATAACTCCATTTTGGCCTTTAAAAACAGTGATTCTAGGTTCGGAGGTTGGTAACGTATAAGGAAGACTCACTAAGCTATCACCCTATCTCGCCCTTACGGTACCTATATGTTTATTTACTCTAAATTCACTCTTTTAGAATCTTCGATTATCCATTGTCCAACTATATCTATTTTGAAAAGAATTTTGAAAAGAGATTTGACATGATGCATGATATGCAAGTGCAAGAAAAGAATTTGATTTTGAAAATAACTTTGAAGAAAAGGATTCAATTTTGAAAATAGATTTGAAAAATAAATTTGAAGCTTGAAAGAGATTATGGAATTATAAATTTGAAAAATGTTGTGACCACACCCGTGAGGGTTGCCTACGTATCCCTTTGTTGAGAATCAAGTCAGTCGTAGTTTGGACAAGAGATTGATTGAAAGTAAACACTTTGAAGTTTTTGAAAAGTTTAACTTGAAAAAGTTTAATTTGAAAAGAGTTTGATTTGAACTTTGAATAAAAGATTTGAAATTAAACTTAGAATTTATTTTAATTTGAAATAGAACTTGAAGATTTTGAAATTGATTTTGATTTAAAAAGATTGAATTTGGAAGAAGAACTTAGACTTGATTTGGAAAGATTGAGATTTGAAAACATTTTGACTTAGATTGAACTTTGAAAACCATCTTTGTTTAGAAAGGAGTTTTAGAAAAATTTTGAAGCTTCCTAACTTTAGGGTTAGGGTTGAACTAAGGTTTGGCTTCCTAGGGTTTAGGTAACCTAGGGTTGAAATATATACTTAAAATAACAAGGTTTGATTTGATCTTGAAAAGTTGGATTAAGGAAGGTTTGATTTTAGAAAACTTAGAGTTAGGAAATATGAGATTTAAGAGAGATTTGGAAAAGATTTGATTTGATTTAGAAGCACTTGACTTGAAAAGACTTATAAATATTTGACTTGAGTATTTGACTTGAAAGAGTTTAGAAAGTTAAGGTTTAGGAAAGGTTGGATTTTGAAAAGCTTTGAATTAGGAAAGTTTCAAAATTAGAAAGTTCTATTTTAGGAAAATTTTGAATTTGAAAATTTTCATTTTAGGAAATATTTGAATTTAGAAATATTTGAAATTAGGAAAGTTTTAGAATTTGAAAAGATTTAATGAGTTGAGATTTAAAAAGGTTTGAAACGAGGGAAGATTGGAATTAGGAAAGATTTTGTTTCTATTTCCTAAGGTAGAAGATTAGATTATATTTTCAAAAATTGATGATTTGATTTTGTTTTCAAAATTGAAAGATTTGATTTGAGTTCCTAAATTGAAAGATTGGATTTGACATGAAATTGAAAAGGTTGAGTTTTGAAAATCTTAGACTTAAAGATCTGTGATTTGGTAGGAAAAGAGGTTTTGAAAACCTACAATTTAATGTTGAAAATAGTTTGGGAAACTTATGATTTGAGGCAAAAGAGGAAGTCGTGATTTAAGAAATTTCCTAATCATGGTTTCTAGGGCTTGACTTAGACTCCAAGACAAAGATTTTTTGAAAAGCAGATATTTTGAAGAGTCTTTTAGAAAGTAGATTTTGAAAAACAATTTGGAAAGAGGCTTGAATATGAACTTTTGAAATCTTTTGAATATTTCACTTTCGTAAAATGATTCAACCATGAAAAGATTAGAACCATTCTAGGGTTGTAATTTTGAAAAACAATAAGGATTTGAAATATAGACCATAATGATCACTTTGAATATCACACCTTTCTAAAATAATCCTAACCATAGAATGGCTAGAATCATCTTAAGATTGTGGTTTTGATAAAAACAAATTAGGGTTTAGACCAAAAAATTTGGACCTTAATAATCACATTAATGTAACACTTTCCTAAAACAATCCTAATCATGGAATGGCTAGAATCACTATACGATTGTGATTTTGAAAACAAGTTTGAAAAAAAAAAGATTTTGAATGCAAGTTTAAAAACAACTTTTATGCAAATTTAGAAAACAACTTTAAAAACAATTTTGAATGAATGTATACATATGATATGCGTAATACAATAGGGTCATGAACATACAAGGTTAGGCTTCACCACATAATCTAAGGGGCCGAACCCACACCATCAAAGGTTGAACTATAAGAAAGCCCCAAGCACGGTGACCTTCAACAGTCCTTCCTAGGCATGAATCGGGAAGTCCCTTGTTTCAAGCATGCAAGAAGGGGAGGTAGAAGATGAGGATTAAATAGAAGAAAACCCAAGTGGGTTAGGAGAAAGAAGAGAGAGGGGGGATTATATAAAAGTAAATAGAAAACCAATCTCGTATTCTTCTTACTTTGATTGCTTGGTTTGCTTTACTTTTTCATAAATCTTGAGAGCTTTAAAGTTGTAGCACTTGAGTCTTCAATGGCTTCTTGGAGGCTTGTGTTTTGAGTGTATATGGTGTATAGAGGCTAGGGTTTGAGTGTATGGAGGCTAGGGCTTGAGGAGACTTGAGAAAATTAGGGTTTAGAGAGGCTTTGAGCTCTGTTTTAAGAGAAACAGCGTTTCTAGACTGAGTTTGCTGACCCTTTTCACGTAGGGGGAGGGCCTATATTTACATGCAACTAAAACCACCTTGGCACCTATTGTAGTGGCGCTAGGGCAAAAAATACAATGGCGCCACTCAAGCCATTTCTTAGCTTGGTGCCACTGCTAGTGGCTCTAACCACTTAAGAAAGTTTTAAGGCGGCAATAAACGTATCTTTTGACCCTTGGGATGCAAGACAAAAGATTTAGACGCTTATCCTAGTGACTACCATGCAATTTTTGGCTTGGCTCCACTATGAGTGACTCCGGAAAGTCAAAAAATGACCCGAAAGGTTTCGAGTAACCAGACCTGGCTAGGAATGGACGAGAACCTTCGAGAGAGTGTCTGAGAGGTAACTAGCTTGAGAAGCAATACCGGAATGTTTGAGAATATGGATTGGCCTGTTAGGGGCAAAGTAGTTAATTGAACCAAGAAAACATCGGAATAGACTTGGATTGACCTATGAGTAGACTTTAAGGTTAGAAACACTATTGAGAGTGTTCTAGAGGGTTGCCGATTTGATACCCAAAGCCGGTGTGGTTGGAAAAGGTAACCGGCCTACTAGGGGCAAAATGGTCATTTTGCACCGAATTTGTGAGCATATACTCGGAATGATCCGAAAAGGTGTTGGAAGGTTGAGAATACTATTAGAAGTATTCTCGGGAGGCTACCAGTTTGATACCCAAAGCTAGTGTGGTTCTCAGAGCCGATCTTAGAGGCGATCGGATGCCTAGGGGTAAAATGGTCATTTTGACTGGATGATTTTGGAATTTGTTCGGAACCAACTGGAAGGCACTTGAACATGCCGAATCATCTTTGGGACAATCTTGGAAGAGTAGACTTACCATTCCGAGGACTTATGTACTTTCTCGAGAAGAGTACCAAAAAAGGCCTAAGGGACAATTTGGTCATCTTTTACTGGAGTGGGCTAGCAGACACTGGTGTTGACTCAGGTTTTGAGTGTTTCCGTTACTCTGATGGTGTGTGATGAGTTGGTTTCCAAAGGTATCTTATCCTTTAGTAAACGTGCAACGGCCAAGAGGCGAGTTCAATCCTATGACATAGGGGTTTTGTTGGCAATTCCCAATGTCGACCTGTTTGTAAGTGTTTCTGCCACTCTGACGGTTGTGATGTTTTTGAGAGTTTCTGTCACTCTGACAGTGTGCGTTCATTCCGGAGACTGCTTGATCCCCGGAAGCTACTAGATGGACTTATAGTTTAAGAGATCAACTTTCTCAAAAGACGTGCTGGATAACGGACATTCTATATTGGCTGGCTAGCAGGCACCAGAAGTGAATCGTTCTACCATCTCGAGAACTTGGGTTTCGTTCCGGTCGACAAGTTTAAAGGAACTTACCGTTCCGAGAAGTTTTCTTAGAGAACACGTCGAACTAGATGGACTTACAGTCTAAAGAATCAACTTTCTCGAAAGACGTGCCGAATTGAGTTTGATTGGTCTGGACTAGAATTAAAACTAGAATTGAGGTTGAAATTAAGACTTACCATCTTTAGGAAGACATGCCAACTGGAATTGAATCGAGCAATGCCCCAAGGGCATTTTAGTCATTTTGCCTCTATTGGGCCTAGCGGGCCCGTAAAACGATTAATTGACTGGATTGAGTCTGAAAAATTGGTTTGGACTTGAATGTGTTTGTGTCAATTTGAAAGTGAGTCCGGTCGGGTCGGAGATTGCTGAATGGGTAAAAATGGGGTGCTTACAACATCCACATAAATATAAATATCTAGAAAGTTATAGAGAGAATCCCTCAACTTTTTTATATTAATAAAATTTAAAAAAAAACTACTAAACTGGTAAAAGCAATAATAATAATTATGTATAGGTGAAAGTTAGAACTCAAAATTTTAGTGAAAAGATTCATTAAATTATTGTTATTTATCAATCAATTCTTAATTACAAATGTATAAGTTGAAGCTATTAATGCATATATTTGTAAATTATGGTGCTAATATGCAATATTTAGATAACTTTGGCCAAATATAAGTTTTATGTAATATATTAATTTTATACAGATAAAACATATATAAAATATAAGTTTTCATAATATAAAACTCTATTATTAATAGTAACTCCATGTATTAAGCAATATATTAAAAAAAAAGTTAAATAACTGAATTTTGATTGTTGTGTGTTACATAAGAAATTATATATATATATATATATAAGTTGTGTTCACCTTTATATTTTCTCTCTCTTTTACGTGGTATTTTTAAAATGCCACATCACATATATGTATATATCTTATAATAGAGTGGGCTGAATAATCGAACAAATTTAATAGTTATCTAACCAATTACCTATGTAACATGACATTTTAAAAGTATCAGTGCATTTAGAGTACCACGTAAGAAAGAGGCAAAATATAAGTGCGAATACAACTTATATATATATATACATGATTTGATTATTCAACCTACTGTATTAGTTTTATAAGATAAATAAGATATATATAAGACAAGATTGTTAAGCGACATCATGTTAAAAGACTCTTTATGGAACTTTATATATGAAGAAAAAAAGTGATTATAATTAGATAAAGTAATATATATATATATATATATCTACTTCAACTTTTTAGAAATACAATACGATCATCTCAAATTTAAGTAAACTTTAATTTTTGAAAAAATATGTTTTTGTGTGCTCTTTGCGTATCTATATGTGCATATGTTGATCTGAATGATTAAGGCAATTGAAAAATTAAGAACATAATAAAACGTGCATGATTGAATTGATTCTATAAAAAAAAAATAACGTTGTGGTTATATGAGTGGCTGCCTCAATTTTGGATTGTATTATTACTTATTATGAATTTTGAATTAATTATTTATAATATTTCTGTTGTGAAATTGAAGAAGTCTTACTTCCTGTGCATTGCATGAGTTGACACCTAATATATAATAGTAATCGAATTCTAGATATATAATTGGATATGACTTTGTATTTAAAATTAGATTACGTATTATTTGTAGAGACTTAATTAGATAAGACTTTATACTTGATAGGAAACTTTGTTAGATTTTAATAAGAATTAGTAGGGCAATAGGACTTTATATTTAAATAGAAAGTTTTATTGAATTATTATAAGAATTAGTGTACCAATTCTTATTACTTTTATGAGATGACATTTTAAAAATATAAAAACATAAAAAGCGTTACATACACGCTACTTAGGAGAGGGAGCAAAAGTTTGGGTTATACGGGCTGAGCTGTGTAGCCCAAGCTCAGCCCGAAATTGGTTGGGCCGGGCTGCAGGACCTGAACCAGACCCAACAACCTCTTGGTAACCCGGCGTACGTTTATTGGACAGCATACCCTAAACCCTAATCTAAGACCACCACTTTTATATAAGTCCCGTCGCTTCTTCGTACATTTCAGGTTTTCAGCCGTCGAAGTCTCTGGTTTTGAAGTACTCTCCCTCTCTCAGCAGCTCACCATGGTCGCCGCCAAGAAAACTGTAATCTGTCTGTCTCTCTCTCTCTCTGAACATTTGTAGAGACGACCTAACGCGGAGTCTGATTGCAATTTGAATTTCTGATTTTGATTATCACTGGCATTTGCAATTAGACTATTGTTAAACGCTTGCTTTTCGTTTTCAATGATTTAATGTGGCTACGGAGAAAATATATGTGAAGACGTGAGATTTGAGGTTTTTAAGTCCTGGAACTTTTAAATCTCTGCAATTAAGAAGACAAACATTTCGATCAACTGACGACTATTTTGTCTAGAAATTTCAGTTTCTTCTTTATTTGAGAATAAAAAATTTCTCAGCAACCAAACGGACGGTATGATTTAGGGCTGTACTAACGGGGTAGATTTTTTTTATTTTTATTTTTATTTTTATTTTTTGGTTTTCAGAAGAAGACCCATGAGAGCATTAATAGTCGGCTCGCTCTCGTTATGAAGAGTGGGAAGTACACCCTGGGCTACAAGACCGTTCTCGAGTCCCTCAGGAGCTCCAAAGGTGGTGTCATTGCATTTGTGTATATAAATATACGAACTGTGTTCCATATCCTTGTTGGTTAATTTGTTTATTTATCTCTGGATCTTTTCTGTTGCTACTGCAAAAGATGGATGGAGTGCCCCTGATTTGACTTCTGGTTTGGCCCATCTGCAAGATGGGGCAGGCAAGCATAAATTTGAGCTGAAATATCAGCATTGAGATGAAATATTTTGAAATTGATTGGCCTAATTTTGCTGCTCAATGAACAGTTTTTTTAGGCTATTGGGATTTTGTAACAATGGTTTGACAGTTTAATTTGAGAGGAAAGCAACGTTGGGTAATGGGAATTGACCACTAGGAAGCAGTGAACTTTGTTTCTGTTAAATGCATTTTAGATGTTATTGTCTATCAAAGTACTCATTTCTTTGATAGGAAAAATTTCTTTGGGACTCGCTTTGTGATTAACACATGTTGCACAAATGTGAGTGGAAGGTATATATATACACATACATATTTCTTGCATTGCTTTTCATGAAATAAAAAAGAAAGAAAGAAAGAGAGAATGTTAACTCAATTATTTTTTGTACTTATGTTCTACAGGAAAACTGATTATCATTGCCAACAACTGCCCTCCTCTTAGGAAGTCTGAGATAGAGTACTATGCGATGTTGGCAAAGGTTGGAGTTCACCACTATAACGGGAGTGAGTTTCTTACCAATATTATTTGCTTACTAGTTTTGCTCCTTGATCTGTTCTTTCTTTTATTGCTTTTCTTTTTCTTTTCCTTTTCCTTTTTGTTTGTATTATTAGTTCTTTACTGTGAATGTAGTTCTCTCTTTACATTTATGATATAGGCGTAACATATCACTTCGTTGCATTTTTTGGTCAGTCAAATTTGATTTTGCTATATTAGCATTTGAGAGTTCTTTATTAGTTTTTAAAAATGTTTCAGCTATTTTGATCTACATCTTGATTGTTACTACCCCATTGTATAATATTTGCTTTTTTGATTGCATTTCTTGTTTGTTGGACAGCTCATACTGTCATGCATGACCATGGGACATGTGCTTTCTAATGGTCAACTGAAGTTAGGGTCTTTGACTGTGGAAATGTGGAATAGGATCATGTAGCTGAACCCACCTTGTGGAAGCAGGGGTTATTGAGTACTATTGAATGTAAAATGCTCCTAGTTTTATTCAATCAATCATTTATATATGGGTTGTTTATTCTGATAAGTCATGCTGCATGTGTGCATATTAATACAGACGAGAGTGTAGGAATTACTCTGCAACGGAAATTTGAATTGTAGTGATATTTGACAAAAATGAATTTTGTTCGTTCATGCTCATTTGCTTTGTCTATTCTTTTGGGTCGTGCAAGTTTTTTCTAGAAGCATTTATAAGTTTTATTCTGAGGTACTGTTCCTGAGTTTGATGCTTACTTTTGATTGAATTTCTAAAGTTTGTTAAATATTCAAAATATTGTTAAAATCACCTTTGTTGTTACCCCATATGACCTGAGGAATGAAACCCAAATATTGTTCATTTGGTCATTCTGGGATACTTCCAAATATAATGGGATTGGACAGGGGTCCAGTTATCTCTAGAGCTCAAATCTTGTGGATAATTGTGTGAAGACTGTAGCCTTCTTATCTGAAGGCATTGTTTTTACTCTGAAATAAAATTATTTCATATAGGTTCCCAGCCCACTTCTGTAGTTTGAGTAATTCCATTGATTAATAATTGGAATCCTCAAAGCTTTGCTATGGTTGTAAGCTTAGAAGCTGCTTGTTTGGAGAAGAATGACTCGTAAGAGGGGGGTTGGGGAATGGTGAGTTTTTTGGCCAAAGCCAATTAATTGTTTTGACCTTATGCCTGATAGTTTTGAAGTTAGTTCCTAAATGTAGGTAGTGGCCTAAAAAGTGTATTTTTAAATGATGATTTCGCAATAGAAAGTATATTCTCAAATATGATTAGTGGAATATGGAATTCCCAAATTGAAAGCGTGTTTTGAAAACATGCTTTTAGTTGAGTTACGTGGGTTTGAGAAATAAGTTTAAAACTATCCTCTATTGCGAATAAATTTGAAATAACTACTTGGTTTGGTAAAAAAAAACTCGAGATATGGTAATCAGCCAGCTAGCTTCAAGCTACATTTTTACATATTCAAATTTGTGGTCTCTTTTTGTTTCTTGTTTGATAGTGTTAGTGAAAAAAGTGAAGTTTCCAATAATTTGGCCATTGAGGATCACATAATACAAATGGCATGTATGTTATTATTCATTCTCATTTTCTTCTCTGTTACTTTTTCTTGCAGTAATGGAAGTATTACATGTTACCTCACCTGGGAGACAATGTTGCCTCTTTATTTTTGTTTGTTGTGTTCGGTGGTTGTCTTGAGAAATCAGCATATTCTTTATGGGGGTAGCTTGCCTAAACATTTGTTGCTTTGTTATGTCAGACAATGTAGACTTAGGTACTGCTTGTGGCAAATATTTCAGGGTTTGCTGCCTCAGCATAATTGACGCAGGTAAGTCAGCTATTAATTTTCCTTTTAGACCTAACAGATCCTTATAATTTGGTTTGATAATGCAAAATTCTTTGTGAATTTCAGGTGATTCTGATATTATTAAGAGCATGCCCACCGATCATTGAGGAAACCTTGGGTGGTGAACGCGCCATATAGATTTTGGTCTGATTGTGATGAGAAATTCACTGGTTGTTTCTCTATAAGAAGTCCAATAATGTAGATGGGATATGTTATTTGTCCTTAACTTCGCTGCAATGTGAGTTTTGATGGTGTTGAGGTTTTAAGTTGAACATCTGTATTTTAGGCCTGCTAAATACCTTTTAATTGAGATTCTTCTGCCTTTTTTAATGGGATGATGACCTGATGTCGCGGGAACTTGGAAGAAACCCTCAAAAAAATGTGGGGTATTGCAGGCATAGTTAAGTTAAATTATCTGGCGTGGGATTAACATTAAAAATATTAAGTATACATTTTTGGTTTGCCAAATTGCTATCATTTTGGTGATATTTTCTCCACAATTTTTATTTTGTTGAAATAATAGCATTTTCTAGTCACAAAATCACATAATTCCTCAATGATCTGCCTATGGAACAAGCAGCTGAAAGAAGCCGATGGGGGCAACCAGCCATAGGTGCCAGCTCGTGATATTAAAGTCACTAGAAGTTGAGGCACACATGTGCCCATTACACCTACTTACACCACTAATCCCTCACCCTAGTAACCACCTTTTTAATGATTTAATCTCTCACTCTAGTCACTCTCCATTTACTTCCACTAACGAAAAGATTTTAATTGTCTGTTAAGTCAACTACTCATATGAACCTGACGGAGGCTTCACATACGAAATCCTGAAGTGTTTGCGTTATAGTTATATAGACTCTAATTGTCAGTTAACTACTCGTATGAACTTGACTCCGGCCTCACATGCCACATCTTAAAAGTGTTTGCTTTATAATTGTATATATGACTATGAGGAAAGATTATCTTCTAAACTAAGGTCAGAATTGGTTTGAATTGCATTGCTTTATAATTGTATATGTGACTATGAGGAAAGATTATCTTCTAAACTAAGGTCAGAATTGGTTTGAATTGCATAACAAAACCTTATAGTGGATATGGCATTCTCTTACATGCCTGTGTAATTCGGCATTTTTTCAAAATTTGACGAAAAAAGTCTAACAGTTGGGTATTACTGACTTTTAACTCAAGGGGTTGGCTTAGTACTTAAGGTTTGAGACTTGAGGGTTTGCTCCTCTAAGATTTTAGGTTCGAAATATTTTAGGTGCTATCAACTCTTTAGGGCTACTCCCAAGGTTTATGATCTAGTAATTACCCAGTTTGTATGGGACGAGAGAACTGCACAAGTTTTGAAATAAGTTGAACTGCATGCAAGCTAGCCCAAGCACCCGGTTAGCCCAAAAAAAAATATAATAAGATAGTATAGTCCTTTTAGTTCCTCAAAAGTCTTTCCATTTTTGGCAAACCAATATTGTTTATGTAATAATACATCATATGTCACAATTTACTATGGACATTTTTTCTTTCTAGAATTTAAGCTTAATAATTCCGACATTTTGAAGCTAATGTTAGGGCTAGTTTGACAAAGCAATCAAAAGCTCAAAATTAAACATGTTTGTTACTGGGCATTTAAGTGCATTTGATAATGTGGAATTAATTATTACTTCAACAGACTAAGAGTTTGCCAAAAAAGAATTTAATTTTAAATTCCAAAAGACGTATATTATCACTAAATGTGGAATACAACTTGCGCAAGGTATTTCAAATTTTACCATTAAATTACTTTTTCATTCATAAATTTTTTACAACAAAATTTACATAACACTTCAACAATAGTAATTTATCTCTAAAAGTTAGAGTCATTTTAATTCGTAAATATGGCTCCTTAGTCAACAAAATTATCATTTTCAAGGAGAAATTCCACCAAGGTAGCTTATTGAACTGTCTTGGATATAGTGGTAGACATTGGACGTCACGGGAATGCACTATAGAATAACAAAAGATGAATTGGCCCGAGCTAGTTCCGGTGTGGCCCGACTTCTGACCAAAAATTAAATTCGAGGCTTGCCTAAAATTGAATCATGTAATCCAAGCCCATCCATTTAACCTAATTTTTAAAAATAAAATATCTATTTCACAAATTGAACACAAATAATGTGGTAGTGAAAGTGGATTGTGTGCTTTTCAATGATAACAAATTAAAATTTCTAATATTGTAACTAGTTTTCCTAACAAATATTTTTCATCTTAAAAAAGCAAAGTTAAATAACATAAAACATAAATTCGCATAATAAGTGAAAAATATAAATACTTGTATATATATGCTTGTGTCTGGATGGAGCTTTGAATAAAATCCCCAAGCTCGACCCTATTAATCTATCTACAATTCAAAGCCCTATAAATGATAGCCGAGCGCTTAGACAGGCTTATTAGTGGGTTATTAGGCTAATGACCACCCTCCTTTATAGAAAATCTAGAAGTAATGCAGAAGCATAAACCCGAAACTGAATGAAAACAACCAGAACCGTATGAGAATGTTTCACGCGCTTTTGCATCTCCGTAGTTACTATCTAAGCATGCTGAATATTGGCGGTGAAGTGTGTTACACTGTTAAAGTATGTTGAATTACATTTACACGATTGACAGCACATGAGCTTCTCAAATGCTTGTATTCTCAAAGAGAGAGAGAGAGAGAGGGAGTGAGAGAGTAGGGAAAAAAAATATAACGTTAAACTAAGAAATATTACACAGGCACCTCGTTGGTTGCATTATTGGGTGTATCTGTGGACCCCAAGATGCACAAATCAAGAGTTACCACAAAGAGACGAGTTTCAGGCGAGTTTCTGGCGGCATAAAGTGGTAGGGTGATGGACCATCTCCACTTTTACATGATTTGCAAGGTTTGACATATATGTATATACAGATATACATATTTATATTTACAGTGGTTATGTGATATAAAGGCAACTGGGTAGTGAGTTTGATAGGTAAGGAAAACCAAGGAAGAGTACTGTGTTAATATTCGTTGCTTGCTGTCTTTGGGTTTCGAAGTAATGTGCATATACACATATATATACACATATATAGACAGGTAGAAATATTTGAGTGGTGTTATACAACTCTTTGCTTTAGTGGCTTTTGGTTTTATAAACTTTTGTAGATGTTGCAATTGGTTGGGATTTTAAATAGAAGTAATGGTGATTAGTCTGAGTGATCAGGGGTGAAGGAATGGGGAACCAGGGATTTCGGGTTTGATGCTGCATCATGCGGCCATGGCTGTAATGGCCAATTCTGGCCATGAGAAAACGGAAGACAAAGAAAAGAAAAGAATAGAAAGAGAGGAATAAAATAAAAGAAAGGAACTTAGGCTAGAGAGAGACTGAGAGTGTGGGCAGCTGTTAGAGTGGGAGAGAGAGAGCTGGGTCTCAGATGGGAGTGATGGAATAGTGAAAGAAAAAGAAACAAATTCCAGCGTGGGTGATCCCACGGTCACTTCGGTACACCCTCATGTGTACGAGATTCTTGGGCAGTTTTCTAGTTTTTAAAACACCCTATTCTAAGGTTTTTCAACGTTCTGAATCCATTTTTTTATGTCTATTTGATCAAATTCTGAACCTAAAGTTGTGGAATTAAGTAAGTGTAAATAGCGGTGAAACAGTCAAACATGATCCAATTGTCATAAAATGTTAATCTATCGCTTGTGATAATAAAACTGGAAGGTGTATGGGTTGAAATAAAGAAAAAAAAAATATATATTTGATGGTTGACATTTAGCTAATTGAAACACTTTAGGGCATTTTATTACACATGCTACATAAGTAGAGTTTATGTTGATATAAACTGTCATTCAGAAATTCTTGAGTTTAAGTTTTTCAGTTATTTGACTATTGAGCATGATTATTTTATTTATAATTATCATGCCTTGGACTACATGATGATGCTCTGTGGTGAGATATTGTATTATTGCATGTTTTGAGACTCGCATTGATGTTGGTTTCTTTTGTGGCGTGGTATTATTGACGCGATAAAAATAAATATGGGAAAGTATAAGTAAGCAGAGATTGTTCTTTCCTCAGATAAAAAGTTTAAAATTTTCTTGGTCAAGGGTTTACATTTCCTCAGAAGCGTGTCGGTTCACGCGCATTGTGAATGAAAGTTTTGAGAACGTCTCGATAGATGGCATCGTGGATAGAAGCTCCGAAAGTCATTGTTCTCCCTTGATAAATGAAAAACAATGATAAAGAATTATAGAACATGAAATATTCAACCGAGTCACGGTGATATGATTTAAACATGATGCTGATTTCCCCTATTGCGGTTAGTTCTATAATTATGATTGTAATGCTCATATTCCATGTTTATTATATTCACATTGATATTAGCATCACATTACTTTGCATTGAGTTGATCTTGACTATGAGCACTTGCTCACCTTACTAGACCTTGCAGGTACTACCTGAGGTGAGGAGGGAAACTCCGTTCCTGAGTTATCACGATGATGAGGTCTGTGTTGAATTTTGAGTTGATTGTGATTTTCATAGATATTATTAGATTCGAATTATTTGGGATGTAGACTTGCGTTTAGAGTCAGATATTGGATGTATATCTTATTTTGGAATTTTGGGACGATAGATATTCTGTTTATCTCTAGTCTAGATATTTTATGGACTATGCAATTGTTAGACATTGTTTTTAGTTATAATTGTTGAGAGCTGTATAGATAGCAATTATGTTATATTTGATATTGTTCACGAAATTACAAGTTATTCTCATACAAATCATGCCCAAATTTTGTGGCGTGACAAAATGCATACTCTCGAATTCTTACTATAGTAACATATCTTATTATAATGCTATACAAGCGCCTAACCCGAATTCTTTATCAAAGACACCAAATAAAAATCTTGCATCTGGCTAACTTCAAAAATAAACAAATATGCATAATGAATATTGGGATATGACCATTATCGATCTTCATATTAGGTCTCATTCTATCTCTAAAAAGGGAAAAAAATATAGCATACTGTGTAACAATTTTGCTCAATATCTGAACTGACAAAAGTAACTATCTCAAGTATCAAAAGCAACTATCTCGAATTCTTACTATATAACATTAAACTCATGCTATTTATACATACTCTTCATTGGTTGCCTTGGTTAGGGTGTATATATAGACTCCAAGAGGTACTAATCAAGAATTGCTAGTTCCCATATTTGTATGTTGTTGGGTTTACTCAATTAGGGATGTCAATAAGGCTGGTTCGAAAGTGGTCAGGCTAAAACCCTACCAAGCCTGTAAACGGTATTGCAAGCGTACAGGTCATCACACGGAGTTTAAATCTAGGTAAGACTGGATATCGAATCCTCAAAGACCAAGTTCAATATGAGCACAACATAAGCAAATACTAACCAACCTAAGTTTGAATCACAATTACTCAATTGAATCTAAAAAAAGACCAAAAATCCTTTGGTGTGAGAGTTTGCGATTACCAACACTAATTTAAAGCAAGTAAAACTTAGATTTAAAGATAGGAAAGGGTCTTGGACACAATTGCTCCAATTAACCAAGTCCTTTCAAGGCTTCAATGGAGGGATTTATAACTCAAATCAAGGATCACTCCATAGATCCTTGATTCGGAAGATCTAGACCATAGAAATAGGAATTCATTAACAATAGAATTTAGATTGATATTCAATTGAAGAATCATAGGTTCAAACTATTGATTTGTGTAATTCCTAAACCAATTCTAAGATTGTGAATAAGAGTTACCAAATATAGTCATGAACCTAGGTTTTATAAAAGAGCTACACGACAATTGCTAAGAATCGAAGTAAGTAGAACATTAATAAATTAAAATCAATTATACCTTCATGAAGATTTGAAGATTCTTGGCTAATCTTCACAATTGCATTACTTGATTCCATGAGAAATTGGCTTGAATTCATAAGAAATTGCATTGAAAATGAAGAATAAAGTGTTTGATTACAATGAAATTGAGCAAATACAATGAAATTTACATTCTCTCTCTCTCTCTCTCTCTCTCTCTCTCTCTATAATGCACTCAAATATACTATATCTAACTACAAAATTGCTATAAAATAAAAGTTAGATCCCCAAATTTAGCAAAACTGCCTTAAATAGTTGAGAAAAAAGCAAAGTTACGTAAACCGTTAAAACGACTGTTTGTACACCTATCGAATGGCTAAACAACCTCTCTGAATCTCGCCCCAACTATCAAACCTGAATCGAATGCTAAAACATGCTCTCAATATCTCCTCAGTCGTTCGAACAGCCATTCGAACACTGGGTCCGTTCGAACGGATTGACTTGGCATTTGAACGCCCGTCCACACACTAGGGACCCCCGTTTGAACGCTCCTCTGCACATTTAGCTCTTTTTGATCCATTTAAGCTTCATTTCCTAACAAGGTTCATAAAAGCGGTTTAGATACAATATAGGGCTAATAAAGTAGAATTAACTCTATGCTAGAGCTAATAATTCACTAATTAGGGCCTTATAATTACACTTTTGGAGTGTAATCACACCCCCCAACTTAGCTTTTTGCCAGCCCTAGCAAAATTTACAAATTAAAACATACTACAACCAAAAAAATAATCTCCACTTTCGTAGGAGTCACAGATGCATTTAGCTTATGCATCAAGTCTTTAAACCCCTAGGTTATCCTAGTGGATGAGTAGTGTCTCATAAGGGTTTCTAGAGATAATACCCACAAACATCTATTTGTAAATTGAAATTAGAGATAATAATAAGAAGAGCATGCATAATCCAACTCAAATTTACTTTAGATACCACTCCTAACTCTTAATACATGCAAGAATATGTAACAATACATACAAAAGAGAGGTTAAAGTGAATGGGTGAGGAATCATGCTATATAACTCAAGTGAAACACACTCACACATTCCCAAACCTTTAAGCCTTGATTCAACACCTCACCGGTCATACACTCACAAAGAAACACCCATATGGCTCTCACAATGGTATGCTCATCATAAGAGTAAATATAAAGTAAAGCAAGAAAGCATACTAATTGCAAAAATTGAAAATATTTAAGTGCATCAACCAAACATAGGTTCATGAAAAAAATATCATGGTTGAGAATTGATCTTAAGAAGTTGACAAATGATGACCTATACACCATTGAAATCTCAAATCCAGCACGTCTCGAATCAACTAGGACTTTCTATGGTGGAAATGCTGTGAAAAGGTGTGAAAGGGTAAGGAAGAAGAAGGATAGAAATAAATCAAGTCATGTGTGATCAAGGTATGAAATGAAGAATGACTAAACAACTCCAATTCTCCATTTTTTTGATCTCTTGGAGCTCTCCTCAACATTTTTGTCTCTTTTTCCACTTTTCTCTATTTTGTAACACTTCTTTTCTTGTTTTCATCTTTTGATTGCCCTTTTTCGTTCATCCTTTTCATATTTCACATTTTGCTCTTTTTCTCTTGAATTTTCCCGTCAATTTTTTTCTTTGTCTTTCTTTCTTTCTTTTCTCATTGCCTCAAGATATTCAATTCTCTTCTTACAAAGGCATTGCTTGCAAATGGAAAATAATAGTATCTCTTCCTAAGGGAGAATTTTCAACACACCCCAACTTGCATAACAATCAACAGAAAGAAAAGTACCAAAAGGGATCAAAGAGAACAATACACTTCCATATAGAACTCATGGTTTGCAAAAAGAACAAGGGCATAGAATCATGTTCAAAGTATATAACTATAGAACTCAATAGAGTATAATTGTCAACCTTCTTAATCAATACTCACTCATAAACCAAAAACAAACATAATGAAGTTATTGAAGAAAGAGGGTGAAGAATTAATCCTTAAGTATATATATTCACTCCGAAAAGCAATAAAGGCTCTAAAGCTTACAAGGTAAAAATCTTCATTTTTGTAAGGATAAAATGCATAAGAAAGCAACATATGATTGTGTACAAAGATATAATCCCCTCTACTCATGCATGAATAATGCAATCCTACAATGTGTTAGATGTAAAGAGTGAATCAACATCAACTTGAGTGAAGATACATGCACAAACTCCTATATTCTAATCTCAAGTTGCCCTTTCACAAAAAATAGCTATGGTACTTTGTAAAATATCAACACATCCACCATCAGTAAATATGAGCTGACATATAGAATCAATGGAAAGAATGTGCTAATAACAATGAAATGAATAATACTGAGACCATATAATACTCAAACCTCTACCAAATGGCACAAGAGATCAAAAGATATCCATGTCATATCACACCTATGACTATACAATCTACACATAAGAGATAAAAGAGATACAACAAAAAATATATAATAAAGCTCGAAAAGCAACCACTATATCAAAAGCTAAATGAAATGAAATGTAACATGTATCTAAACTCTAACTCCTAGTCCTCATTATCATCATCATTGGGTGGTGGTGGTTAGTGAGTCAGATGCTTACAATCTCCTAGAGGAAGCGTGTATGCTGCTACTGTGCCTGTTGCACCTCGGTTAGCTAAGTCACAATGGCCATAATAGCAATATCCTAACCGGTCTACCTGTCTAACATGACTGTCTGCCACTAAGTGTGAGCGGTCTACATGGCTACCAAAGTCTGTTGGATAGCTGCGCTTTGCTGCTATGCCTAGATGATCGCATGAGACTGCTGTAGTATCAACTGACCCTGTTGTTGAAGTATATCCACCACTGACTGGTTGGTGCGTCCTTACTAGGCCTGTTGCTCCAAAGGTGGCTGCTGACCCGCCTGCTGCTGTTGTCCTTGAGCTAGCGGAGGCTACTAATGTCACGGCCCGTAACTCGGCCAATGCGGATTTAGGGTACATGACCAGCCAGTAGCAAGGCTACCCGAGGCTGCATTACATAAACTGGTTGATCACCTGTGCATAATCATTTAAAATTTACAAAAATAGAATCTTTTATATCTTAAAATATGATTGTTGTCATACATGGTAGAGCTGTGCCTAATACAAAACATAAATGTTCCATAAGATGGGCCTATAAAAGGTCACCATAGTTATAAAATGATAATATTACAAAACATTAGGGTCAAACCTCTATATCAGTACATAACATAAGGCCCATGGGTCGCAATCCAAATATCCACGTAATGGGTCTCCCTCAAGACCTCCTAGTTTGGTCACCTGAAAATATTTTTAAAAAACGTAAGTTAATGCTTAGTGAATAACAATAATACATGAGTATAAAATACCATAGACTAACATTTATATTTAATATACATAGCAATAGGGGTACCTATATGCATATGTGACATGAACTTAGAAACGTATAAGTGAAATCTTAAAATCACATGAGGCATAGGTTTTTGTATTAAAACATTTCATCATTTCTAAAATAGAATGTTAAAGAAGAGAGGCAGGCATGTTGGAGTAGGAACTATTCGAGCGTAATATGACTTGTCATGAACATAATGTATCTTATCTAATAAGCGTACAACTTAGCTCGCCACATAATATCAGCCACATCAAATACTATCATTCTTAGTAACTTATAAAGCGTAGCTTTGCAAACGTAAGTAACATAAGTATCATATTGAAATACTATAACATTTTGAACATAGTATCATAGGAGTGAGACATAACATATAACATGATTTCGTAAGGCATAACGTAGCTATCATGAGTATGCCGTGACATGATATTGTAAGGGCATATCGTAATATCATAGAAAGGAGAGATATATCGTGGCATTAGTACTTGTGGGAATATACGTAACTTGTCGTGAAGCATTTGAACAAATCATATTTCTCATTCTAGAGCATAAGTGTGTTACGTCTCTATATCCAAGCTAGGCTTTGCATTAGCAACCTTAAAGGTCATAAATAGAGCTCTTTAGGCTCAGATCTTAACTATGTACAATATTGCCTGCTTTGGCGCTTCATGTCATGTATGTGCCTACCTCATAGTTTTAAATGCATTGCGATGGTAACACTTTGCCCTGCCTACTCCATTGGGAGCGCTTGAACTTTCAGAGTACGTAGCACAATATTGTCCGTTCTGCCTCACACCTGCCTACTCCCTTTCGGGCGCTTAGTCTCAGTCGCACAGTACATATAAGGCTCTTTAGGCCAACATTAGATTGTCCGCTTTGGCTCCCACCTGCCTAACCCCTTTCTGGGTGCTTGGTCTCAGCCACACGGTACACATAAGGCTCTTTAGGCCAACATTAGATTGTCCATTCTGGCTAGTACCTGCCTACCCCCTTTCTGGGTGCTTGGTCTCAGCCTCACGGTATACATAAGGCTCTTTAGGTTAACATTAGATTGTTCGCTCTGGCTCGCACCTGCCTACCCCCCCTTTTTAGGTGCTTGGTCTCAACCGTACGATACACATAAGGCTCTTTAGGCAAAAAGGAATGTCTCCCAATTTGGCAGTAGATTATTTCGGGTCCCCCACCGTAGGACCATTATTGCTAGTTTATGGTCTTGTCACAAAAGACCTTACATGTTGATATTTTATTCCATGTCCCCCTATCTTAGAACTATCGGGCTAGATTAAAGTTTCACCATGAGAAGACCTTACATGGAGTCGTACGTTAGGAATCTTACATCTACTTTATGTAAACGTACTAGTCCATGGGTTGTAATTCATATCGTAGGTAAGGTTCGTATGTATTCAAAGCATGAGTCTCTCAAGGATAAGTTCACACTATAGGTTAGTTCCATTTGAAAATAGGCTTAAAGGCATTTAATTTGATAAGTCGTTGGCCAAAAATACATTTCGGGTGAAGAAGTTGTGCCTCACAGAAGGTGGACTAAAATTTTTGAAAACAATGTTGTTGGTATAGATTTTGGGTCAACTTTAAACTTTCATATCTCTCAATCTATAACGAATTAGAGTACAAACTTTATACGTATATAAAGGTCTATGATTCTAATTTCCAATGGTTCAAACAGTGTATCCATCTGAGTTTTCTAGAGAAAGTTATGCCCATTTTACTAAATAGTTGCAGAGTTGAGAAAGCAAATTCGAGATGTGTCGACACATGAAGCAAGGTGTCGACACATGAGCTGAAGAAGTGAATCTGGGAGTCCTTTGGACGGATGTGTTGACACATGAGCAAAGGAGTCGACACATTACTTGGAAAAAATGAAAATCCATCCGAAAAGTCCCCAAATCTGACCCAAACTCCATCAAAACTCTCACAAACTCTTTCAATGCTTCTAAGGTCCAAAAATTAACCCAAGAAGACCACAATAACTCAAAATGAAATAATTTAAACAAGTAAATCAAAGGGATCTAGGGTTTGAAATTTTAAACCCATTATGTACAAATTTGGGGGTTTTACAAACCCTTACATTAAACCCTTAACATAAGCGTATGAGCCTTCAAACTCAAAGGAGTCACCTATAATAACCCAACAACACAACCCACCAAGATAAATACATACATATATAATTGTAGAAAGAGATGAAATCTTACCTTTCTTCAAGCTTGCCCAAGTCCTTCAATGGCTTTTCTTGGCATGGTTGGAGACTTTCCAAGCTTCCTCTTCCTGCAATCTTTCCTTTTCTCTTTCTCTTCTCCTCTTCTCCGTTTTTCTCTCTTTCAACTGGTTGTGATGTGTGTGGGTATGAAAGTGTGGGTGTGTATAAGTGTATAAGTATGATACACATGGGAATAATTCCATATGTCTCACTCCATGGGCTTAAGTTACAACATAGTCTCTCATTGGTCATTTTTGACCCAAATGATGTAATAACTAACATTAAACAATACAAATACTAAAAATTCACATTAATTTAAATAAATAGAGGTTTGGAATATTACATCCTTCCCCCGTTAAATAAGTTTGGTCCCCAAACTTGATACAAGCTATCATTCAAATAAAAAGGGATACACTTCTCGAATTTCAATCTTCCGAGCCATTAAGGGTCTAAATAATTCATCAAGTGAGACATTGAGAAATTCCCGGACAACATGGATGTCTTCCAAGGATGGTGGGGAAACATGTGTGTCAACATTGTTACACAAGGAGATACGATTCACATTTAGTCTAAATGACGTGTTTGTATGCACCGAAAAGGGATATGGGAGGAAGTGCAAGCCCACTCCTTCGATAACAAGTCCCAGATGGGTGAGATGATGACTCGCTTAAGTTCACAATCAACAATGGCATGACGAGAGAATAACCGATCCATTCCTAAGATGACATCAAAGTAGTGCATTCCTAAGGGTATAAGATTACTAGCATAAACATATTATTGACGAGATTCCCTCAAAGGTTGTAAATTCTATCACATACCACAAAATCTCTGGGTGGCGAAAGGTGAATAACACATAATTTAATGGTTCTGAAGAAGTACGAAATTGTTTATCAACAAATACGAGACAATGAATAAGTGATGCTAAAAATGATAAGATCCTATCACATGAGATGAATTTTTCGAATAGCAAGGACACACACAAAACATACTTAAGAGGTATTAGAGACGTATATAAGTGTCGAGCAAAAAGATATGACGCAAATAACCCACTTCGAAATTCGAATGGGTGCAGATCAACCACAAATAGGAAGTATACCTGACAATATAGAGTCGGCAACTGGGGTACTTCCTGGGGTAAGTGTGAAAACTGTACCTTATTGTGGTTGATTATCCCTCCCACCAGATGTAGGCAGCTGTACTGATGCTGAAATTGATGCACCAGATCCTTGTGCTTTGCCCTTCTTCAGACAGTCTTTCACTCGGTGCCCCATTTGGCCGCACCCATAACAAGCTCTGTTTCCAACATGACATAGTCCTCGATGCTTCTTCTGACAAGTAAGACATGTCGGTGCCTCATTAGTCATATCGCCTCCTCATTTTGTGGCGTTTCCCTATGGGGTAGTTGAATTCCCACTAGAAGATCCAGAACTTTGTTGCTTTGAACTTTGTCCCTTGCCTTGGTCACTTCCTGATCTTTTCTTATTCTTCTCCCGGTATTGGGACATTTCATCATTTGCCCTTTCGACAATCACCGCTCGTTGTATAACTTCTTAATGAGTCTCTAGTCGTAGTATGTCCACCTTATTGCGAATGTTCCATTGTAACCCTGTCTCAAAATTCCTCGCCTTGTGAGTCTTCGATAACACAATATGTGGGGCAAATCGTGATAGTTCCATGAATTTGGCATTGTACTCCGCCATGATCATATTCCCTTGTGTCAAACCAAGAAACTCCGTGATCTTTTGATCCCTGACAATCTTGGGAAAGTATTCTTCTTTGAACATTTCCAGAAACCTAGGCCACAACCATAGTGGCTCCATTGCTTTCTTCAATTTCTACCAAACAATTGCAGCTCCTTCAAAGGTAAAGGTGGCAAAGGTCACTTTATGTTCATCGGTGCAAGGTAGCACCTCGAACACCCTCTCGATTCCCAAAAACCAAGACTCCGCGATTATTGGGTCGGGAGACCTATGAAAAGTTGGGGGCTTCAACTATTGAAGCTGCTTAATGATAGTACGTACCACTACCTCTCCTCTTGGCACCTACGCTGCCGGTTGTTTCGGCGCATTGGTGGTGTTGCTATGGGTATCCTGGACCACTTAAACAAGTCCAGCTAAGATCCTTTCAATGTGATTAATTCGGTCTTCAGGCTCTCTGGTCCCCCTACAACCCCCTCTTCTCGACGACATGGTTAACTATATGCGACAACAAAATGTTAAGCATTCAACATAGCATTACATGTATTACACCTTGGCATGTCATTATACACATAGCTTACATATATACACACACCTAACACGTACTCAAGTCAAACCTAGACTTCTATCTAGACATGACTCAATCTTATGGTGTTAACCTATAGCTCTGATACCATGCTATCACGCCCCGTAACCCAGCCTATGCAGATTTATGGTACATGACTGGCCAATAGCAAGGCTACCCGAGGCTACATTACATAAACTGATTAATCACCTGTGCATAATCATTTAAAATTTGCAAAAATAGAATCTTTTATAACTTAAAACATGATCCATGCCATATATGGTAGAGCTGTGCCTAATCCAAAACTTAAATATTCCATAAGATGGGCCTATCAAAGGTCACCATAGTTATAAAATGATAATATTACAAAACATTAGGGTCCAACCCTTATATCAGTACATAACATAAGGCCCGTGGGCCGCAGTCCAAATATCCATATAATGGGCCTCCCTCAAGGTCTCCCAGTTTGGTCACCTGAAAACATTTTTAGAAAACGTAAGTTAATGCATAGTGAATAACAATAATGCATAAGTATAAAATACCATAGACTAACATTTATATTTAATATACATAGCAATAAGGGTACCTATATGTATATGTGACATGAACTTAGAAACGTATAAGTAAAATCTTAAAATCACATGAGGCATAGGTTTTTGTATTAAAACATTTCATCATTTCTAAAACAGAATGTTAACGAAAAGAGGCAGGCGTGTTGTAGCAGGAACTATTCGAGCGTGACATGACTTTTCATGAGCATAATGTATCTTATCTAGTAAGCGTACAACTTAACTCACCACATAATATCAGCTACATCAAATACTATCATTCTTAGTAACTTATAAAGCGTAGCTTTGCAAACGTAGGTAACATAAGTATTATATTGAAATACTATAGCATTTCGAACATAGTATCATAGGAGTGAGACATAACAACATAGTATCATAGGAGTGAGACATAACAAATAACATAATTTCGTAAGACATAACGTAGCTGTCATAAGCATACCATGGCATGTATTTGTAAGGGTTTATCATAATATCATAGAAAGAAGAGATAGATCATGACATTAGTACTTGTGGGAATATACGTAACTTGTCGTGAAGCATTTGAACAAATCATATTTCTTATTTTAGAGCATAAGTGTGTTGCATCTCTATATCCGAGCTAGGCTCCGCATTAGCAACCTTAAAGGTCATATATAGGGCTCTTTAGGCTAAGATCTTAACGATGTACAATATTGCCTACTTTGGCGCTTCATGTCATGCATCTGCCTACCTTACGGTTTTAAACGCATTGCGACAGTAATGCTTTGCCCTACCTACTCCCTCGGGAGCACTTGAACTATTCAAGTACACAACACAATACTGCCCGTTCTGGCTCGCACCTGCCTATCCCTTTCGGGTGCTTGGTCTCAGCCGCATGGTACACATAAGGCTCTTTAGGCCAACATTAGATTGTCTGCTCTGGCTCGCACCTGCCTACCCCCTTTCTGGGCACTTGGTCTCAGCCGCACGGTACACATAAGGTTCTTTAGGCCAACATTAGATTGTCCGCTCTGGCTCGTACCTGCCTACCCCCTTTCTAGGCGTTTGGTCTCAGCCGCACGGTACATATAAGGCTCTTTAGGCAAAAAGGGATGTCTCTCAATTTTGCGGTAGATTATTTCGAGTCCCCCACCGTAGGACCATTGTTGCTAGTTTAGGGTCTTGCCACGAAAGACCTTACATGTCGATATTTTATTCCACGTCCCCCCATCCCAAGACTATCGGGCTAGATTAAAATTTCGTCACGAGAAGACCTTACATGGAGTCGTACGTTAGGAATCTTACATCTACTTTATGTAAACGTACTAGTCCATGGGTTGTATTTTTTATCGTAGGTAGGGTTTGTATGTAATTCAAAGCATGACATTTATACTTGAACGTAATCATTGATGCATTGAAATAAATGGAAAGAAATGCATGAAATGTAATTGAACTTGAAAGCATTTGGAGAGTAATAGGTCTTGCTCGTGGCATATTGTTACTCACCTCTCTCTGATAGAATGGGTGTTAAACAAAGTGTTCCCACACAAAATGCACATAGAAGTATGAAAATGTTAATACAAGACTCCAAGGTAAGGCAATAACATGTAAATCGAGACTAAGCACATAAGTCCCTTAACCCCGACACATCAACACCTTACTCACATAATGGGAGAGCGAGGCTAAACTCTAGGACAAGGCCCCAACATAAAACGAAAACATAAGGTTGAGGTTTGAATATGAAAGCCGGGACATTAACTCCTTCATTGCTTCCCAACCACCTCTCAAGGATGAGTTCATACTCTAGGTTAGTTCCATTTGAAAATAGGCTTAAAGGCCTTTAATTTTATAGGTCATGGGCCAAAAATACATTTCGGGTGAAGAAGTTGTGCTTCACGGACGGTGGACTAAAATTTTGGAAAACAATGTTGTTAGCATAGATTTTTGGTCAACTTTAAACTTCCATATCTCTCAATCTGTATGGAATTAGAGTACAAAGTTTATATGGATACAAAGGTCTATGATTCTAATTTTCAATGCTTGAAACGGTGCATTAATTAGAGTTTTCTAGAGAAAGTTATGTCCATTTTACTAAATAGTGTCAAAGCTGAGTAAGCGAATCTGGGATGTGTCGACAATGAAGTAAGGTGTCGACACATGAGCTGAAGAAGTGAATCTGGGAGTCCTTTGGATGAATGTGTTAACACATGAGGCAAAGGTGTCGACACATTACCTGGAAAAAATGAAAATCCACTCGAAAAATCCCCAAATCTAACCCAAACTCCATCACAACTCTCACAAACTCTTTCAATGCTTATAGGGTCCAAAGATTGACCCAAGAAGACCACAACAACTCAAAATGAAACATTTTGAACAATTAAATCAAAGGGATTTAGGGTTCGAAATCTCAAATCCATCATGTTCAAATTTGGGGTTTTACACCTCACATCAAACCCTTAACATAAGCTTATGAGGCTTCAAAATATAGCCAAGTGGGACTCAAAGGAGTCACCTATAATGAACCAACAACACAACCTACCAAGATAAACACATACTCATATACAATTATAGAAAGAGATGAAACCTTACCTTTCTTCAAGCTTGTCCAAGTCTTTCAATGGCTTCTCTTGGCTTAGGTGGAGACTTTCCAAGCTTTCTCTTCCTTCAATCTTCCATTTTCTCTTTCTCTTCTCCTCTTCTCCGTCTCTTCTCTCTCTCAACCGGTTGTGATGTGTGTGGATATGAAAGTGTGGGTGTGTATAAGTGTATAAGTATGATACACATGGGAATAATCCCATATGTCTCACTACATGGGCTTAAGTTACAACATAGTTTCTCATTGGTCATTTTTGACCCAAATGATGTAATAACTAACATTAAACAATACAAACACTAAAAATTTACATTAATTTAAATAATTAGAGGTTTGAGATATTACAACTGATGTGGGACCTGAGCTGGAGAGGGAGGCAGTGCCCTCCATACTCTTCTCTCGATGCACTCTAACTAGCTTTGGGATTGGTGAGCGGTCAACAGGTCAATGGGCCTCTTAGGAGATGTAGTGATCATATCTCCCTGAGGCCCAACTCCTGCTAATTGGATGATAGAAGTGATAAAACATCCAAATGAGATGCTCGCCTAAACTGTGGTAAGCCTCGAATCGGTTAGAAGTGCTAAAAAGATATACCGGGGTAGGTCGATTGACCTATCTGTCCCTATAGCCCAAAGGAGCTGCATTCGATACCTACTACACTCAAACACCCGACCTAGAAGGAACAAGGAATGACAGGAGAAAACAAAGAGTGAACTATACTTGATAGCAAATGCTTTCTAAGGGACTTGCGAGGTCTCCCATTTCTTGCCCTTAGCACACACCTCGGCCACAATTGCCTTGTGGTTAGGAGCCCCCTCTTTAGAATAAAGAACTGAGGCTCCTCTACCCTAGGCAATTGGAAGAAAAAAGCACATGTAGCAGTGGTGATCTATACATCATGGCCTCTAACCCATGATCTGATGGTCTTATGCCTCGAAGTGTCTGAGGAGTATAAGATGTTGGCCATGAATTCAACGACTAGTGTGAAACTACACTAACCTTTGAACCTGGCCAACCTGAGCCACTGCCTTGAGTGAACTCGGCTAACCACATCTAGGGGTTGTTTGCATACTAAGTGAGAGTCCATTGCCTCTCTAGTATGACCCCCATTTGACTCCATAAATCATCAAAAGTGGCTTGGGCCTCGTGCCCAATGAATCGCGTCTCATCATAAGGTGAAGGCTGCTGGCCCTAACCTCTGCCAGCCTAACCTTTACCTGGCTAACATTTATTCAGAACAATGGTCCCCTCCCCGGAACCTGAGTTCTAGCAGCTCTGGAAGCCATAATAAAGATAGAAACCTCTCGTAAAGCTAGAAATAACTAAAACAACAAGGAAAGGGCTCAAAGAAATACTTAAGGGAAGACAGGAATGCTAGACTCAGAAGGTTGAATCGATGGGAGGTTGCTAGTAGGGCCTCACTGCTCCTCAAATGCTCTCAACCTCTCAATTCTAAGCGTTCAAACACCCTTACATAGAAACTCCACCAGCATTCGAGCGCTCATTAAATGAGTTCGAACGCCCTTAGTGACCATTCAAAGCTTTGTGTTGCATTCACATGGTGTGGCTCTCTTTGAATGCTCAATAATAAATACTCATTAAAACCTGTACCGTCATTGACGTGGTGTTCGAACACTCTACGATTCCGTTCAAATGCCCGATCACACACATAAGGAATAGGTGTGAACGCCCATTCGAACGGAGGATGACCCCATTCGAACGGTGATGCCATTTTTGGAAAAATTTTCAAAATATGTACTAATCTACCAAAACTAGGTAATATAGAACAAAACCTAAGAAACTATCTAACAAACCCACCCTAGATGGTCCTCCCCCCTCGCGGCCAAAAAAATTTGCCCTCCAAAAGTGCAATTATAATAGCTTTCCTTGGGGTTTGTTTGCCTTAAGTTAGGATTTTAGATACCTTTTTAGTTATATTTTAGTATTAATTAAGTTTATTTTGTTTTGTATAAGTTTTGAGCTTAAATTGGAGGACTTTGGATACAATTTGAGCAAAGGTTTCAAGGGGATGTTGTCAGAGTACAAGCAACTGAAGTTGTGGTACAATCTGCTAAAGCACGCAGAGTTGAAACTTTGAAATGCCATATTTCTCAAACCAGAATGACTACAGGGTCCATAATATATCAATTTTATTTAACTTTTCGAGACCTATTTAGTTATGTAGTTCAAACACCTGTTCGGATGCAAGCCAATCCCTCCAAACGGTTTACATAAATCTGTAAATTTCTCTTCCTATAAAAGCCATGATAGAGCTCTATTTTAGGGAGTAGTTAGTTTTTACGAGTTTTAAGGTTTCTTTGAGAGCTTTAGAAGTATATTAGAGTAGAACTTTACAAAGTTTTTATAGTTTTTTTCAATTCCTGTAATCAAATTCAATCTTTCAACATATGTTTTGCATATCTATAATGGCGTTGAGTAGCTAGATTCCATCTTGGGATCAATTATGAAGATCGATTGAAAATCTTAGATGAACAATGGAGGTAACTATTCAATGATTTTATCTTCTTCTTCTTAATTCTTTGGGGTCAAACCATAGATATTTACAAAAATTTAGATATTTGATTATGCTTGGTAATATTTATATACAATTCTAGTTTGGCATATTTATTGCACAAGTCGACAGTATGCATGTATGATTTTAAACCTGATTTATTCTAGATTTGATTGTTAGAAAGTAAAAGTTTTTAGTGCTAAATCGTTTGAATCAAAGACTTACGATCCAGTCAATAATTTGAATTATCAAAAACCTCTATAGGAATTCCAAGTGAAGCAATTGATTAGAACAATTGGTTTCAACACTTTTTTTTATTAATTGTAAATCATTTTCATAGCTTTGTTTAGATTAATCAAACTCTCTCAAAACAAAACTATTTTCTTTTTATTTTAATTGGAGTGTTTTCTTGGGACTTCTGAATCAAGGTGAGTTTTCTTAAATATGCTAACCCTCTTCCCTGTGGACTCGACCCTAGACTTATTAGGTTATACTGTTTCGCCATCCTACGCTTGGAATTATCTAAAGATTTTTTCGAAGATGCCGTTTAGTGCAAGTCAAATTTTTGGTGCCATTGCCAAGGAAACTTTGGCAATTGGCATTAGTGGACGAACCTTGAAGATTTAATTTCGACGAAAGCACTTCACCATCATTCCACGATCACAAGGAGACTTAATAGCTTGCTTGGGTAACTTCGTTTCATCCTTTATTTTTGAGCAATTTTTTTTTATTATTTTATTTTATTTTATTTGGGTTGGAGTTGGTGTTATTTGCTAATTAGTAGTATATTTTGTAGAGATCTAGAGGATATGTTAGCTTAAACTTGTTAAATTGGTAATTTTTTTATGTGGAGATAATCAGAGCATGATGCCCTAACCCTTTGTAAAACAAGTCCATGGAGTAACTTGGGCAGTTAGGCAGATAAAAACATTTAGAATTTCCATTGCCTTACAATCTCCCAACTCAACATTCATCCATGGAGGCCACCCTTATGATTGAAATATTATAAATCAAGTTTAAAATGTTTTATCTAGGCAATAAGTTAAACATAATCCAACATTAGGTTTCCTTAGTAATGCAAAATTTCAAATAACTTGAAATTTTTTTTTTCTGTTTTTTAATTCTTTCTTCTTTCAAATGAATCAACACGTTCTGAGGTTGCTTAGGCTAGGTGAATCTAGAATATGATTTGTGTAGTCGTGGTTCTCCTGAGAATAGAAGTGTTCAGATAAAATAACTAGCACACAATGAACTAGTTCAGTACTTATAATTGGATAGTTCAGTAGCTCATTACAGTTGTGCATACTTGTGCATGAATTTGGATTTCTATGTAGTGGTTGTGTTTCATTTCAAAATTCTATTTTTCTTTCTCTCATTATTATTGCTTGCAGATGTGATTTTGCAAAATTTATTAGCTAACTATGGTTGATGCACTAATTTTGGTATCCTATCCCTGATGATTTAACTACCTTTCGAATTGATATGGATTGAACATAATATATTTGGTTGTTGTAAGCACTGGGTTCAATGTAAAAAGGGTCAAATGCAAAATGATGAGTTATCCAATTATAAAAGCATGCATGGACATCTAAGCATTATGTACTTTATTTAGTGGTATTGTGTGCTTGGCCTATTGCTAGGGTGACTTTGATTCTCACCATGATAAAGTAAGGTTGAATTAGAATTATTTATGTAGAATTATTTGAGCATGGCATGAGGGATGCACATACAATCCCTTATCGTTCTATGAAAGATTACATAAATGTTGCTAAATTCAACCCCTATTTACACTTGGCACAACCACCAAACCATTATCCACCTACCTACCAATTGGGGTGGTGCTCTCAAGCTCCATCCCAATACTGTGAACCACCACCACAATCTTACCAAGCACCACCACCTCTTTCACCTTACACATACACACCCTACACACCACCTCCTTCACCTTACAACTACACACCCTACACGCCTTATGTAGAGAGCCAAGAGGACATACTTCCACAATATATGCACTATTAAACAAGTGTGTACTGTGGTTTTGATGAAACTATAGAACAACGGGAGTGAGCTCGAGAACAAGAGGATAGAGCTATAGAACAATGGTATAACGCTAGAGACCAACAAATGGATTGGGCTCTTTTAATACAAAGGGGCATGGCTCTTTTAATACAACTCGTAGGTGTTCAAAAGGATGATGGGTGTTCGGCCCAACCACAACCCAACTTTGAATGTCACAAACAAGAGGCCGAAACCAATTTCAACCTTTCTCACCCTAATGACCAAGACCAATCCATCACCAACCCTAGGAGTGAGATAATTTTAGATGAAACCATCCTTCCCAAGGTGTCTAAACTGAGGGAAGAAGTTCCTAGGGTGGATGACGATGAGGATCAGAATGAGCCTAAAGAAGTGGTACTTATCTTTCCCAAAGTGTTTGAACTAAGGGAGGTATCTAGAGAAGAAGTGAAGGAGGAAGGAATAATGGAGAGTGAGAGAGAGGAAGAAACAGTTGAAACATTTAAATATAGTGATTAAACATTGCTATCCCATACTCCTTTTTATCATAGATTGAGCCTTATCATCACTATCATGCTTGATACTTCTTTTATTCTTTATCCTTTCAAACCTTGCACGATTGTTTTGCACGATTTTGGATTCAATAGTACTTTTTACATGTGCATATTTTTCGATGTTGAACTCATTACTAATGGTGAATGGTAGGCAACTACATATAAGCAAGCATCCACAAAGTGGTGTGGAGTGATCACTACCCAACTATATTTTTGTCTATTAGTGTACATTAGTGTATGTTATTTGTATAGTATTAGCTTCTTCTTTTTGGTTGTTTTAACCGATTTTTACAGATTTTTTGATTTTTAAGGATCTTTTTCTTTTAGGATAACTTCTATACCTTACTTTCTTGAGATTTGTTATTATATTTATCACATTGAGGACAATGTTTCGTTTAAGTTGGGGGGGGGGGGGGGGGGGGGGGTGTAAGGTTGTCACCTTAGGTTAGTTTTTTAGTTTGAAAAATTTTTGGAGAAAAATCATAAAAATTAGAAATTAAAAAAAATTGTAAATAAATTAATATCATTCTTTGGATTTTTTTGAATTATTCAATGCTTAGAAGTAAGAGATTTTTAGCATGAGATTTGGATGCTTTGATTTGGCAAGAAGTGGTTTCTTATTCTATTATATTGCTAAAATGTTTCATGATTGTTCGAAACTCATCTTTGCACGTTCACAGTAGCCATGTATATATAAAGTATAGTTAAAGAGTGTATATGATTTGAATTCTTGAAGAATTTAGTTGAGACTTTTGACTCTAGTGAGGTTTAGAGCCATTCTTTTCTTTGGAGGGTTAAATGCATTTGTTCTTTTTGAAAATTGTCATTCATCGTTGTTTTGATGAATAGTCTCATTATTTTTGTTTTGGTTATTGCTAAGATTATGAAGTGATTGTTGTTGTGCCTAGATTTTTCACACTCGAGGAATACACACACAAGCGAGAAAAATACTGTATTCTCTCATTAGAACTCATCCCCCTAGAAGATTGAGTGCAACTATGTTTGAATTAAAAATTAATTTGAATAAAGGGCTTTTGAAAAACAATTTGGAGTCGCCACCTAACTTGATTAAGGTGAGTTAGGTCACCTAAAAACTAAGTATAATCCAAAGACTAAACTTAGGGTTTTTGAAAAGATTTTGAAAATACTTTCTCTAGAGAGGGTTTTTAGGAAAACAGGTTGTTTAGCAACTTTTGAAAAATATTTAAGCCATTTTTTTGAAAATAACTCCATTTTGGTCTTTCGAAAATAGTGATCCTAGGTTCGGAGGTTGGTTACATATAGAGAAGAAGCACTAAGCCATTACCCTACCCCGCCGTTGCGGTACCTACATATCTATTCACCCTAAATTCATCCATTAGAGTCTTCGATTAATACATGTCCAAAACTATCCACTTTTGAAAAGAAATTTTAGAAAGGAATTGACATGATGCATGATATGCAATTGCAAGAAAAGAGATTTTGATTTGGAAATAGATTTGAAAAGACTTGATTCAACTTTAGAAAAGAGACTTGAAAAGATAGGTTTAATTTTGAAAGAAAGATTTGGAGATTGGAAATAGAGATTTGAAAATAGAAATTTGAATTTGAAAGTTTGAAATAAATCATGGAATTGGAAGTTGAAAAAAAGTTGTGACCGCACCCATGAGGGTTGCCTATGTATCCTTTTAGAGGAATTAGGTTAGTTGGAGTTCAGACAAGAGTTTGATAGAAAATATAATATTTGATTTGAAAAAGAGATTTTGATTGGAAAAAGGATTTGTTTGAACTGAGAATAAAAGATTGGAATTTGGAATTTGGAATTGAAGGATTAGAAAATTGATTTGGAAAGATTAAGGTTTAAGAAACCTAGACTTAGGAAGATAGGATTTAGGAAGGCCTTGAGATTTAAGAAAGACTTGACTCAAATGTTGGACTTGGAAGTTTAAGGAAAGATTGGATTTAGGAAAGGTTTGAATTAGAAAAGTTCGAAAATAGGAAAGTTCCATTTTAGGAAAGTTTCATTTTAGGAAAGATTTGAAATTGGAAAGGTTTTGAAATAGGAAAGTTTCGTTTTAGGAAAGTTTCAAATTAGGGAAGTTTTGAATTAGGAAAGAATTAAAATTGGAAAGTTTTGAAATTGGAATGTTTTAAAATAGGAAAGTTTAAAATTTAAGAAAGAGTTGATTTTTGGAAAGATTTGAATTAGGAAAAGTTTAGTTTAAGAAAGATTTGGAGTTTGGAAAGCTTAGAGTTTTAAAAAGTTTTAACTTAAGAAAGTTTTGGATTTGGAAAGGTTTGAGATTTTGAAAGTTTAGAATTTTAGAAAGATTCAAAGTTTGAGTTTTAAAAATACTTGAGATTAGGAAAGGTTTGAGTTTAAGAAAGATTTGAAGATTTAGATTTGGAAAGTTGAAATTTGAAAAGGTATGGAATTAAAAAATGTTGGAATTTAAGGAAGATTTAGATTAGGAAAGATTTGAGAGTTCAAGTTTTGGAAACTTAAGGTTTAGCAAAGTATGAGATTAGGAAGCATTGGATTTTGTTTCTAACAAGAAGTGTTTTGATTTTGTTTTCAAAAATGGAGGATTGGATCTAGTTTCCTAAATGGGGAGATTGGATTTAGTATGGATTTGAAAGGTGAAGTTTTAAAAATTCTAGATTTGGAAGACTTAGTTTTGATGTAGAAAATATGTTTTGGAAATATATGGTTTAGATGTAAAAAAGAAGATTTTAGAAACCTAGGTTTTGAGGTAAGAGTGGAAATCATGTTTTAAGAAAGGAAATTAGGGTTTCCTAATTGTTGGCTCTAGGGTTTAACTTGGACTCTAAGAAAAGAGATTTTTGAAAAGTGAGTTTTTGGAAAGAGAGATTTTATAGGAGATCTTAAAACGGAGTTTTTGGAAAACGAATTTTGGAAAGAGAGTTTTTGGAAATGGATTTTTGAAAACAGTTTTTGGGAAGGAAATTTAGGGAGTGTTTTTAGAAAGCGAATTTTAAAGAGAGCTTTTTTGGAAAGAAGCTTGAAAAAGAGTTTTGAAAAATAGATTTTTGAAGGGAGTTTTTAGAAAACAATTTTGAAAAGGAAATTGGAGAGAGTTTTTAGAAAGTATGTTGGAAAAGAGATTTTTAGAAAGAGAGATTTGAAAAGAGAGTTTTTTGAAAAGTCTATAAAAATATCTCACTTTCCTAAAACGATTCTAACCATAAGAAGGCTAGAACCATTCTAAGATAGTGGTTTTGAAAACAATAAGGATTTGAAAATATGGACCATATTGGTCACTTTAAATGTAACACTTTCCTAAAGCAACCTCAACCATGAAAAGCCCAGAATCACCCTAGGATTGTGATTTTGAAAACAAGTTTTGTAAAAGAAGATTTTAACACAAACTTTGAAAACGATTTTAATGCAAGTTTTGAAAATAAGTTTGAAAACAGATTTTAGAGAGATGCATGATCATGATATGCACAATGCAAAGGGGGTCGTGAACATACAAGGTTAAGGCTTCACCACAAAATCAAGGGGGCCAAACCCACGTGGTCTCTGGTTAGCCTAAAAGAAAGCCCCGGACATGGTGACCTTCAACAGCCTAATCTTACACATGGACCGGGAAGTCCCTTGTTTCAAGCAGGCAAGAAAGGGGGGAAGAAGATAGGGGATTAAAATAGAATAAAACCCAAGTGGGTTCGGAGAGAGAAGAGAGAGGGGGAAGATGCGTAAATTTAAATGAAGAGCCTACCTTGTATCTTCTTATTTTGCTTGCTTTTATTTGCTTGTTCGCTTCGGTCCTCGCTTTGCTTTGTGTCAGTTTTCAAGGGCTTATCTTGATCTTCGATAGCGTCAAAGTTGCAGCACTTCAAGTCTTCAATGGAGGCTTTGGAGGCTAGTGGAAGAGTGTATAGGGGTGTATGTGAGTGTATAGGTGTGTATAGGAACTAGGGGTTGTGTATGGAGGCTAGGGTTTGGGGAACCTAAAGAAGACTAGGGTTTGGAGAGGCTACGAGCTTTGTGTATCGAAGAGTAGGGTTTTTGGACTGAGTTTGCAGACCCTTTTCACGCTAGAGGAGGCTCTGTATTTATAGAGAGTGGATTGACCAGACTCCTGTTGCAGTGACGCCAGGCAAAAGTTTACATTGGTGCCACTCTTAGTGGCGCCAGGCTATTTTGGCAGTGGCGCTAGCCAATTAGGAAATTTTTACGGTCGGCAAGTAATGTATCTTCAGAAGATTTGGGCGCTTGTACTAGTGACTACGATACAATTTTTAGCCTGGCTTCACTAGGAGTGACTCTGAAAGGTCCGGGAAGGATTTAGAGGATCGGGAATGGCCCAGAAGACTGGAAAGGAACAGGAACCCTTCGAATAGTGTCCCAGAGGTATTAGACTTGAAAAATGATGACGAGATGTGTTGGAAGGGTTGACCAAGCCATTAGGGGCAAAAATGGTTAATCAGGCCGGAAAGCTACAGGGATGGACTCGAAATGTCTCGGAAGAAGACTCGATGTTTGGAAACATTACTTAGAATGTCCCAGGAGGTTACCAGTTTGTTACCCAGAGCCAGTGTGGTTAGAACAGGCGACCGGCCTACTAGGGGCAAAACAGTCATTTTGTACCGGGTTTGCTGGAACTGACTTGGAATGACTCGGAAAGGTAATTGAAGGTTGTGAATACTATAAAAAACATTCTTGGGAGGTTACCAGTTTGATACTTAGAGCTGGTGTAGTTCCTAGGGCGTTCAGATGCCTAGAGGCAAAATGGTCTTCTTGACCGGAATGTCTCAGAATTGGCCCGAAACTGACTAGAAGGCACCTAATCATGCCGCATTGTCTTTAAGACAATCTTGGAAAGGTGGACTTACCGTTCTGAGGACTTAGGTACTTTCTCGAGAAACGTGCCAGAAATGACCCTAAGGGTAGTTTGGTTATTTTTCACTAAAATGGGCTAGCAGACACCGGTGTTGACTTGGGTTTTGAGTATTTCCGTCACTCTGATGGCAGTCCTGTGAGGTTTGTTGGGAATTTTCTATATCGACCTGTTTGCGAGTGTTTTCGTCACTTTGACGGTTGCGATGCTTACGAGTATTTTTGTTACTCTAACGAGTCGCGATCATTCCAGAGACTACCTAATCTCTAGAAGCTGCTAGGTGGACTTAGTGCCTGATGAATCAACTTTCTCAGAAGGTGTGCCAAAACGGACATTGCTTCATTGGCGGGCTAGCAGGTGCTAAAGTTGGACAGCTCTACCATCTCGGAGACTTGGGGTTTCGTCTCGGTCGACAGGTTTGAAGGGACTTACCATTCTGAAGAGTTCACTCGAAAACGTGCCGAATTGGATGGTCTTACCACCTCGAGAAATCAACTTTCTCGAAAGGTATGCCTAATTTAATTAGAATTGAAATTGGACTGAAAAGGGGACTTACCGTCTTCGAAAAGACGTGCCCATTGGAATTGGACCGAACAATGCCCCCAAGGGTATTTTGGTCATTTTGCCTTTATTTGGGCCTAAAGGGCCCGCGAATCGATTGATTGACAGGACTAGACTTGGAAAGTTAATTTAGATTGGAATATGTCCATATTGACTTGAATACAAGTCTGGATGGACTAGAGACTATCGAGCGGGTAAAAATGGAGTGCTTACAATTGTTATATTTCGATTCCCTTTAGTTCATGGAAGTAAAAGAATCACATGAATCCTAATAGATGATACTAGGCCATCTTTATTATTTTGAGCCACATATTTTATTGTTGATATTACTCTCTTGGAACCATTATTAAACCCATATGTTTAAGGTAATTTTTGTTGAAAACACCATTGTTAAACTATTTCCCTAGCATTAAAACACAATTATCTTCACTTGTAGGAGTTGAATTGAAAGAAGAGAGATATATTTATGATGTGATGAAAAAAAGAAAAAAAGACAAAGAAAGAAAAAAAGAAGAAGAGAGAAGTGTGGAAAAAGAAGAGAAATAAAGAGTTTAGATGTTTGAAAAAAAGATAAAAAATAAAAAGAAAAAGAAAAAGAAAAAAGAGGAGAAAAACATCAATGAAAATTAAGAAATTGAAAGTGTGTACTTATTTATCAGTACATACTTTGATCACACATATTTTAAACAATTTATCCTTTCCTTTCCTACTTTATACCTCTTGGCCAAAGTTACAAGCTAAAGTCCTATTTCATCTAAAGATGCTTGTGATTCGTATATGGAAGTGAATGAAGTGGGATGGCTGATATGATAAGTATATTATTGTTTTGGTGATAGCATTATTTTCATAGGATTATGCCAAGTTCCTTATTATTGTTGAATGCGGTTTTTCATTATGATAAATATATGTGAGATATTTTGCTTTGTATATCATTACTTCAACTCATATGTGTTGGCTCAAGAGTGCAACCCAAGAGAGAGTGTGAATTGAGTTCGAAAAAATAATCACTAATAATTTTAACTAAAAATAGATTAAGCAATCTGATAGCAGAATCAAAATGTGTGTGTAATGTGGTCGAACAATCTCAAACAAGAAAGAAAAAATAAAACACAAAATGAAAACAATGATTTATCGAGGTTTAGCCACAACTTGTGACCTACGTCCTCACCCTCAAGACCCCCTTGAAAGCTCTTCCACTATGCAATGAAGAATTACAAAGTAGGTGCTAATTGACCAAGTGCCTAGCTCACTTCTTACAAGAGCTCTTCACAAGCTCTCAAACTCCTCAAGTGATTTTGTCCAAGCTTCACTCAAACTAACAAGTGTTTTTAATAAGAACACTCAAACTCAGAGGTTTATAAACCCACCCAAATGGAGTAAATGAGGTTTACACAGAGTATCTATCTCAATGAGTGGATAGAACAAGTATGAGATCAGCAAATGCCCTAAATTCCCTGCAAAGAGAATGTTTCTAATATCGGTTAGGAATTTTAGGTCTTAATCACATGTATAGCACTTGAATCTCTTGTATTCTTATGTATAAATGTTGTAGGGGTCTTGATTTTATAGTCTTGCATTCATTATACCCGTTGGAGGTTGTTGGAGTTGCATTTAATGCATGATCAATAGAGCAGAACGTTTAAAAATATAGCCATTACAGGCAATGTGCCGACCGTTGATGAATGAAGTGTCGACTCCTTTTAGTTCTAGCATGTATCTCTAAGGCACTGTCCTGATGTGTCGACTCATGTAGGCTTATGTGTCAACTCTTGACAATCCATAGACTTCATTTTGCTGGCATTCTTCAACATTCTTTGAAACCTTCAAGCACTTTAATGATTTTCCATATTAGGCTTCTAAAGCTTAAAATGACTTTTCCAATACATGTTGATCTTCAAGAATACCTTCAATCACTTCGAGATCAATCCATTTTGATTACTTGTAGTATTCTTTAGTTAACATCACTTCTTTCATTGATCTAAGACTTTACCAAAATCTTCAAGAAAGCTTCCAACTCTTGTGATCTTTTCTTCAGCCAATTTCCAGCTCTTCTCAAACCATATCATAGAAGGTGTCAGCTCTTGCTGTTGACCTTTAGAAGATGTAAGCTCTACCAAGAAGGTATCGGTACTTTCTGCAGACCTCAGTGTCAGTACTTGATGTCGATCTCCTTTTCTGATCTTAAGTGTCAGCATCTCTAAACTATGCTTCATAACTTGATGCCGATCTTCTTCTCATTGATGTGGATCTCTTTTTTTAATTATTGCCGATATCCTTTTCTAATCTTGTTATGCCATATTGTAGAAGGTTTTAGTTCTTCCAAAAGAGCTGCCGACCTTCTTCTCTTTGTTGTCGATATCCAATTCAATGATGCCAATCTCTTTGAAATGATGTTGTCGCGTCCAGATTTTTTGCACTCGAGGAATACTCACACAAGTGAGAAAAACACTGTACTCTCTCGTTAGAACTCACCCTCCTAGAAGAATGAGTGCGACTAGGTTTGAATTGAAAATAGATTTAAATAAAGAGCTTTTGAAAAAGATTTGGAGTCGTCACCTAACTTGATTAAGGTGAGTTAGGTCACCTAAAAACTAAGAATAATCCGAAGACTACACTTAGAGTTTTGGAAAATGATTTTGGAAAATATCCTCAAGAGAGGGTTTTTTTAGGAAAAACGGGTTGTTTGGCAACCTTTGGAAAACATTTAGCCCTTTTTGAAAAATAACTCCATTTTGGTCTTTGAAATCAGTGATCCTAGGTTCGGAGGTTGGTTACGTGTAGGGAAGACGCACTAAGCTATCACCCTACCCCGCCCTTTTGGTACCTACATGTCAATCTACCCTAGATTCACCTATGAGAGTCTCCAATTAACTATAGTTCAACCCTATTCACTTTGAAAAAGAATATTTGAAAAGAAACTAACATGATGCATGATGTGCAAGTGCAAGAAAAGAGAATGGAAAAATAGATTTGAAAAAAGATTGATTTGAAATTGATTTGATTTGAAAATAGATTTGAAGAGATAGAATTGAAATTGGAAAGTTTGAAAATTGAAAGTAAACATTTGAAAATAGAAAATTTGAAATTGAAATTTTGAAAATAGATTAGAATTTGAGATTTGAAAAGATTTTGAAAACCGCACCCATGAGAGTGGAATTGAAAGTTTGAAAAGTATTGTGACCGCACTTATGAAGGTTGCCTACGTATCCCTTTGGAGGAATCAGGTCAGTCGTAGTTCGGACAAGAGTCCGATTGAAAATAGATTGATTCGAAGAGAGAGATTGGATTGGCAGAAAGAGATTGAATTGAAAATTGGATTTGATTTGAGATTAGAAGAGGAGATTGGAATTTGAAATTGAGAAGATTGGACTTGCTTTGGAAAGATTGATTTTGGAAAGACTTGGTTGTAGAAAGATGGAGGTTTAGGAAACCTAGACTTAGGAAAGATAGGAGACCTAGGAAAGACTTGAGATTAAGAAAGATTGGATTGGAATGTTAGATTTGGAAGATTTGGAAAGATTTGGAAACTTGGAATTTAGGAAAGATTTGGATTAGGAAAGTTTCGAATTAGGAAAGTGTTATTTTTGAAAAGTTTTGAAATGGGAAAGTATTGAATTTAGAAATGTTTTGAATTAGGAAAAGTTTAGTTTAAAAAAAGGTTTAGAATTTGGAAAGTTTCAAGTTAAGAAAGTTTTGAATTTTGGAATGTTTCGCAAAAGGGAAGTTTTGAAAGTGGGAAAGTTTAGAAAAATAAGGAAGTTTTGAAAATAAGAAAGCTTTGGAACAAGGAAGTTTTGAAATTGGAAAGAGTTGAAGTTTTAGGAAAGTTTAGGATTTAGAAAGATTTGGGATTAGAAAGATTTAACTTAAGAAAGTTTTGAATCTAGGAAGCTTAGAATTTTAGAAAGATTTGAAATTTAGAAAGTTTAGGATTTAGAAAGTTTTAGAGTTTGAATTTTAGAAAGTCTTGAAATTAGGAAAGGCTTGAGTTTAGGAAGAGTTCGAAAACTTAGGTTTGAAAAGTTGAGATTTGAAAGGAGGGTAGAATTAGGAAAGGGTTGAATTAGGAAAGATTTGAAAGTTGAATTTTAAAATTTAAGAAAGACTTTTATGTTCAAGTTTTGGAAACTTAAAGTTTAGGAAAGTGAAAGTTTAGGAAGGGTTCGAACTAGGGAAAATTTGGATTTTGTTTCTAAAAGGGAAGGTTTGATTTTGTTTCCAAAAACGGAGTGTGTGATCTAGTTTCCTAAACGGGAATATTTGATTTGGTTTCCTAAAGGGAAAATAGGATTTGGAAAGAGAGATTCTAGAAACCCTAGATTTGGAAAAATTATAGTTTTGATGTAGAAAATAGGTTTTGGAAACGTGTATAGTTCTGATGTACAAAATGAGAGATTTTGGAAACCTAGGTTTGGGGCAAGGTTTGAAAACCATGTTTTCGGAAAGAAAATTAGGGTTTCCTAATGGGGGGTTCTAGGGCTTGACTTGGGCTCTAAGGAAAGAGTTTTTGGAAAGTGCGTTTTTAGAAATGAAGGTTTTCTAGAAGGGAAATCCTAGGGAGGAGTTTTTGGAAAGTGTGTTTTTGGAAACGAAGGTTTTGGAAGGAAATCCTAGAGAGGAATTTCTAGAAGAAAGATTTTGGAAAGATTTTTGGGGAACGATTTTAGAAAGTGGGTTTTGGGGAGAGGATTTTGGAAAGAAGTTGAAAAAGGGAGCTTTGAAAAGCAGATTTTGGAAGGGAGTTTTTGAAAACAACTTTGGAGAGCAGAGTTTTAGGAAAGTATGTTGAAAAAGAGATTTTTAGGAAGAGATTTTTGAAGAGAGAGTTTTTAGGAGTAAAAACATCTCACTTTCCTAAAGCAATTCTGACCATAAGAGGGCTAGAACCACTTTAGGAAGGCGGTTTTGAAAGACAATAAGATTTGAAAATATAGACCAAAAAGGTCACTTTTAATGTAACACTTTCCTAAAACAACCCTGGCCATGGAAAGGCTAGAATCACCCTAGGATTGTGGTTTTGAAAACAAGTTTTTGAAAAAGAGATTTTGATGCAATCTTGAAAACGAGTTTGAAAACGATTTTAAAAACAACTTTGAAAACGGTTTTTGAAAGATGCAAGACTATGATATGCACAATGCAATTTGGGGTTGTGAACATACAAGGTTAAGGCTTCACCACATAATCAAGGGGGCCGGACCTATGTGGTCTTTGGTTAGACTAGAATAAAGTCCCCGACACGGTGACTCTCCAGTAGCCCAATCCTACACATAGACCGGGAATTCCCTTGTTTCAAGCATGCAAAGAAAGGGGGGGGGGAAAGAGATGGGGGGATTAAAATAGAGAAAACCCAAGTGGGTTAGGAGAGAGAAGAGAGAGGGGGGAAGTGTGGAAATTTAAATAGAAAACCTACCGTATGTCTCCTTTATTTTGCGTGCCTTGCTTGTCTTCAATCTTCGGTCTTCGTCTTGATCTTCTTTTTCAACCTTCAAGGGTTGTCTTCAAGCTTTAGATGGCAGCTCTTCAAGTCTTCAAAGGATGGTTGAGGCTAGTGTATGAGTGTATGGAGGTGTGTATGAGTGTATAGGAGGCTAGGGTTTGTGTATGGTGGCTAGGGTTTGGAAAACCTGGGGAGGCTAGGGTTTTGAAGGTGCTCGAGCTCTGTATATCGAATTATATGTTTTCTAGGTTAAGTTTGCAGACCCCCTTCACGTTGAATGAGGCTCTGTATTTATAGAAGTTGGACAAACCTGGCGCTTGTTGTAGTGGCGCTAGGGCAAAATTGCTCTTGGCGCCACTAGAAGTGGCGCCAGGCCAATTCTTGGCTTGGCGCCACTACTAGTGGCGCCAGCCACTTAGGAAACTTTATAAGTTAGCAAGCAACGTATCTTTGACTAGATTTGGGCGCTTGTACTAGTGACTACCATGCAACTTTTAGCCTGGCTTCACTAGGAGTGACTCAGGAAAGTCCGGGAATGATTTGGAGGAGCTGGGAATGACCCGGAAGGCCAGAAAGGAGCAGGAACACTTAAAATAGTGTCCTGGAGGTATTTGACTTGAAAAGTGAGGACAAGATGTGTCGGAAAGGTTGACCGGGCCCTTAGGGGCAAAACGGTAAATCGGACCGGGAAGCTGCCGGGGCGAACTCAGATTCTCCTGGAAGAAGACTTGGGATCTGGAAACATTATTCAGAATGTTCCCGGAGGTTGCCGGTTTGATTCCCAGAGCCGGCGTGGTCGGAAAAGGAGACCGGCCCACTAGGGGCAAAACGGTCATTTTGCACCGGGTTTGTCGGAATTGACTCGGAATGGTCCGGAAAGGTAAAGGATGGTTGAGAACACTATAAAAAGTATTCTCGGGACATTACCGGTTTGATACCCAGAGCCGGTGAGGTCGAAGAAGGAGACCGGCCCTCCAGGGGCAAAACGGTCATTTTATACTCGGTTAGCCAGAACTGACTCAGAATAATCTGAAAAGATAAAGGAAGGTTGAGAATACTATAAAAAATATTCTCGGGACATTACCGGTTTGATACCCAGAGCCGATGTGGTTCCCAGGGCATTCGGATGCCTAGGGGTGTAAGCACCCTATTTTTAACCGCTCGGCAGTTTACACTCTGTCCAGACTTGTTTTCAAGTCCTTTTGGGCATATTCTTATCGAATCCAATTCCCTAGGTCCAGATTTCATCTTTCCATCACTTCGCGGGCCTATCTGGCCCAAATAGCGGCAAAATGACCAAAATGCCCTTCGGGGCATTGTCCTTTCTTATTTCAATTCCAGTCCCTCTCTCGAGACAGTTTATTCCTCGAGACGGTCCGAGTAGCAAAACTACTCACAAAACCGTCAGAGTGGCGGAAACACTCACAAAACCGTTAGGGTGGCGGAAACACTCACAAAACCGTTAGAGTGGCGGAAACACTCACAATCCAGGCACATCTCTTTGGAGATGGTAAGACTCCTTTCCAATCCCTCTCTCGAGACAGTTTATTCCTCGAGACGGTTCCAATCCAGGCACGTCTCTTCGGAGACGGTAAGACCCCTTTCCAAATCCCTTTCTCGAGACAGTTTATTCCTCGGGATGGTTCGAGTAGCAAAACTACTCACAAAACCGTTAGAGTAGCAGAAATACTCAACCGTTAGAGTAGCGGAAATACTCATAGAACTGTTAGAGTAGCGGAAATACTCACATAACCGTTAGAGTAGCGGAAATACTCAACCGTTAGAGTAACGAAAATACTCACAGAACCGTTAGAGTAGCGGAAATACTCACAGAACCGTTAGAGTAGCGGAAATACTCAACCGTTAGAGTAGCGGAAATACTCACAGAGCTGTTAGAGTAGCGGAAATACTCACAGAACCGTTAGAGTAGCGGAAATACTCACAAATCATCAACCCCGTCCGAGTAGCGAAAATACTCACAAATCATCAACCCCGTCCGAGTAGCGGAAATACTCACACCGTTAGAGTGGCGGAAACACTCAAAACCTACGTCAACACCCGTGTCTGCTAGCTCACTTCAGTGAAAAATGACTAGACTACCCTTAGGACCTTTTCCGAGACTTTTCGGTCAAGATGACCATTTTGCCCCTAGGCATCCGAACGCCCCAAGAACCACACCGGCTCTGGGTATCAAACCGGTAATGTCCCGAGAATACTTTTTATAGTGTTCTCAACCTTCCTTTACCTTTCCGGATCATTCCGAGTCAGTTCCGGCCAACTCGGTACAAAATGACTGTTTTGCCCCTGGAGGGTCGGTCTCCTTCTTTAACCACACCGGCTCTGGGTATCAAACCGGTAATGTCCCGAGAATACTTTTTATAGTGTTCTCGACCTTCCTTTACCTTTCCGGACCATTCCGAGTTAGTTCTGACAAACCCGGTACAAAATGACCGTTTTGCCCCTGGTGGGCCGGTCTCCTTTTCCGACCACGCCGGCTTTGGGAATCAAACCGGCAACCTCTGGGAACATTCTGAATAATGTTTTCAGATCCCAAGTCTTTTTCCGGGACAGTCCGAGTCCGTCCCGGCAGTTTCGCAGTCCGATTGACCGTTTTGCCCCTAAAGGCCTGGTCAACCTTTCCGACACAAGTTGTCCTCACTTTTTAAGTCAAATACCTCCAGGACACTATTTCAAGTGTTCCTGCTCCTTTCCGACTTTCCGGGTCACTCTCGGTTCCTTTAAATCATTCCTGGACTTTCCAGAGTCACTCCTAGTGAAGCCAGGCTAAAATTTACATGGTAGTCACTAGTACAGGCGCCCAAATCTAGTCAAAGATATGTTGCTTGCCGACCTTAATTGTTTCCTAAATGGCTGGCGCCACTAGCAGTGGCGCCAAGCCAAAAAATGGCCTGGCGCCAGTGCAACAGGCGCCAGGCTTGTCCAGCTTCTATATATACAGAGACTCGTTCAACGTGAAAAGGGTCTGCAAACTTAACCTAAAGATCCCATATTTTGATATACAGAGCTCGAGCACCTCCTAAACCCTAGCCTCCTTAGGTTTCTCCAAACCCTAGCCACCCTAAACAAAACCCTAGCCTCCTATACACTCATACACTCCCCCATACACTCATACACTAGTCTTCAACCACTCTCTGAAGACTTGAAGAGCAGCCATCCAAGGCTTGAAGACAATCCTTGAAGACTGAAGGTGAAGATCAAGACCGAAGACCGAAGATCGAAGACTGCACGGTGCGCAAAATAGACAAGAAACAAGGTAGGCTTTCTCTTTAATTTTCTGCACTTCCCCCCTCTCTCTTCTCTCTCCAACCCAGTTGGGTTTTCTCTATTTTAATCCCCCATCTCTTTCCCGCCCTTTCTTTGCATGCTTGAAACAAGGGGACTCCCGGTTCATGTGTAGGATTGGGCTATTGGAGAGTCACCGTGTCGGGGGCTTTCTTCTAGCCTAACCAAAGACCACGTGGGTCCGGCCCCCTTGATTATGTGGTGAAGCCTTAACCTTGTATGTTAACGACCCCAAATTGCATTGTGCATATCATAATCTTGCATCTTCCAAAATTCGTTTTCAAAAGTTATTTTCAAACTTGTTTTCAAAATTGCATCAAAAGCTCTTTTTCAAAAACATGTTTTCAAAATCACAATCCTAGGGTGATTCTAGCCTTTCCATGGCTAGGGTTGCTTTAGGAAAGTGTTATATTAAAAGTGACCTTTTGGTCTATATTTTCAAACCTTGTTTTCAAAACCACTTTTTTAAAGTGGTTCTAGCCCTCTTATGGCTAGAATTGCTTTAGGAAAGTGAGATGTTTTTGCTCTTTCTAAAAACTCTCTCTTAAAAAATCTCTTCCTAAAAATCTCTTTTTCAACATACTTTCCTAAAACTCTTCTCTCCAAAATTGTTTTCAAAAACTCCCTTCCAAAATCTATTTTTCAAAACTCCCTTTTTCAACTCCTTTCCAAAACTCCTCTTTAAAATCTCTTTCTAAAATCTTCCTTCTAGAAATTCCCCTATAGGATTTTCTTTCTAAAATCTACGTTTCCAAAAACATGCTTTCTAAAAATTCCTTTTCTTTAAACTCTTTTTCCAAAAACTCTCTTTCCAAAATCTTTCTTCTAGAAACTCCTCTCTAGGGTTTCCTTCCAAAACTTTCGTTTCCAAAAACACACTTTCTAAAAATTCCTTTTCCTTAGAGCCCAAATCAAGCCCTAGAACCCACCATTAGGAAACCCTAAATTTTCTTTCCAAAAACATGATTTTCAAACTTTGCCCCAAACCTAGGTTTCCAAAACCTCTAGTTTTCACATCCAAACTATACATATTTTCAAAACCTCTTTTCTACGTCAAAACAACAATTTTCCAAATCTAGGGTTTCTAGAATCTCTCTTTCCAAATCCTATCTTCCCTTTAGGAAACCAAATCAAATCTCTCCGTTTAGGAAACCAAATCCAATCCTCCGTTTTTGGAAACAAAATCAAACCTTTGCTTTTAGAAATCAAATCCAATCCCTTCCTAATCCAAACCTTTTTTAATTCAATTCCTTCCTAAACCATAAGTTTCCTAAACCTAAACTTTAAACCTTTCCTTAAGTTTCAAAATCCAACTCTTTCCTAATTCAAATCCTTCCGAAACTTCCACTTTCCTAAATCTTAAGTTTCCAAAACTTGAACATAAAAATCTTTCCTAAACTTTAAAACTTAACTTTCAAATCTTTCCTAATTCAACTCTTTCCTAATTCTACCCTCTTTTCAAATTTTAACTTCTTAAACCTAAGTTCTCAAACCTTTCCTAAACTCAAGCCTTTCCTAATTTCAAGACTTTCTAAAATTTAAACTCTAAAACTTTCTAAATTCTAAACTTTCCAAAACTTCAAAATCTTTTCAAATCTAAGACTTTTCTAAACTCAAAACTTTTTAATTTAAGACTTTCTTAAGCCGAAACTTTCTTAATTCAAACATTTCCTAAATTGAAAGTTTTCCTTTTTCAAACCTTTTCTAAAACGAAACTTTCTTATTTTCGAAACTTCATTGTTCTCAAATCTTTCCAATTTTCAAAACTTCCCTATTTCAAAACTTTCCTAATTTGGGAACTTTCCTAGTCTTAAAACCTTTCCTTCAAAACATTTCTAAATTCAAAACTTTCCAATTTTCAAAACTTCCTTAATTCAAAACTTTCCTAATTTGAATACTTTCCTAAATTGAAACTTTCCTAAAACAACACTTTCCTAAGTGAAAACTTTCTTAAACCTGAAACTTTCCTAAAGTGAAAATTTTCCTAAACCTAAAAACTTTCTTAAATTCCAAACTTTCCTAATTTCAAAACTTTCCAAAAACGAAACCTTCCTTTCCTAATTCGAACATTTTCTAAAATCCAAATCTTTCAAAATCTTCCAAATCTAACATTCCAATCCAATCTTTTTTAATCTCAAGTCTTCCCTAGGTCTCCTATCTTTCCTAAGTCTAGGTTTCCTAAACCTCCATCTTTCCAAAACCAAGTCTTTCCAAAATCAATCTCTTCAAATCAAAGTTCAATCTTCTCAATTTCAATTTTTAATCTCCTCTTCTAATTTCAAGTCAAATTCAATTTTCAATTCAATCTCTTTTCAAATCAAACCTTCTATTTTCAATTGGACTCCGGTCCGAACTACGACTGACCTGATTCCCCCAAAGGGATACGTAGGCAACCTTCATAGGTGCGGTCACAATATTTTTCAAACTTTCAATTCCACCCTCACGGGTGCGGTTTCCAAAATCTTTCCAAATTTCAAATTCCAATCTATTTTCAAAATTCTAATTTCAAAATTTCTATTTTCAAATTTCTGTTTCCAAATTTTCATACTTTCCAATTTCAATTCCATCTCTTCAAATCTATTTTCAAATCAAAGCAATTTATTTTTAAATCTATTTTTCAATTCTTTTCTATTGCTTGCATATCATGCATCATGCTAAATTAGTTTTCAAACATTGTTTTTCTAAAGTGAATAGGGTTGAACATATGTTAATTAAAGACTCTTATAGGTAAATTTAGGGTAAATAGACATATAGGTACCGAAAGGGCGGGGTAGGGTGATAGCTTAGTGCGTCTTCCCTACACGTAACCAACCTCCGAACCTAGATCACTGTTTTCAAATACCAAAAGGAGTTATTTTTCTAAGAAGGGCTAAATATTTTCCAAAGGTTGCCAAGCAACCTGTTTTCCTAAAAACCCTCTCTCGAGGAGATATTTTCAAATCGTTTTCCAAAAACCCTAAGTGTAGTCTTCGGATTATGCTTAGTTCTTAGGTGACCTAACTCACCTTAATCAAGTTAGGTGGCGACTCCAAATCTTTTTCAAAAGCCCTTTATTCAAATCGATTTTCAATTCAAACCTAGTCGCACTCATTCTTTTAGGAGGGTGAGTTCTAACGAGAGAGTACAATGTTTTTCCCGATTGGGTTAGTATTCCTCAAGTGCGAAAAATCTGGGCGCGACAAAGGGCAAAATGGTCATCTTGACCGGAAAGTCTCAAAAAAGGTCCAAAGGACAGTTTGGTCATTTTTCACCAAAGTGGGCTAACAGACACTGGTGTTGACCTGGGTTTTGAGTGTTTCCGCCAGTCTAACGGCGGTCGTCGTGACACAGGGGTTTGTTGCCAATTCCCTATATCGACCTATTTGTGAGTATTTCCACTACTCTAACAGTTTTGTGAGTAGTTTCGCTACTCGGACCGTCTCGAGGAATAAACTATCTCGAGAGAGGGATTGGAAAGGGGTCTTACCATCTCCAAAGAGACGTGCCTGGATTGGAACCGTCTCGAGGAATAAACTGTCTCGAGAGTGGGATTGAAAAGGGGTCTTACCGTCTCCGAAGAGACTCGCTTGGATTGGAACCATCTCGAGGAATAAACTGTCTCGAGAGTGGGATTGGAAAGGGGTCTTACCGTCTCCGAAGAGACGTGCCTGGATTGGAACCGTCTCGAGGAATAAACTGTCTCGAGAGAGGGACTGGAAAGGGGACTTATCGTCTCTGAAGAGACGTGCCTGGATTGGAACCATCTCGAGGAATAAATTGTCTCGAGAGTGGGATTGGAAAGGGGTCTTACCGTCTCCGAGGAGACGTGCCTGGATTGGGCCCGTCTCGAGGAATAAACTGTCTCGAGAGAGGGATTGGAATTGGAAAGGAAAGGACAATGCCCCTAAGGGCATTTTGGTAATTTTGCCTCCATTTGGGCCTGACAGGCTTGCGAAGCGATGGAAAGACGGAATTTGGACCTAGAGAATTGGTTTCGATTGGAATATGCCTACAATGACTTGAAAACAAGTCTGGACGGAGTGTAGACTGCCGAGCGGTCAAAAAATGGGTTGCTTACAGATGTCGATCTCTTTTTCAAGTCCAGATCTTCACAAGCCCTCGTCAAGCTTCTCAACACACAAGTTCTTCAATATTCTCCAATAAGTTGAGCTTCAAATCACATCCTTAGGAGAGATTAAGTTCATTAATAATCTACACACTAAGTAAAGTAATTAGACAACTAAACCAAGTTTTATTATTATAAAAATCAAGGCAAGGCATGGAGTCAACAACATGTAGTATAGAGGTATTTACACCTTGCTCTTGAGTGTTTTGATTGTTAAGTGTAACACTTGTGAGATTAGAGTCAAAACTTACCTTCGAGAGAATTTAGATTGCATACACTTGGATACTAGATTCTATATATATGTTGGCTATTTATTCACAAAAAATGAGTTTTGAGCATGATTGGAATGCATTTGTCATGTTTAATAGTGTTTGAAACTATTTTAAGCTAGATTGAGGTGTTTAAATTTATTGTTAAAAGTTTCTAACTCTTTTGTATTGATTGATAGAATCATAGCATTCATATATGTCCTTCAAAGGAAGAAAGGGATTTTTTTAATTGGTGTTTGGGGGTATCATCACTGTAAGTCTTCACGAGACACCACCAAGGAGTTTAAAGGCTTGATACATAGGCTAAATGCATCCATGACTCCTACAAAAGTAGAGATTGTCTTTTTAGTTTTTGGTATTTTGCTAGGGACTAGCAAAAAGCTAGTTGGGGGATGTGATTGCGCTTTAAAACTGCAATTATAATACCTTAACTTGTGGTTTATTAGCCTTAGTTTTGGATTTTATGTACCTTTTTAGTTATATTTTAGTATTAATTAAGTTTATTTTGTTTTGTATAAGTTTTTAACTTAAATTAGAAGACTTCGGATACAATTCGGGCAAAAGTTTCAAGAGGATGATGTCGAAGTACAAACTATTGAAGCATGCAGAGCTGAAACTTTGAAAGGCCATATCTCTCAAATTAGAAGGGCTACTAAAGTCTATAATATATCGATTTCTTGTAACTTTTCGAGACCTATTCAGTTATGTTGTTCGAACTCCTGTTCGGCCGTAGGCTGGTTTATCCGAACGGTTTACAAAATTCTGCTAATTTCTTTTCCTATAAAAGTCAGGACTGAGGCCTGTTTTAGGGAGTAATTAGTTTTTATAGAGTTCCTTTGAGAGCTTGAAGAGTAGATTAGCATAGAACTTTATAAAGTTTTTATAGTTTTTCAATTCCTGTAATCAGATTCAACAGTTTTCATAGTTTTCTCAATTCCTGTAATCAGATTCAGTCTTTTAATATATGTTTTGCATATCTATAATAGCGTTGAGTAGCTAGATTCCATCTTAGGATTAATTGTGAAAATCAATTAAAGATCTTAGATAAACAATGGAGGTAACTAGGGTTTTAATGATTTTATCTTCTTCTTTTTAATTCTTTGGGGTCAAACCCTAGATCGTCCTTCAATTCGAATTAGCAAAAGCAATGTCTCCTTGCATAATATGGATTCTAAACATTCATGATCTGGATGTGAATGAGTCGAATTACTTATCCCTCGATGTCAGACCTTCCAATTGATGTTTATCTCCAAAATATTTGGAGGCTTTTTACATACACACAAAGGGTTTACTTGTTACTAATATAGTCTAGCCTCTATTCTTCTTTAGATCTTGTGTTTCACTCCAATAGTATCATAGATCGTGTCAATGCATAGGAAATGAATGCATTTTCATACTATTCAATCTTAAATAAGTGAAATAGATAAACAATAATCATGATTATGGTTTATGAATGAAAAAAAAAAAGTAATTAGATGATCATTCAAAATCTTTCTTTTGGTCCAAAACTAGATTCTGAAAAAAGGGAAGGAGAAGGATCTTCTTCGGTGGATCCCTCTTGTTCCTGTTTAGTCCCTTTCGTTTCGTAAGTTGTTTCTATTTGTCAAGCCCCGGTTTTTTGGACTAAGTCCTTTTGGCTCGTAAAAACTCGGAATTCTGTCATTAGAACTCATCCTCCTAGAAGGACGAGTGTGACTAGGTTTAAGCTTGAAATAGGTTTGATTAAGGGCTTTTTAAAAAAATAGGAGTCGCTACCTAACTTGATTAAGGTGAGTTAGGTCACCTAAAGCTAAGTATAATTCGAAGATTAAACATAAGGTTTTTAAAAAACTCTCTCACAAGAGGGTTTTTAAGAAAATAGGTTGTTTGACAACCTTTAAAAAGTTTAAGCCCTTTTTTAAAGTAACTCTATTTTGATCATTCGAAAATAGAAGTCCATGGTCCGGGGGTTAGTTACGTGTAGGGAAGATATCCTAAGATCATCACCCTACCCCGCCCTTTCGATACCTTCATGTCTATTCACCCTTTTGTCCACTCACCAGAATAACCGGTTACCATTATCCACTTAATATCCACTTTAGAATTTTGAAAATGAGGTTTAGTCATCACTTTTTGGATGAATGACATATGATGCAACTTTTAGAAGAAGTTTGAAAATATGGGAGTTTTGAAAGGGTTTGAGATGGAAACTTTGAATTGATAGAAACTTTTGAAAAGGGGATAGGGGTTGAAATAGAAGTTATGACCGCACTATTTTAGGTTGCCTATGTATCTCATTTGGTGAGAATCAGGTCATTCGTTTGAGAGTTCTGATTTGAAAATGGGTAGTGGAGTGTTTTGAAGTAAAACTTTGGAACTCTTAAAAGGGGGTTTTGAAGTGTTTTGAAATGTTTTCAAAACAACTTAAGGGAGCTTTGGGAAAGCTTTGAAATAACCCAAGAGAGTTTTGAAAATATTTCGAAGTCTTGTTTTGAAAACCTTGGAGATATGATTTTGGAGTGTTATAGTAAATTGGTCATTAAAAATTTTTTGAAAGTGGTTTTTGAAAACACCTAGGGCTTTGGAACTTTAATATAGAGAACCTTTAACGTTGAACTTAATGTATCACCTCCCCTTGGGTTCCTTATCCATAAAAGGGATAGGGACATCTTAGGGTTGTAAGTTCTTGAAAATAATTTTGAAAATAACTTAAAGTTAGTGTGTAGGAGTATTTGAAAAGGGTTACGGAGTTGGTTTTCGAAATCTCAAGAGAGTAGGAAGTTTTGGAAGAATGGGTTATGAGAATAGTTTTGAATTGAAAGACCGTTTGAAAAGGGGTCCTTGAGTTGGAACCTTGAAGTGTACTAACCTAGGTTGGGTTGGCCTAAGGTTAGAGATGACTTAAGGTTAAGTAACCTGGGTTAGGTTAACCTAAAGTTAATGTGACCTTGGGTTAATCAACTAGGGTTTGGTTAGTCATAGGGTTAAGGTGACCTAGGGTTAACTAATTGGGGTTAGGTTAACCTGGGGTTGGACAACTAGGGTTAAGTTAACCTAGGGTTGGATTGAACTAAGATAAACTAACTAGGGTTAGGTTAACCAAGGGTCAAGGTGGCTTAGGGATAACTAGCTTGGGTTAAGCTAACCTAGGGCTGGGCAACTAGGGTCAAGTTAACCTAGGGTTGGATTGGAAGATGGTTTTGAAATATGGTTTTATGCATTTTTGAATAGATTTTTGAAAAATAAATCATGTCACGCAGAGGACTTTGGTAGACATTTGAAGATCATTTCAATGAAAATTGACTCTAGTCAAGTATATGGTTTATATGGTTGATGCTTGAAAACCTTTCCAAAGAAGGTTTCCTTTATGACCATTATAACTTTTATCTTGAAAGGAGTAGGAGCTTTAAAAATCAACACAATAATGACAACCTTTTGAAAAACCATTTTTAATGCAAAGGTGAAGGGAATGAACTTTTGAAAACCATTTTTTAAAAAGAAGATTTTGAAAATCATTTTTAAAGGAAACCATTTTAACAAGTTAGGGTTCCTATGGCCAATGTCAAAGGGAAACCACTCAAGAGAGGATTTCATGGGATCATTCCAACAACTAAACTTGAAAAAATAACAACCTTAGAAATTAGAGAATTTGAAAAGTATTTTTATGCAAGTTGGAATGCATGGGTGCAAAAATGTGAGTTAGGGGTTAATAGGGAAATTATCTAAGGCATGATTACCTAAGGTCTCATTTTAAGCTTCAAGCGACCAACTCTTAGAATATTGAGCTTGAAAATGGCATGGAAATGAGAATAGTGTAAGTTTTGAAAAACATAGTTATAAACATGAAAATAAAGCCAAGCACACAAATGATGAACAAGATAGCAATATGCAAAGGGGGTCATGAATTCATACAAGGCTTTAGGCTACACCACATAACCAAGGGGCTCCAAGGCCATACCATCTCAAAGTAGGCAAGTAAGAGATCCCCCTACACGGTGACTTTCACTAACTTTCCTCTAAACATGAACTAAGAGCCCTCTTGCTTCAAGCATGCAAGAAAGAGGGGCAGAAGATCGGGATTAAAGCAAAGAATAGCCTAAGTAGGCTAGGAGGGAGAAGAGAGGAGTAGGGGAAGACAAGAATATAAAAGAAATACCACCTTTTGCCTTCAATACACTTCCAATCTTCTATAGATATGTTGACTTGAGCTAGAAGGGCTTTAAGTATGCTTGGGGGCCTGGAATGAGGTATTTTTTGGCATGAGATGCAATGTAGGTGAAGTGTATGGGTTAGGAGGAGGTGGAATCTAGTGTAAGAGTTTGAGGTATGGGATATATATAGGAATTCGAGGTTCTTGAGAAGTTTTTGCAGAGCTTCGCTGTTAATTTTAATTTTGGAATATGCAAAGGGGAGGCTTGTATTTATAGGCAATTTAAGAGAAACCTGACGCATGTGGTACATGTGCCTGGGCAAAATTTGCCCTGGCACATGTAGCACATACGCCAGTACTGTTCCAATGGCAGAATGCCACGTGGCACCCAATGTACTAGTTAAATCTTGATGGTTAATCGAAATTTGGCCGATCTAATCAAAATCTGGGTGCATGTAGCATGCGCTCCGTTACCAAAAGTGTTTGTTTAAACTTTGCCTCGATAATTGAGCCAATTCGGAAGGTTCCAGAGGAATAAGTTGCATCCACGGTGTTCTCCTGGGATTTCTAGTGAACTTCCATGCTTTTGAAAAGTTTGAATGGTGTTCGGAAGTGTGAGATATTGTCTCGGGAAGTGTGCATAAAATCGCATCTCTACGGAGCATTTGTGATATGCTCCGTGGGGGTTCAAAAGTGGCTGTTTGTGTGCCGCATAATCGAGGCCTTCGAGAAGCGATCTATCCAATCGGACCGTACCAATGGAAAGGACTCTAGAAATACTTTCAGAAATTATAATAAGGGAATTGGGGAAAAAGTCAATCTTAGCGGAGCGTTTGTAAGATGCTCCAGGGGTTGCTGAATGTGGCAATTTTTGAACCACGGGATGAGGGACTCTGGGGAGCAACCTATCCGATCAAGTCATATCGATGGAAAGACTTATGGATGAGCTTCTGGGAATTCCTCAGTTTACGCATTTATTAAGTCATTTGATGGTGCGTTATAACCAGGGAATCAGGAGAAAAGACAATTTTGATGGAGCGTCTGCGAGATGCTCCAGGGAACCTTTATTGAGTCGGGGGTGTTTAGTGTCATAGGATCCTCTTTAGGTTAAATAGGGGTGTATGACAAGACCCACCGTTCAATATTCTAGGACCGGTGTAGTTTACAGGGTGCGTTCGGGTTATTAGGGGCAAAATTGTCATTTTGGCCGGTTTGGTTGAAAATGGCCAGGAATGGCTTGGAGTGTTATGTTAAGCGTGCCGAGTCATTCGGGGGTGATCCTAGGAGAGTCTTTCACTGTTTGGTGGAATTTGTGCAGTGCTAGGCGTTTAGGGGCAAAACGGTCATTTTGATTGAAGTTAGCCAAAATGGGATTGGAGTTGGACCGAATGGCGTGCGGAGTACGTCTAACTGCTTAGTAGCACGTTGGAAGGGTGGACTCATCATTTTGAGAGATTTTAAACTTTCTCAAAACGTGACTGGAGGCCTAAGGGGCAGGTTTGGTCATTTTTCATTGAGTCGGGCTAGCAAGTGCTGATGTTGACCTAGGTGTTGGTTCCCGGGACCGACCGGCCTTGAAAAACTACCTATGCAGTGTTGGTCCCTGAGACCGCCCAGTCTCAGAGAGCTACCTGTAGGGTGGTGTTGGTTTCTAAGATCGCCTGGTCTTAGAAAGCTACCTGTGATGGTGGTGTTAGTCTCCGAGAATGCCTAGTCTCGGAGAACTACCAAATGACAAACATTCTACATTGGCGGGCTAGCAGGCACCAAACGTGAACTGTCTAGAATTTGATAAGGTGTAAGAGAAGCTACTTGGATGGCGTTGGTTCCCGAGACCGCTCGGTCTCAAAAAGCTACTTGGAATACCTAGGGGCATGATGGTGTTTTTGGCTTCAGTGGGACCATGTAGGCCCAGAAGTCACTAGTTGATTGGATTTGAGTTTGAAAGACCCGTCTTGGGCTTGCATGTATTGTGATGTTTGAAATTGGGTCTAGTTGGGCCGGAGATTGCTGAGCGAGCAAAAATGGAGTGCTTACAGCTGCCCCTCTTTTTCTGTGTTTGCTTGTCGAAGGTAGAAAAATAACAAAGTAAGAATCCCTTTTTGGTAGAGAGGTGATCGAAGGGACGATAACCTGGTAAAGTTGAAGTGTTTCGGACTTCTTGCGGGTCACTGGTCTAGAAAACTTTGAATTTTGAAAAACTTTACGTTTTGAAAATTTCAATTGGGATTTGAGTTGCCGATTTGATGAAGTTCGGCTTAGAACACTTGATTTCCGGAAATGAACTTCTGAAAGCTTGAACTTTTGCTTTTGAAAACCTCGAAAACAATTTTGGACTCTTGGAGGATTAAAAGTTAGTTTTGGCGAGAAGTTGAAGAGCTGAGCGCATGTGACACATACGCTTGGCTTCAAACCTCCCCAGCGCATATAGCACATGTGCCAAGCTGTGGGTTTTAAAACAGAGCAGGTCTGCGTTCTTCAATGCGTGTTTTACATTTTATGGGTGATTCAGGAGTTTCTCTGAAGGTTTTTCAAGGGATTTCGACTAGGGATCACTATGGGAGTGTCGGGAGATGTCGGCTGCTCACCGAAAATCGTTATTGTCGCCAGATTCTCACTGAAAAACTTGTTTCTCGCTGAAAAACCCAAATGTTAGTTTTTTGAAACTTTGTCAATTTTGATGCATATGTTTCCGTTTTTCACAAATGATCAGTCTAAATCTATGTTTTAGGACGTTTAGAATGCAATGGGTGGATTGTTTCTGCAGTTTGGTGAAGATTTGAGTGTGTTTGGGGTGATTTTGCGTGTTTATGAAATGGGTTTCCTGTAGGGTTGGAAAAATCGTTTCTATAGGCCTGGGTATCGTGTGTTTGGGTGTGATTTTTGTGCCGGTAATCTTAGAAAAACGTGTAAAACAACCGTATGAAATTTTGTAATTTTTCAAAAAATTTAAATTTTTGAATTTTAGAAATTACAAAAAATAGAAAAAATTGAGAAAAATTAGAAAATTGATCTTATTGAAGGTTGAAAAATTGTAGGACATTTTTTTAAAATTGCGGTGACATTCTTGAATGTTTTCAGAATTTTTGTGGAATTTTTGAAAACAAAAATGAAACTGAAGAAGTTGAAAAAATCGAAGAAATTGACTCAAAAATTATGATTGAGAAAGGGACGTGTACTACGGAGGATGTGATTTTTTTCGATTGACATAATTGAAGGCCCGTGATGTCTTATGATTGCGTTTGTGACTTGTTGAATTTTTGGAGTAGTGACTTTTTAAGGCGAAACCTTGTCGAAATTTTCAAAAAGTATTGAGCCTTTAGAAATTTAACACCTAACTTTAAAGTTTTTGGAAAAGCAATTTTTTTTTTTTTGAGAATTGGGCTTTTGAAGGAGAAAGCCCGAAGAAACCAAAATTTCAGAAAACTTTCAGGAGTAGGGTTTTTTAAGGAGAAAACCCGAAAAACCAATTTGAAGTTTAGAAAAATCCTAGAAAATTTTGTAAAGTGGCTTTTGAAGGAGAAAACCCAGGAAACCACTTTGAAATTTTGACATGAGACTTTTTGAGGGAAAAGCTTGGAAACACATTAAAAACTGTGAAACATGGCTTTTGAGGGGAAAGCCCAGAGAATTGCTTTGAAAATCTTTGAAACCAAGGCTTTTGAGGGGAAAGCTTGGGAAACCAGTTTGAAATTTTGAAATGAGACCTTTTGAGGAAAAATCTCAGAAAATCATTAGAAACATTTACAAATAGGGCTTTTGAGGAAAAAGCTCGAGAAACCGGTTAGAAAATCTTTGAAATAGGACTTTTGAGGAGAAAACTTGGAAAACCGGTTTGAAATTTTAAAATGAGACTTTTTGAGGAAAAAACTCAAAAAATCATTAGAAACATTTAGAAACAAGGCGTTTGAGAAGAAAGCCCAGAAAACCGGTTTGAAATTTTGAAATGAGACTTTTTTAGGAAAAAGCTCAGAAAACTGTTAGAAACATTTAGAAACAGGGCTTTTGAGGAAAAAGCCCGGGAAACCGGTTAGAAAATCTTTAAAACAGGGCTTTTAAGGAGAAAGCCCTGGAAGCCAGTTTGAAATCTAGAAATGAAACTTTTGAGGAAAAAGCTTGAAAAACCGTTAGAAACATTTAGAAACAGGGCTTTTGAGGAGAAAGTCCAGGAAACCGATTTGAAATTTTGAAATGAGACTTTTTAGGAAAAAGCTCGAAAAATCATTAGAAAACATTTAGAAACAGGGCCTTTGAGGAGAAAGCTCAGAAAACCGGTTTGAAATCTTGAAAGAGAAATGGATGGGACCTTAGCCCTTTTTTTTCTTTTCTTTTTCCTTTTCCTTTTCCCTTTTTTTCTCTTTTTTTTTTGTTTCCTTTTTTCTCTTTTTGTTGACATATTTATCTTTTTTTTGCTTTTTATGCATATTCGGTGACTGATTAATTTTCTGTATGTCATTGCTTTTTCAAGATGTTGGAGGCTGGTGGTGATAGTTCTGACAGGAGGTGCCATGGAAGGTGCCGCGGATTGAGTCAGGGGAGGGCATCTGCGGCAGGAGCGGTTCTGCCCGAGGTGGTGGTAGTCGGCCCTAACGGTTTTGAGCAGGACGGCCTCCAGTGGCAGTTCGGTGACGGGGTAGCCCTCGGTTGCCGAACGAGAGAGTTGAGGATGACATTGATTTGGCCATTGACCCGCGGATGGGGTATGGCATGACATCTGTTCATGACAGACGGAGGGATACTTCCATCACGGACGACCAGCTGGTGATCCCTGATGTCCCACCGTTGCGAGATTTGGCTTACCACCCGAGCCTGTATTCGGGCTATGGTCGGATGCCATCGTTGACTCACAGTTCATTCAGAGGGGCCAATATTTCAGCTTTGAGAGCTATGTAGGCGTCGACCCCATCTTATAAGGATTTCCTACACCAAATTGGTTTTAATGCTTTTATGACGCTTCAGATAAACAGGCTTGACCACTGGATAGCTGTTAGGCTATTGGAGCGGTGGTTTGGGGAGATTGAGACCGTACACTTGGTAGGTTTTGAGCTGGGGCCTACTACTGTTGACTGGGCCATAATTACTGGATTGTCCTTTGGAGGTGTCCCAATTTCCTTACGGGCCATGACTCTAGATGAGGCTCGTCTTCTCTTGGGTTTGCCAAGGATTGCAAGCTTAAGCTTCTCGGCTTCACTTTTATGCCCAGCGGAGACAATATTTGCTCTCGAGCCCTCCCCAGCTGATCAGGTCATCATAAGGCGCTAGTTGGTACTATACATCATCTTTAGTTGCTTTTGCAACAATAATAAGTCGACGGTTCCTTTACCCGTGGTGAGCCTAGTAGCAGACTTGGATGCACTGGACTTCATGGATTGGGGCACTTTTACTTTTTCCAGTTTCTTACGAGGGATGAGAGTGAGGACATCCGGAGCATGGGGGAGTTTGATGGGTTTTTAGCCATTTATGATATGGTAAAGTTATGAGTATCTGCCTGTTCGCCGGCTGGAGGTACTTACTGCTGATGCCTTCCCACGGGCCACTAGGTGGGCCAGACATCAGGTAGTCTAGCGGTCCCAGCTTACAGATTTTATCGCCCTTCAGGCTAACTTGGAGCTACTGAGACCTCGAGACGTATCTTGGGCGCCTTACCGCCGATCTCCTCAGTATGATTGCATAAGGGATCTTATCTTTTTGTCCATGTTGTGGGTCACTTTCCGGGGCCCTTTTTCGTGGGAGACGTATTTGGGAGAGTGCCATTGGCGACAGCTACATACCGACTTCTGTGCTGCTATGGATCCTCCCCAGTACATGTTCGAATTTTATCGGGTCGGGGTGGAGATTTCTTACATAGTCGGGGTTCCTAGCGACCGTTTCCTTCTTTCGCCCGGTGTGGACTACGATGATCATTTTAGGGCGAGGTCTATTGGCGCTTTTACTCAGCTAGACCTAGTGGTTAGAGGGCAGGTGGCCGGTCATAAGGTAGTGGAGCTATGGCATCGAGCTCAAGGCTTTGTTTCTGAGGAGGAGTACTTAGTAACTTGCCAGGCACGAGATTAGTATTGTGCTGAGGTGGAGGCTCTGACCGCACACATATCTTTGATGGAGGTCGGCTGGGTATGTTATTTATGATTCATCATTTTTATGTTCTTTATGCATCCTCTGTGTTCTAATGCTAGGTTTTCTTTCCTTTTGTCTTTTTTCTTGGTCGATGCCAGAGCTTCCTCCAGCTAGCCTTCTCCATATGCGCTGGATACAGGTGACTTTGACCTGGATGATGACCCTACTCCTTGAGGCGCCTCTTTCCACCTGCTGACACAGTTGTAGTTTTGTTAGACTGGCCGCATTGTTTATATTTTTGAGGCCATATGTTGGCCCTTATGGATGCGGATTGTTTGATGGTTATATGTATATTATCGTTATTATCTCTTTGTTTCTTTGCATGAGATAATGATTGGTTTTTCCTTTTAGTCTTGTCTTGAATGTATGCATGTGGAAACATAACGAATTAGGAATATAAATATAGGAGTACAGAAATCATGACACACACACAAGAAATGGTGGGTACGTGCAAGCTTTAAATAGATGTGAAAAAGGTAGGTGTATTGTTGCACGTATTTAGGCAAAGCACACAGGTATACACACTTTTATGAAAATAGGCGTAGAGATAGGTCCCAATTTTCTTGGAGTAACTGAGTGTCCCCCAAGAGCTGATCATTTCAGACTTTTGCTCCTTCCTTGAAGATTCCTTTCTTTGTTATGCCCTTTTCTTATCGTGATGAGATAGTAGTTACCCCATTCTTAGGGTTTCCATTTTTGGACCCGACTCTCCTCTCTCTTATCTGAAAAGGAGGAATTTGTCACTCGCTCAACTTCCTCTTGGGGACCTCTCATTTGAATTAGTGGACTCTCTAAGTGATAACTGAAGTAGCCTTTGGCAAAGGAGCGGGTAATTTCTATCCTCAATCCGAGAAGGCTTTACTTTGGACCGTAATGTAGGCTAAGTTAAGGGTAAGAAATGAAGGGTATGCAGACTCAAATAATTTTCCTATTCCTTAACAGGGGTGACAATGAACCAGAACGACCTTGAGTAAGTTTCTGCTATTTTGTCCACCTTTCTTTTTCAAGTGTCGCCATCCTCTTTTGAACTTGTTTAGACTAAGCAATCTTCTCTAATCTGAAGGGACTTTTCCTTGGGTTGCAATGTGGCTAGGTTATGGGATTTTTGAAAGGAGGGGTATTGAAGGCCTACGGTGTTACATCCTTCCTAGGGTTTACCGGTGATAACTCTTTCAGTATTTCTTACTCTTTGGGTCTTTCCCTCTCTTTTTTGGGCAAAAACTTTTACCCATATAGGGCTCATCGTTTCTTTTAATTTTTTCCCGAGCATTGCTATTTGCACAGTTTATTGATTTCTCGGGGCACCTCATTACTCATTTTTTTTTTTTTGAATATTACATTGTTTCCTCCTTCTTTCAGTGTACGAGCAAACTTTCTTTCTCCTCATGTTCCCTTCTCGTCATTTTTCTTTTCAAATTTACTTTCACCAATTGTGGGCGGTGATCACCAAGATGGGTTTGCCCAAGAAATGTGATTTGGCTTAAAATGGGGATTTCAAAGGGAATTCTTTTTATTGTATGGTAGAAGAATAAATGGCCCCTCTTCCTTTCAGATAAGATTGCTTAGTCTATGAAGTTCAGTCTTAGAGTTTCGGCGTCACCCTTTGAGATAAGCAGATGTTAGTTTAATCGTTCTGTTACTCGTACTTGCCCCAGTGTGGGGGGTGGCTCTTGGTTAGGGTGTTTGAATAAAAATTACTTATGGCTCGAGTGGGCTGTTCAAGGGAATTGCTTTGCTATTTAGGGGATTTGAAATGTTGGCTTCTCTTCCCTTTGAAGGTCTAACTGCCAATTGCTTTGCCATGGCATCCTCTGAGTACTGTCCTTTTTCTGTGATCCGCTCTCTCTCTTTCCTTTCTTTAGTGTCTCCTTTCTTTGGATCAGAAATGGTCCCCACGGCTGAGGGTGTGCGTACTATCCCCCTTTTCAAGTCAAGGCATAACAATAAGAAGAGAAACTTTCAAGAAGGGGCAAGTATCAAAAATGACAAATGCAAACTTCAAATTCTTTTTCTTTCATTTCAAATGTTTTGTATACATGATAAGCTCTTGGTTAACAAAAGGTAAAAAGTAGAGTTGACAAAACAGGATTAACAATAATGTAAAGACAAAGTTTGATAAAAGAACATCCCTTTGATAGTCACTTTTTAGGTAGGCTTCGGGACCACGCCTGCCTCCTCCATGCTCCATCCACCGACTTCTTTGCTTAGTTATGCTGGACGAATTGATGCACTGGCTGCAGAGTGGTAGAGGTGGGTGGTCATAGTGTAGTCGGGGATTCCTCCTTTTTCTTCTCCTTCTCCAGTCGGGTCATTAAGGTTATATATCCCATCTTGGGATCCTTGGTGGCTTTCCTTTGGTTGGACGGCTTTCTTTTGCTCAAATTCCTGAAATTTTGTGGTCATGCCTTCTTCCAAGACTTACGATGACTTTTCCTTGATTTTGTCCTTTTCAGCTTCCTCTTTGTCAATTTTAGCAAACAAGCTATCCAAATCAACTTCACTGAACTCGAGCGATGGATGTGGTATTCTTGGCTCATAGAAACCCCAGCCCATATCCTCATAATTAAAGAGCTCCTCTTTTAGGTGGGCCTCAGCTTCAACATAGCTAAGCTGTAGGAACTCTTCTCCGCAGCCATCTGCAGGCACAGTATTAGCGGGAATGTCTCTGACAGGCTCTTCAACAAGCCAGTCAAGAGGATCTTGCTCTCCATTTACGTTGTAAAGATAGATAGGGCATGGCAGTGGCTCCTCATCCCAGTCATTTTCTTCCTCGGTGACTGACTCACCCTCAAAATATTCTGCAGCTATGATATCATCTGGATCTGCCTCTCCTTCTGTGATGATGTTGACAGCATGGTCTGGTAAGGGATTTGTCGTGACATTGGGAGCGAGAACTGGTTTTGCTTCTTGGGTATTGATAACCTTGTTATCAATGAGGTCTAGGATTTTATGCTTCAAAGAAAAGTAGGACTCTGTGTCATTCCCCTGTCCCCCAGAATGATATTCACAGGTAAGGGCAGGGTTGAAAGTTGAAGGCAGCGGGTTTGGCAGTGGTGGCGGGGGTATAGGATTTATGTGCTTGGCTTTGAGGAGTTCATGTTAGGGCTCTATTTGAGTGCATGCCATGTGGGTAAATTCTCGGTTTCGCCGGTTGTTTCTGTTCGGGTTGAGGTATGGTCGCGCTGCGACCGATCCAAGAGCAGGTGCTTGAACATTAGCGACAAGGATGTTGACAATAAGAGTAGGCGATGGTGGTCGAGCCTAATATTGGGGGTAGTATGGCTGCTATTGTGTTGGCAGGATGGTAAATACCTCTCCTTCTTTCTTGCCAGTACCTCGAGTGGTTGCTACTTTCTTGGCTGCATTTGCGAATCCTTCACTTGTCTTAGCATAAGGGTCCATGATTCTGCTAGTTTTCAACCCATTCTTAATCATTTCTCTTTGCATTATCAGCTTAAAAAAACTCTTTTCGATGCTTAGGCATAGACGCTTATAGTACAGACCTTGGAAAGTGTTCACAAACAGCTGCACATACTCTTTTTCTACTAATGGGGGGTTGACTTGAGTAGCTACCTCCCTCCATCTCAGAGCGTAACTCTTGAAGCTTTCTTTCTCCCCTCGGGTCATCATCATCAAGGCACACCTATCCATAGTTAGGTCACTGTTGTGTGGGTATTTTGACCAGAAGGCTATGACTAATTCATTCCAAGTCGTTATCTTCCTCAAGTCTAAACGGGAAAACCATTACAAGACGGGCCCAGTCAAGCTATGTTGAAACAGTTGTATCAAGAGTTTGGGGTCATTCCCATGACCACTTAATGCACCTGTGAATAGTCTCAGATGAGCCACGGGATCCCTATTTCCATCTTACTTTTGAAAATCCGGCATCTTAAACTTGGGTGGCCTTAGATGGTCGGGAAAGAAGCATAGTTCATCATAAAGATTGTCGTTTGTGTTGCTCGTTGTCGAGTAAAGACTGGTGTTCAGAGTACAGAAGGCACTCGTGTTTCTCTTTTTCCTCTTCTGGGAGCAATGGTGACCTAAAACGCAAGCAGTCTTACCAGAAACTATTGCTAGTCTTTTGATAAGATGAGGGGGAGTAGAAAATAAACAAAAACAAAACAACATGATTATATGTTAGGTTCTGGATTAGAAAGATTTTATGCAATGCATGACCTAAGGATGCCCCTGCCTTTTGAGGAGAACTAAACATGATGTGTTCGCTCACGTTTGGAGATAGGGGGTTACCCCTGCATGCAATACCATACCTGCACCGGTGATTCATCCATTCATACATTCATAACAACTTTATTGAGATGAAATCTCTTTGTACATGGAATTTTTCAAAAATACATCGAAATGGGGAAATGGGACATTTTCCTTGGGACTTCCGCCTATTCTATATTTACATTATGGAATCCTAAACTATTCTTAAGTCTTCAGATTTGCCTTCTTGGATGTTCTTGGATGGAAGTTGATGAGAGACTTTTGATTTGGATTGCCCCTTCTTCTTATTGGCAACCTTATCTCCATGAGCGAAGAGGGATTAGGGCCTCTCTTTATGAGATGACTTTGATGTACACCATGAATCCCTAGGGTCTTTTGGTACCCTTAGGAGTTTTGGGTTGGCTTGATTTGAGCGAGAAGGTCTTTGGGCCTTTCACTGGGGGTTGATTAGATGCATAGAGATGTCTTGACTTGAGTTACTTTGGGAACTCCTATCTTAAAATGAATTCATGCATGAGCAGTTATGATGCGAAAACATGTATACATGATATAATGACAAAGATTAAGTATGGCATCATAAACAGAAAGTAAAGGAAAGTAAAGCGGTCACCCTTTCCTCCTTGGTTTTGAAATTGATGTGTGTGTCCTAAATTCGGCAAAGATTCGGCTATGCATGGGGTCCTACATGAGCATGAGGTTGGGGGCTTACTAATGCTTCCTAAAAAAAGCTCGATTCCCGAACCTTCAAACCTTCGTCGTCCACCCCCGAAAGGGTGAACTCCATCTTTGGTTGGTGGTTCGAGCGGGGTAACTATCAAGAAACTGTAGGCTAAGAAACTGACACAGCATCCGTCCACAGTCAATATATTATTCCCCCTTCTATCTAGAAGGGTAGTAGCTAGGTAATATATGCAAGACGCAAATGCAAGTAAGCGCACTAAGTGTGTGTGGAATTTTTGAAAATGGAGAAAAGGACCTAACAACACACATCACTTCCTGTTCATTCATCACATACATGGCAAGTTAAGACATAAAATAAAATGTGAACAAAGGTTCACCTACAAAAGAAAAATGCAAAGAGTTAGTAAATTTTCGAAAACTCAATGCAAGGTAAAATGGATAGTTAATGCAAGAGCATGAATGTAAGTAATGAATGCAACTGATGACACTCGTTTGAAAATTGTTTTGGAAAATAAGATTTGCTTTGGAAAGTTAGACAAATTTGAAAAGCGAATAAAAACTAGACAAAATAACTGGAGATTCTGGGTGAGTAAGGGTGAAGAGACACGTTAATGGCCTAACCCTCTAAGTAGAGTTCCCAGTGGAGTCACCAGTTGTCGCGCCCTGATTTTTTGGACCAAGTCTTTCTGGCCCAGAAAAACACGGAACTCTGTCATTAGAACTCATCCTCCTAGAGGACGAGTGCAACTAGGTTTGAGCTTGAAATAGGTTTGATCAAGGGCTTTTTAAAAAAGTAGGAGTCGCCACCTAACTTGATTAAAGTGAGTTAGGTCACCTAAAGCTAAGTATAATCCGAAGATTAAACTTAAGATTTTTGAAAAACTCCCTTGCAAGAGGGTTTTTGAGAAAATAGGTTGTTTGGAAACCTTTAGAAAGTTTAAGCCCTTTTTGAAAGTAACTCCATTTTGGTCATTCAAAAACAGAAGTCCATGGTCTGGGGGTTGGTTACGTGTAGGGAAGATATCCTAAGATCATCACCCTATCCTGCTCTTTCGATACCTTTATGTCTATTCACCCTTTTGTCCACTCACTAGAATAACTAGTTACCATTATCCACTTAATATCCACTTTAGAATTTTGAAAACGAGGTTTAGTCATCATTTTTTGGACGAATGATGCATGATGCAAGTTTTGGAAGAGTTTGAAAACATGGGAGTTTTGAAGAGGTTTGAGATAGAAACTTTAAATTGATAAAAACTTTTGAAAAGGGGATTGGGGTTGAAATAGAAGTTATGACCGCACCATTTTAGGTTGCCTACGTATCTCATTTGGCAAGAATCAGGTCATTCGTAGTTCGGGCAAGAGCCCGATGGAAAATAGGCGCATTAGGGCCTTTGGAAAGTTTAGAAGACACATTGAGGTCTTTGGAAAGTTTGAAGACACTTTGAGGTCTTTGGAAAGAAAGAACTTGAGAGTTTTGATTTGAAATCGGGTAGTGGGGTGTTTTGAAATAAAACTTTAGAACTCTTGAAAGGGGGTTTTTAAGTGTTTTGAAATGTTTTCGGAACAACTCAAGGGAGCTTTGGAAAAACTTTGAAATAACTCAAAACAGTTTTGAAAATGTTTCGAAATCTTGTTTTGAAAACCTTGGAGGTATGATTTTGGAGTGTTATAGTAAATTGGTCTTTGAAAAGTTTTTGAAAGTGGTTTATGTAAACACCTAAGGCTTTGGAACTCTAATATGGACAACCTTGAAAGTTAAACTTAATGTATCAACTCCCCTTGGGATCCCTATCCATAAAAGGGATAGGGACATCTTAGGGTTGTGAGTTCTTAAAAACATTTTTGGAAATAACTTAAAGTTAGTGTGTAAGAGTATTTAAAAAGTGTTATGGAGTTGGTTTTCAAAATCTCAAGAGAGTAGGAAGTTTTGGAAGAATGGGTTATGAGAATAGTTTTGAATTGAAAGACCATTTGAAAAGGGGTCCTTGAGTTGGAACCTTGAAGCGTACTAACCGAGGTTGGGTTGGCCTAAGGTTAGAGATGACCTAAGGTTAACTAACCTGGGTTAGGTTAACCTAGAGTTAAGGTGACCTAGGGTTAATCAACTAGGGTTTGGTTAGTCCTAGGGTTAACTAACTAGGGTTAGGTTAACCTTGGGTTAGACAACTAGGGTCAAGTTAACCTAGGGTTGGATTGAACTAAGGTTAACTAACTAGGTTTAGGTTAACTTAGGGTCAAGGTGGCCTAGGGTTAACTAACTTGGGTTAAGTTAACCTAGGGTTGGGCAACTAGGGTCAAGTTAACCTAGGGTTGGATTGGAAGATGGTTTTAAAAGGTGGTTTTATGCATTTTTGAAAAGAGTTTTGGAAAACAAATCATGTCACGCAAAGGACTTTGGTAGACAACCCTTTTTGAAGATCATTTCCATGAAAATTGACTCTAGTCAAGTATATGGTTTATATGGTTAATGCTTGAAAACCTTTCCAAAGAAGGTTTCCTTTAGGACCATTATAACTTTTATCTTGAAAGGAGTAGGAGCTTTAAAAATCAACACAATAATGACAACCTTTTGAAAAACCACTTTAATGCAAAGGTGAAGGGAATGAACTTTTGAAAACCATTTTTGAGAAGAAGATTTTGAAAATCATTTTTAAAGGAAACCATTCTAATAAGTTAGGGTTTATATAATCAATGTCAAAGGGAAACCACTCAAAAGTGGGTTTCATGGGGCCATTCCAACCACTAAACTTGAAAGAATAACAACCTTAGAAATTAAAGAGTTTGAAAAGCATTTTCATGCAAGTTGGCATGCAAGGGTGCAAAAATGCGAGTTAGGGGTTAATGGGGAAATTATCTAAGGCATGATTACCTAGGGTCTCATTCTAAGCTTCAAGGGACCAACTCTTAGAATATTGAGCTCGAAAATGGCATGGAAATGAGAATATTGTAAGTTTTGAAAAACATAGTTATAAACATGGAAATAAAGCCAAGCACACGAAAATGAACAAGATAGCAATGTGCAAAGGGGGTCATGAATTCATACAAGGCTTTAGGCTACACCACTTAACCAAGGGGCTCTAAGGCCATACTATCTTAAAGTAGGCTAGTGAGAGATCCCCCTACACGGTGGCTCTCACTAACTTTCCTCTAAGTATGAACTAAGAGCCCTCTTTGCTTCAAGCATGCAAGAAAGGGGGGTAGAATATGGGGATTAAAATAGAGAATAGCATAAGTAGGCTAGGAGGGAGAAGAGAGGAGTGGGGGAAGACAAGAATATAAAATAAATACCACCTTTTGCCTTCAATACACTTCCAATCTTCTATGGATGTGTTGACTTGAGCTAGGAGGGTTTTAAGTATGCTTAGGGGGCTGGACAGAGGCATTCTATGGCACGAGAGGCAATGTAGGTGAAGTGTATGGGTTAAGGGGAGGTGAAATCTAGCCTAAGTGTTTGAGGTATGGGATGCATATAGGAATTCGAGATTCTCGAGCAGTTTTTGCAGACCTTCGCTATCAATTTTGATTATGGAATATGCAAAGGGGGAGGCCTGTATTTATAGGTAATTTGAGAGAAATATGGTGCATGTGGTACATGCGCCTAGGCAAAATTTTCCCTGGCACATGTAGCACATGCGCCAGTACTATTCCATTGGCAGAATGCCACGTGGCACCCAATATACTGGTCAAATCTTGATGGTTAATCGCAATTTGGCCGATCTGATCAAAATCTGTGCGTATGTAGCATACACTTCGTTACTGGGAGTGTTCGTTTAAACTTTGCCTCGATAATTAAGCCAACCAGGAAAGTTTCAGAGGAATCAGATGCATCCAAGGTGTTCTCCTAGAGTTTCTTGTGAACTTTCGTGCTTTCAAAAAGTTTGAATGGTGCTCGAAAGTGTGAGATATCATATCAGGAACTGTGTATAAATTCGCATCTCTGCAAAACGTCTGTGATACACTCCATGGGGGTTCCAAAGTGGCTGTTTGTGTGCTGCATGATCGAGACCTTCAGAAAGCAATCTCTGCAATCGGATCGTACCGATGGAAAAGACTCTTAAAATACTTTTAGAAATTTTCCAATTTACACATTTCTCAAGTCGTTTGACGGTGCATTATAATCAGGGAATTGGAAAAAAAGTAAATCTCGGCGGAGCGTCTGTAAGACGCTCCAGTGGTTGCTGAAAGTGGTAGTTTTTGAACCATGCGATGAAGGACTTCAGGGAGCGACCTATCCGATCGAGCAGTATCGATAGAAAGACTTATGGACGAGCTTCTGGGAATTCCTCGGTTTATGCATTTTTCAAGTCATTAGACGGTGCGTTATAACTAGGGAATCGGGAGAAAAGGCAATTTTGGCGGAGCGTCTGCGAGACGCTCCAAGGAACCTTTATTGAGTTGGGGGTGTTTAGTTTCACAGGGTCCTCTTTAGGTTAAACAGGAGTGTATGACAAGACCCACCATTCAATATTCTAGGACCGGTGTAGTTTACGAGGCGTGTTCGGGTTGTTAGGTGCAAAATAGTCATTTTGGTCGAGTTTGGTTGAAAATGGCCAGGAATTGATTGGAGTGTTATGTTAAGCATGTCAGGTCATTCAGGGGTGATCCTAGGAGAGTCTTTCATTGTTCGGTAGAATTTATGCAGTGCTAGGGTGTTCAGGGGCAAAATGGTTATTTTGATCGGAGTTAGCCGAAATGGGACCAAAGTTGGACCGAATGGCATGCGAAGTATGCCTAACTACTTAGTAGCACTTTGAAAGGGTGGACTCACCATTTTGAGAGATTTTGAACTTTCTCAAAACATAACTGGAGGTCCAAGGGGCAGGTTTGGTCATTTTTCACCTAGTCGAGCTAACAAGCGTCGGTGTTGACCTAGGTGTTGGTTCTTGAGACCAACCAGCCTCGGAAAACTACCTATGCGCTATTGGTCCATGAGACTACCCGGTCTTAGAGAGCTACCTGTAAGGTGGTGTTGGTTTCTGAGATCGCCTAGTCTCAGAAAGTTACCTGTGATGGTGGTATTGGTCTCCGAGAATGCCTGGTCTCGCAGGACTACCAAATGACGGACATTTTACATTGGTGGGCTAGCAGGTGTCGGAAGTGAATCGTTTGAAATTTGATAAGGTGTTGGTCCCCGGGATCGGCCGATCTCGGGAAGCTACCTGGATGGTGTTGGTTCCCGAAACCGCCCGGTCTCAAAAAGTTGCCAAGAATCCTTAGGGGCATGATGGTGCTTTTGGCTTCAGTGGGACCATATGGGCTTGGAAGCAACTGGTTGACTGGATTGGAGTTTGCAAGACCCGTCTTGGGCTTGCATGGGTTGTGATGTTTGAAACTGGGTCTGATTGGGTCGGAGATTGTCGAGCGGGCAAAAATGGGGTGCTTACAGATGCCACTCTTTCTGTCTTTACTTGTCGAAGGTAGAAAAATAACAAAGTAAGAATCCCTTTTTGGTCGCGAGGTGATTGGAGGGACGATAAACCGGTAAACTTGAAGTGTTTCAGACTCCTTGCGGGTTGCTGGTCTAGAAAACTTTGAATTTTGAAAAACTTTGCATTTTGAACATTTCGATTGAGATTTGAGCTGCCGGTTTGACGAAGTTCGGCTTAGAACTATTGATTTTTGAAAATGAACTTCTGAAAGCTTGATCTTTTGCTTTTGAAAACCTTGAAAACAATTTTGGACGCTCGAAGGATTGAAAGTTAGTTTTGGCGAGAAGTTGAAGAGCCGGGCACATGTGATACATGCGCTTGGCTTTGGACCACCCCGACACATGTAGCACATGCGCCAGTTGGGATTTTCTTCTGGTGCATCTGCTACATGTGCCAGGTTGTGGATTTTAAAACAGAGCATGTCTGCATTTTTTAGTGCGTGTTTCACATTTTGTGGGTGATTCGAGAGTTTCTTTGAAGGTTTTTTGAGAGATTTCGACTAGGGGAGTGTCGGGAGACGTCGGGTGCTCGCCGAAAATCGTCATTGTCGCCAGATTCTCGCTGGAAAACTTGTTTCTCGCTGGAGAACCCAAAGGTCAGTTTTTTAAAACTTTGTCGATATTGATGCATATGTTTCCGTTTTTTACAAATGATCAGTCTAAATCTATGTTTTAGAACATTGAGAACGCAATGGGTAGATTGTTTTTGTAGTTTGGTGAAGATTCGAGTGTGTTTGGGGTGATTTTGCATATTTATGAAAATGGGTTTCCTGTAGGGTTGGAAAAATTGTTTCTATAGGCCTGGGTATTGTGTGTTTGGGTGTGATTTTTGTACCGGTAATCTTAGAAAAACGTGTAGAACAACCGTATGAAGTTTCATAATTTTTTGAAAAATTTGAATTTTTGAATTTTTAGAAATTACAAAAAAATAGGAAAACTTGAGAAAAATCTGAAAATTGATCTTGTTGAAGGTTGAAAAATTGTAGGACATTTTTGTAAAATTGTGGTGACATTCTTGAATGGTTTCAAAATTTTTGTGAAATTTTTGAAAACAAAAATGAAACCGAAGAAATTGGCTCAAAAATTATGATTGTGTCCTTCAAGTCGCATATTGCTTTCTACCTCATCGTTTCAAACAAAGTTTTACCATAACATTTTTCTAATTTGGAGTTGGTATGGAATTGATTCAATTATAGAATCATGAATAATCATTGGTTCAGGCAGCACATAGTCATCTATACCTTTATTCTTCAAAATCTATTGAGTCTGACTCATAGTGATTATTTAACAAAGAATGACTCTGGTTTTCAAATGATTGAACAATCGGGAGCAATGCACTTACAATACTTAGTTGACATTCATACAAAGTATCTAATAAATTATGAGTTCAATACATCCTGTTTAATAGAAAGACGGATATCCCTTGCTCATTATCAAACAATTACTTATTCACAAACCTCGTGTGGGGCTAATAGTTTTCACTTCCCATCTCATGAAAAGCCCTTTTCGCTCCGCTTAGCCTTATCCCCTCTAGGGGTATTTTAGTGATAGGTTCTATAGGACTATTATGGGGCATACAATGCATTACAGATGTATGATCATTACACTTGGGATCTTTTATCCTAGTTGGAGGAGAAATTACCAAACATCTAGCATTCCCTCACGCTTGGCGCCAATGAGGTTATTTTGACAGGAAAAAACTATGCTTTCGCCATATAAAATATGAATATTAAGTAAAAATAGCATGGCACTTCAAATTCGATATGAGAAATTTTTTTTTTCAAGACATTAGATTCTATATCGAGAGAGTAGTATCGAAATCATATATATAGAAACCCGTATTCTATTTTTGTAACCCACTTGATTCATTTACAAAAAATTCTGATAGATCTAGATAGATGTTGGTTGACCCAGGCATATAAGTCATGTTATATTGTTGAATAACAAGCCTTCAATTTTCTATTTCTATTTATGAAAATTCGTGTGCTTGGGAGTCCCTGATGATTAAATAAACCAAGATTTTACCATGACTACAATTTTAGAGAGACGCGAAAGTGAAACCCAAAACTATGCCCAAGAGTTCCATGAGTAAGAACTTTTGAATCATCACTTATTCCATGAATAAATATAATGACTAAAAATGCAAAGAAACATGTAACCGATTCTTTTGTTTCTTTGGGCTATTGGCCATCTGCTGGGAGTTTTGGGTTTAGTATCGATATTTTAGCAACAAATCCAATAAATCTAAGTGTAGTACTTGGTGTATTATTTTTTTCTAGAAAGGGGGTGTGTGCGAGTTTTTTATTTCAAGAATAAGCTGGATCCATAAAAAAAATGAAACAACTTTGCTAACAATTACATATATTTTTTTTTTTTGGTCAGAAGAATCCTCTGAATATTTAGGTCTTGGCTTAGTAACCAGTTTTGATATTTTTATTTTTGAATATAACCAAAGAAGAGAGGATAGGCTTATTACATTAAGAAAAAGATATGGGAATTTACAATAAGTAATTGAAGCAATTGAGCGAAATACGGCAAAAGGAAGGAAAGGACCAACCCCATCATCTCCACCCCGTAAGAACTACGAGATCACCCTAAGGACGCCTTTGGTATCCAGGGGTTCTAAATTGTTCTGCTTCCATTTCCGCTTTTCGTAAGCAAGCCTAGGCTACGTTTTTGCTTTCACTTTCAATTTTATGTTTGGCTCTAAATGATCCCCGTGAGTGAGCTTATAAGAATAATTTCATTTCGATGAACTGATCGGCCAGTTGCAAATAACAAACAATAATAAGGAAATGAAAATTGTACAATTTTTGAATTTTCATTTTATTTGAATTTTATAGGGCTATACGGACTCGAACCGTAGACCTTCTCGGTTAAACAGATCAAACTAATTATAGGGTCTATTTATTAGTTTAAGATCCCTCTTACTAACTGGATTCAAAGAATTAGTAGATCTGTTCCGTTCAAAATGGGAATGGGCTAGGGTTAGTAAGAGGAAAATCCGTGGACTTAAGAAATCGTGAGGGTTTAAGTTCCTCTATCCCCAAAAGCCCATTTTATTCCTTAACTATTTTGAACTATTTATCCCATCCCTTTTTCGTTAGCAGTTCAAAATTCGTTAACTTTCTCATTCACTCTACTCTTTCACAAACGGATCTGAGCGGAAATGCTTTTCTTTTATCACAAGTCATGATTATGACCCCAAAACCGAGTGAATAGCGAGTCATTCATATTAGATTATTGGATAGGTACAACCAATCAATTCTAACTATAAAGAAAGTTTTCATCAAAGAAAGATCTTTCCTTCGAGGCTTCGGGGATAAAGATACAAACTTTTCTTGATATGGTTCCGAAGGATGAATCGGATATGGACAGTTCCAATAAGATTTCATTCTTGAACAAAAATCCATTTTTGATTTATTTCATCTATTTCATGACCGGAACAGGAGAAGATATACGTTACACCATGATTTTGAATCAGAAGAGAGGTTTCAAGAAATGGCAGATCTATTCACTCTATCAATAACCGAGTTAGATCTGGTGTATCATAGGGGATTTTCCTTTTCTATTGATTCCTACGGATTAGACCAAAAAAAATTCTTGAATAAGGTATTATGATCGATGATCATAGAGAGCCCCTTTACCATTCTGTATAAATGGGCTATTCTATTTGTACAGATATGGTAGAGGGGCGCATTCAATCCTTGTTTTTTTATTAGTTTTCGGCTCTTCTCTTTAGCGCGGGGTAGAGCAGTTTGGTAGCTCGCAAGGCTCATAACCTTGAGGTCACGGGTTCAAATCCTGTCTCCGCAACATCCTTTTTTTAATTATTAATAAGTTTTGGGGGTTTTCTAGAATCTGAAAGTGAAAACTCTCCTCTTTATCTTTATTTGGTGTACGTACTTGAGCCGGATGAAAGGAAACTTTCATGTCCGATTTTGACCCCGCGGGGGAGGGAGATCCTATAGGATCCTATCCCAATTTTTCTTTTGTTAGGCCCATAGCTAAAAAACCTACTTTCTTACAATTACGAGGTTCATTCTAATATGAAATCCAATCCTGGAAATACAGCATCCTGTAACGAAAACTTAGATGTTTGATTATGCTTGGTAATATTTATGCACAAACCCTAGTTTGATATATTTATTGCATAAGTCGATGGTATGCATCTATTATTCTAAACCTAATTTATTGTATATTTGATTGTTAAAGAGTAAAAGTTTTAATCACTAACTCTTCTAAATTAAAGACTCACGACGCAGTTAATGATTGGAGTTATCAAAAGCCTCCATTGGAATTCCAGGTGAAGCAATTGATTGGAACAATTGGTTTCGAGACTTTTTTTTATTAATTCTAAATCATTTTTATAGTTTAGTTCAGATTAATCAAATTCTTTCAAAACAAAACTATTTTCTTTTTATTTTTATTGGAGTGTTTTCCTTGGACTTCTGAATCAATGTGAGTTTTTCTGAATGCGCTAACCCTCTTCCCTGTGGACTAAACCCCAGACTTACTTGGTTAAGCTATTTCATCATCCTATGCTTTGGATTATCTGAAGATCTTTCCGAAGATGCCGTTTGGCGCAAGTCACCCCCCCTCTCAAACTAGGACTAGGCTAACAAACAAAGAAAAAGAATAACCAAACTAAGGGATCCTACTCCTAAACTAAAGGAATCACTCAAGCTAATCAATCAAGGAATGGTGGTTCAATGAGATCCACACAATCTATCTCACCCTGGAATGCTTCAATTGTTGCCTTTTCACCTTAAAGGATAGCTTATTGGTGAAGTTTTAAACTTTCACAGCCCTATGTGGGAACACTTCCTTAACTAGACACAGCCCTAACCATTTGCTCTTACGTTTGCCCAGAAATAAATGCAAGCGTGACACAAAACTTTTTGACCGGCCTTAAAGGATTTTCGAATGATGTGTTGGTCATGGAAGGTTTTCATGCGTGTCTTAGAGAGTTTAGTATTCTCATAAGCGTCATGCATAAACTCCCTATGCTCTTTGAGTTAAAGCTTTCTATGGATTCGCGTCTCATCAATGTTGGAATTGCATTGGTGAATTGCTGTAAGCACCCCATTTTTGACCGCTCGGCAGTCTACACTTCGTCCAAACTTGTACTCAAGTCAATATGGACGTATTCCAATCGAAACCAACTCTCTAAGTCTAAATCCCAACACTTCGCGGGCCCACCAGGCCCAAATAGAGGCGAAACGACCAAAATGCCCTTAGGGGCATCGTCCTTTCCAATTCCAATTCCAATCCCTCTCTCGAGACAATTGATTCCTTGAGAGGATAAATTTATTCCAAATCAGGCACGTCTTTCAGAAGACGGTAAGTCCCCTTTCTAATTCCAAATCAGGCACGTCTTTCTGAAGACGATAAGACTGCTTTCCAATTCTAATCCCTCTCTCGAGACAGTTGATTTCTCGAGACGGTAAATCTATTCCAAGTCAGGCGCGTCTTCCCGAAGACGACAAGACCCATTTTCAATTCCAATCCCTCTCTCGAGACAGTTGATTCCTCGAGAAAGTCTGGCACGTTTTTTGAAAAAAATCCCTTCGAGACGTTAAGTTCCTTTAAACCTGTCGACTGGGACAAGACCCCAAGTCCCATAGATGGTAGAACGGTCCACCTTTGGCACCTGCTAGCCTGCCAATGCAGAAATGTTCGTTTAGGCACGCCTTTCGAGAAAGTTGATTCTCAGGCGATAAGTCCCTTTAGCAACTTCCCAAGATTAGGCAATCTCAGGAATGATCGCGAACCGTCAGAGTAACGGAAATACTTGCAAACATCGCAACCGTCAGAGTAGCAAAAATACTCGCAAACAGGTCGATATAGGGAATTGCCAACAAACCCCTGTATCACACGTCCGTCGTCAGAGTGGCAGAAACACTGAAAACCCAGGTCAACACCGGTGCCTGCTAGCCTACTTCGGTGAAAAATGACCAAACTACCCCTTGAGCCTTTTTCAACACGTTTCTCAAGAACACACCTGAGTCCTCAGAACGATAAGTCCAACCGTCTAAGATTTTCTTAAAAGCAATCCAGCGTGATTAGGTGCTTTCTAGTCAGTTTCGGGCCAATTTCGAGACTTTTTGGTCAAGATGACCATTTTGCCCCTAGGCATCTGAACGCCCCGGGAACCACACCAGCTCTAGGTATCAAACCGGTAACCTCCCGAGAATACTTCTTATAGTATTCCCGACCTTCCTCTATTGGGTGAAATGACCATTTTGCCCCTAGTGGGTCGGTCTCCTTTTTCGACCACACCGGCTCTGGGTATCAAACCGATAATCTCCCGAGAATGCTTTTTATAGTATTCTCAACCTTTCTTTATCCTTTCGGATCATTCCGAGTCAGTTCCGGCAAACCCGGTGTGAAATGACCGTTTTGCCTCTAGTGGGCCGGTCACCTTTTCTGACCACACCGGCTCTAGGTATCAAACCGGCAGCCTTTGAGAACATTCTGATAATGTTTCCAAATCTGGAGTCTTTTTTCGGGACAGTCTGGGTCCGTCCCGACAGCTTTTCGATCCAGTTGACCGTTTTGCCCCTAATGGCCGATCAACCCCTCTGACACATCCTATCCTCACTTTTCAAGTCAAATACCTCCAGGACACTGTTTTAAGTGTTGCTGCTCTTTTCCGACTTTCCGGGTCATTCTTGGCCTCTTCAAATCATTCGCAGATTTTCCGGAGTCACTCCTAGTGAAGCCAGGCTAAAAATTGCTTGGTAGTCACTAGTACAAGCGCCCAAATCTGTCAAAGATACGTTGCTTGCCGACTTAACAAACTTTTCTAACTTGCTGGTGCCACTAGTAGTGGCGCCAAGCCAAGAAATGGCCTAGCGCCACTGCAACAGGCGACAGGTCTATCTCATGTCTATAAATACAGAGCCTCCTCCAGCGTGAAAGGGGTCTGCAAACTCAATCTAAAAATCTTATATTTCGATACACAGAGCTCGTAACCTCCCAAAAACCCTAGCTTTTCTAGGTCTTCCAAATCCTAGCCACCATACACAAACCCTAGCCTCCTATACACTCACATACACTTATATACACTCATGCACTAGCTTCCAAAGCCTCCTTTGAAGACTTGAAGTGTTGCAAACTGAAACCTTGAAGATTGACGATAAACTCTTGAAGATTGAAGATGAAGATCAAGACGAAGACCGAAGAAAGGCAAGGCGCGCAAAGCCAAGTAAAATAAACAAGACAAGGTAGGCTTTCATTTTACATTTCTGCACTTCCCCCCTCTCTCTTCTCTTCCTAACGCACTTGGGTTTTCTCTATTTTAATCCCTCATCTCTTTCCCCCCTTTCTTTGCATGCTTGAAACAAGGGGACTCTCCGTCCATGTGTAGGATTAGACTATTGGAGGGTCACCGTGTCATGGGCTTTCTTTTAGTCTAACCGGAGACCACGTGGGTTCAGCCTTCTTGATTATGTGGTGAAGCCTTAACCTTGTATGTTCACAACCCCAAATTTGCATTATGCATATCATGACCCTTGCATTCTTCCAAAAGTTGTTTTCAAAGTCGTTTTCAAAGTCGTTTTCAAACTTGTTTTCAAAATTGCATCAAAATCTCCTTTTTCACAAACTTGTTTTCAAAATCATAATCCTAGGGTGATTCTAGCCTTTTTATGGCTAGAGTTGCTTTAGGAAAGTGTTACATTTAAAGTGACCAATATGGTCCATATTTTCAAACCCTTGTTGTTTTCAAAACCACTTTCTTAAAGTGTTTCTAACCTTCTTATGGTTAGAATTGCTTTAGGAAAGTGAGACATTTGTATACTTCCTAAAAACTCTCTTTTCAAAAGTTTCTCTTTCTAAAACCCTCCTTTTCAACATGCTTTCCTAAAACTCTCATTTCCAAAATTGTTTTCTAAGAACTCCCTCCAAAAAATCTATTTTCAGAACTTCCTTTTCAACTACTTTCCAAAACACCCTCTTTAAAATTCCTTTCCCAAAAACACTCCTTACGATTTCTTCCTAAACAACTCTTCCCAAAAATCTCTTTCTAAAAACTCCTCACTAGGATTTCTTTCCAAAAACTCTCTTTTCAAAACTAGAAACTCCTCTCTAGGATTTCCTTCCAAAAATCCCTCTCTCCAAAATCTTCGTTTCCAAAAACACACTTTTCAAAAAAACTCTTTCCTTGGTGTCTAAGTCAAGCCCTAGAACCCACAATTAGGAAACCCTAATTTTCTTTCCAAAAATATAGTTTTCAAACTTGCCTTAAAACCTAGGTTTCCAAAACCTCTCATTTTCTACATCAAAACTATACATATTTCCAAAACCTATCTTCTACATCGAACTATAGTCCTCCAAATCTAGGGTTTCTAAAACTCCCTCTTCCAAATCCTTGTCAAATCAAATCTTCCTTTCAGGAGACCAAATCTAATCTTCCCGATTAGGAAACTAGATTCTATCCTCCATTTTTTGAAACAAAATCAAACATTTCCTTTTAGAAACAAAATCCAATCCCTTGCTTTAGGAAATAGGAATCCAATCCTTTCCTAATCCAAATCTTTCCTAATTCAACTCTTTCTTAATCTTCTACTTTCCTAAATCTTAAGTTTTCAAAACTTGAACATAAAAATCTTTCCTAAATTTTAAAACTCAACTTTCACATCTTTCCTAATTCAACCATTTCTAATTCTACCCCTTTTCAAATCTTAACTTTCCAAATCCAAGTTTTCAAATCTTTCTTAAACTCAACCTTTCCTAATCTCAAGATTTTCTAAAACTCAAACTCTAAGACTTTCTAAATCTTAAACTTCCTAAATCTCAAATCTTTCCAAATCCAAAACTTTCTAAATTTGAAACTTTCTTAAGTTGAAACTTTCTAAATTCTAAACTTTCTTACTTTCAAAACTTCCTTATTTCAAAACATTCTAAATTCAAACCTTCCTATTTTGAAAACTTTCTAAATTTGAAACTTTCTTAAGTCAAGACTTTCCTAAATTGAAATTTTCCTAAAGTGAAACCTTTCCTGTTTCGAAACCTTTCCTATTTCGAAACCTTCCTTACAATGAAACTTTCTTAATTCTACAACTTTTCTAAAGTGAAACTTTCCTAATTCAAAACATTTCCTAAAATGACACTTTCCTAAATCGAAACTTTCCTAATTTGAATTTTTCCTAAATTCCAACTTCCCTAATCTCCAGGTCTAACGTTCGAGTCAAATCTTTTCTTAAAACTCTTCCAAGTCAAAGCTTTCTTAAGTCTCAAGTCTTTCCTAAGTTTAGGTTTTCCAAAACTCTATCAAAGTTTAATCTTTTCAATTCCAAAATTTCAAATTCCAATTTCTAATCTTCTATTCTAAATTCAAATCCAATCCAATTTCTAATTCAATCTCTTTCTTCCAATCATATCTTCTATTTTCAATCGGACTCTTATCTGAACTACGACTGACCTGATTCCTCCAAAAGGATATGTAGGCAACCCTCATGGGTGCGGTCTCCACATTTTTCAAATCTCAAATTCTATAATCTTTTTCAAGCTTCTATTTTCATAACTCTTTTCAAATCTCTAATTTCATAATCTATTTCAAATTTCCAATTCCATAATCTATTTTTCTAATTTCAAATTTCTAGTTTCAATTTTCAAAACTTTCCAATTTCAAATCTATCTTTCCAAATTTCTTTTTAAATCAAATCAATTTCTTTCCAAATCTATTTTCCAACTCCCTTTTCTTGCACTTGCATATCATGCATCATATTAGTTTCTTTTCAAACATTGTTTTTCAAAGTGGATAGGATCAAACTAATAGTTAGTTGAAGACTCTCAAAGGTGAATCTAGGGTAGATTGACATGTAGGTACCGAAAGGGCGGGGTAGGGTGATGGCTTAGTGCGTCTTCCCTACACGTAACCAACCTCCGAACCTAGGATCACTTATTTTAAAGACCAAAAACGGAGTTATTTTTCAAAAAGGGCTAAATGTTTTCTAAAGGTTGCCAAACAACCTGTTTTCTTAAAAACCCTCTCTTTAGGAGATATTTTCAAAATAGTTTTCCAAAAACCCTAAGTGTAGTCTTCGGATTATTCTTAGTTTTAGGTGACCTAACTCACCTTAATCAAGTTAGGTGGCGACTCCAATTCTTTTCTAAAAGCCCTTTATTCAAATTAATTTTCAATTCAAACTTAGTCGCACTCATTCTTCAAGGAGGGTGAGTTTTAACGAGAGAGTACAATATTTTTCCCGCTTGTATGTGTATTCCTCGAGTGCGAAAAATCTAGGCGCAACAATCGCCCAATAGGCTTTATGTTCATTTTCCACCGGATGGTGGCATGCCTTTCCAAAGACTAGCCTATAGGGTAAAGCACCAAGGATGGTTTTGTAAGCCGTGCAATATGTCCATAGAGCAACAACCAACCTAAGTTACCAATCCTTTCGATTAGGATTGACAGTCTTCTTTAGAATGCGCTTTATCTCTCGGTTAACCAACTCAACTTGGCCTTGGGTTTGAGGGTGATAGGGTAGTCCAATGCCTTATTTGGACATCAACATCCCGAATGGCCAGTTACAAAAATAAGAGCTCCTGTCACTAATGATGGCCCTGGGGCATGCCCAAGTAAGAAAATATGTTCTCCTTAAAAAACTTGACCACGACTTGGTGGTCATTTTTCCTTAAGGCTATGACTTCGACCCATTTTGACACGTAGTCAATGGCCACTAGGATGAATAGGTAGCTAAAGAAACTACGAAATGGTCCTATGAAATCTATCCCCCAACAATTGAATATCTCAAGTATGGTAATGGGGTTAGGGGCATCATGTGCCTCTTAGAAAAGCGTCCCTATTCTTGGGCACCAATCACATACTAAGCAAAAGGTATGGACGTCCCTAAACATCGAGGGCCAATACAACTCACATTGAAGGATCTTGGCTACGGTTTTTTTGGATGAGAAGTGTCCACCACAAGCTTAGGAGTGACAAAACTCCATGACGCTCCTAAACTCGTCATTAGGAATACACCTCCGAATGACTTGATTAGGGCTATACTTAAAGATATAAGGTTCATCCCATGCAAAGCATCGCACATTCCTAAAGAATTTATATTTACTGAGAGAAGACCAATGGGATGGAATCTCACTCGTAGCTAGGAAATTTGCTATGTCCGCATACCAAGGAGTGGAAGGTTGCTCAAGTGTTTAAATCTGGAAAAGATGCTCATCTGAGAAATGTTCATAGGGAGAGAGTCAGTGGCTCCCCCTCCAATAGTAAGCCTAAACAAGTGGTTTGCTATAACATTTTCTATCCTTTTTTTTGTCCCTAATCTCAATATGGAATTCTTGCAACAAGAGAATCCATCGGATGAGGTGTGATTTTGCAACCACCTTAGTGAGAAAGTACTTAAGAGTGACATGATCAGTATAGATGATAACAAGAGATTCGATTAAGTAAGACTTGAACTTATCCAAGGTGAATATTACAACTAAAGGTTCCTTTTTGATAGTGGTATAGTTGACTTTGGATTCATTAAGGGTTTTGCTAGTATAGTATATGACATGTGGCTTCTTCTTTACCCTTTGTCCCAACACCGTCCTCACAAGCTAATCACTTGCATCATACATAAGCTCGAAAAGTAGCGACTAATCAGGTAAACGTATGATTGGGGTGATGGTCAAGAGCCCTTTAAGCTTCTCAAAAGCATTTTGGCATGAAGATGTCCACTCGAATGACACATCTTGAGACAATAAATGGCACATGGTTCAGGAGATAACACTAAACCCTTCAATGAAACGCTAATAGAAACCTACATGCCCAAGCAAAGACCGAATATCTTTGACATTCCTTGGAGTTGGCAACTTTTGGATTAACTCAATCTTAGTCTTATCAACCTCAATCCCCTTACAAGACACAACATATCCTAACATTATACCTTAAGTGACCATAAAATGGCACTTCTCCTAATTAAGCACAAGATGGCTTTCCTCACATCTCTCTAACACCTTCTCAAGGTGTTCTCAACAACTTTCAAAGGTATCTCCGTATACTAAAAAATCATCCATGAAAATCTCTACAATTTTCTCAACTATGTCACTAATAATACTTATCACACATCTTTGAAAAGTAGCAGTGCATTGCACAAGCCAAATGGCATTCTCTTGTATGCATAAGTACCAAAAGGACAAGTAAAGGTGGTTTTCTCTTAATCTTTTAAGGTATCGCGCCCAGATTTTTTGCACTCGAGGAATATGAGCACAAGCAGAAAAAATATTATACTCTCTTGTTAGAACTCACCCTCCTAGAAGAATGAGTGCGACTAGGTTTGAATCGAAAATTGATTTTAATAAGGGGCTTTTGAAAAATATTTGGAGTCGCCACCAAATTTGATTAACGTGAGTTAGGTCACCTAAAAATTAAGCACAATCCGAAGACTACACTTAGGGCTTTTGAAAACGATTTTGAAAATACTTCCTCAAGAGAGAGTTTTTAAGAAAACAAGTTGTTTAGCAACCTTTGAAAAATGTTTAAGCCCTTTTTTGAAAATAAACTCTATTTTGGTCTTTCAAAAACAGTGATCCTAGTTTCGGAGGTTGGTTACATATAGAGAAGACACACTAAGCCATCACCTTACCCTGCCCTTGCGGTACCTACATGTCTATTTACCCTAGATTCACCTATGACAGTCTTCAACTGACAAATGTTCAATTCTATCTACTTTAGAAAAAGAATGTTTAAAAAGACATAATGCATGATATGCAAGTGCAAGAAAAGAAAGTTGGAAAATAGATTTGGAAATAGATTTGAAAAGAAATTGATTTAATTTAAAAGAGATTTGCAAAGATAGATTTGAAATTAAAAAGTTTTAGAAATTGGAAATAGAAATTTGGAATTGGAAGCTTGGAAGAGATTAGGAAATTGGAAGTTTGTAGAATTGAAAATTTGAAAGAAGTTGTGACCGCACCCATGAGGGTTGCTTACGTATCCTTTTGGAGGAATCAGGTCAGTCGTAGTTCGAACAAGAGTCCGATAGAAAATGAAAGATTTGATTTAAAAAGGGAATTGAATTGGAATTTGGATTTAATAAGATTTGACTTTAATTTGGAAAGATAGAAGTTTAGGAAACCTAGACTTAGGAAGGTAGGATTTAAAAAGGACTTGAGATTAAGAAAGACTTAACTCGAATGTTGGACTTGGAAGATTAGGGAAGGATTGGATTTAGGAAAGACCCGAATTAGGAAAGGTTCAAATTACGAAAGTTTCATTTTAGGAAAGTTTCAAAATTAGGAAAGTTTTGATTTAGGAAAGGTTTCATTTTAAGAAAGTTTTGAAATAGGAAAGGTTTCGTTTTAAGAAAGTTTGGAAATAGGAAAGTTTTGAATTTGGAATGTTTTGAAATAGGGAAGTTTTGAAAGTAAGAAAAGTCTTGGAATTTAGAAAGTTTAGGATTTTACAAGGATTTAAAGTTTGAGTTTTAGAAATTCTTTAAATTAGGAAAGGTTTGAGTTTAAGAAAGATTTTAAGATTTATATTTGGAAAGTTAAGATTTGGAAAAGGATGGAACTAGGAAAGGTTGGAATTAGGGAAGATTTGGAAGCTTAAAGTTTAAGGAAAGATTTAAATGTTTAGGTTTAGGAAACTTATGGTTTAGGAAAGTACGAGATTGGGAAGGATTTGAATTAGGAAAGTTTTAGACTAGGAAGGATTGAGATTCCTATTTCCTAAAACAAGGGATTGGATTTTGTTTCTAAAAGATATGTTTTAATTTCGTTTCCAAAAACGGAGGATAGGATCAAGTTTCCTAAATGGGAGACTGGATTTGGCATGGATTTGGAAGGGGAAGTTTTAGAAACCCTAGATTTGGAAGACTATAGTTTTGATGTAGAAAAGAGGTTTTTGGAAACTTATGATTTTGATATAGAAAACAAGAGATTTTGGAAACCTAGGTTTTAATGCAAGATTGGGAATTCAAAATCATGTTTCTGGGAAGGAAAATTAGGGTTTCCTAATTGTGGGTTCTAGGGATTAACTTAGACTCTAAGGAAAGAGAATTTTGGAGGTGAGTTTTTAGAAAGGGAGATTTTTTGAAAGAAATCCTAGAGAGGAGTTTTTGGAAAGCAAATTTTGAAAATAGAGTTTTTGGAAAGGGATTTTTAGAAAAAGTTTTCCTAGGAAGGAGACCTAGGGAGCGTTTTTAGAAAGTGAAGAGCGTTTTGGAAAGTAGTTCGAAAAGGAGTTTTGAAAAATAGATTTTTGGTGGGAGTTTTTAGAAAGCAATTTTGAAAAGGAGATTGGAGAGAATTTTTAGAAAGTATGTTGGAAAATAAATTTTTAGAAAGAGAGATTTGAAAGGGAGTTTTTGGAAAGCCCATAAAAATATCTCACTTTCTTAAAGCGATTCTAACCATAAGAAGACTAGAACCACTTTAGGATAGTGGTTTTGAAAACTACAAGAATTTAAAAAATATGGACCATATTGATCACTTTAAATGTAACATTTTCCTAAAGGAACCCTAACCATGAAAAGGCCAGAATCACCCTAGGATTGTGGTTTTGAAAACAAGTTTTTGAATAAGAAGATTTAAACGCAAGTTTTGAAAACGAGTTTGAAAACGAATTTTGGAAGAATGCAAGATCATGATATGCACAATGCAAGTTTGGGTCGTGAACATACAAGGTTAAAGGTTTCACCACATAATCAAGGGGGCCGAACCTACGTGGTCTTCGGTTAAACTAAAAGAAAGCCCCTGACACGGTGACCCTCTAATAGCCTAATCCTACACATGGACCGGGAAGTCCCTTATTTCAAGCATGCAAAGAATAGGGGAAAAGAAGATGGGGGATTAAAATAGAATAAAACCCAAATGGTTTAGTGGAGAAAAGAGATGGGGAAGATGCGTAAACTTAAAGAGAAAGTCTACCTTGTGTCTTGTTTATTTTGCTTTGCTTTGCGCGCCATGCTTTTCTTGCTTTGCTTCAATCTTCGCTTCAATCTTCATCTTGATCTTCGAGAACTTCAGTTTGCAACACTTCAAGTCTTCAATGGATGCTTTAGAGGCTAGTGTATGAGTGTATGAGAGTGTATATGAATGTATAGGAGGCTAGGATTTGTGTATGGAGGCTAGGGTTTGGAAAACTTAAAGAAGCTAGGGTTTAAGGAGGCTACGAGCTCTGTGTACCGAAAAGTAGGGTTTTTAGACTGAGTTTGCGGACCTCTTTCATGCTGGAAGAGGCTCTGTATTTATAGAGGGAAGAATGACTTGGCGCCTATTGTAGTGGCACCAGGCCAAAAATCCTTCTGGTGGCGCCAGGCCAAATATTGGCTTGGCGCCACTACTAGTGGCACCAGCTAGTTAGGAAAGCTTTAAGGTCGGCAAGCAACTTATCTTTAGAAGATTTCGGCGCCTATACTAGTGACTACCATGCAATTTTTAGCCTGACTTCACTAGGAGTGACTCCGGAAAGTCCGGGAAGAATTTATGGGACCGGGAGTGACCTAGAAGGCCGGAACAGGGCAAGAACCCTTAGAATAAGGTCCCGGGGATAGTAGACTAGAAAAAGGATGTCAGGTTTTGTTTGAAAGGGTTGACCAGGCCGTTAGGGGTAAAACGGTCAACCGAGCTGGAAAGCTGCCGGGACGAACTCAGAATGCCCCTGAAGAAGACTCGAGATTTGGAAACATTATTTAGAATGTTCCCAAAGGCTACCGATTTGATACCCAGAGCTGGTGTTATCAAAAATGGCGACTGCCCACCAGGGGCAAAACGGTTATTGCGCACAGGGTTTACCGGAACTAACTCGGAATGATCCAAAAAGATAATGGAAGGTTGAGAATACTATAGAAAGCATTCTCGGGAGATTACCAGTTTGATACCCAAGGCCGGTGTGGTTCTTGGGGTGCTTGGATACCTAGGGGTAAAATGGTCATCTTGACCGAAAAGTCTTGGAGTTGGCCCGAAACTGGCTAGAAGGCACCTAATCATGTTGGATCGTCTTTAGGACGATCTTGGAAGGGTGGACTTACTGTTCTGAGGACTTGCGTATTTTCTCAAGAAACGTGCCAGAAAATGGCCCTAATGGTAGTTTGGTCATTTTTCACCCAAGTGGGCTAGCAGGCACTGGTGTTGGCCTGGGTTTTGAGTATTTCCGCCACTCTGATGGCAGTCTCGTGATACAGGGGTTTGTTGGCAATTCCCTATATCGACCTGTTTGCGAGTATTTTGGCTACTCTGACGGTTGCGATATTTGCGAGTACTTCCGCTACTCTAACGGTTCGCGATCATTCCCGAGACTGCCTAATCTCGAGAATTTGCTAAAGGGACTTAGCGCCTGAGGAATCAAATTTCTTAGAAGGCATGCCAAAATGAATATTTCTGCATTGGCAAGCTAGCAAGCGCCAAAGGTGGACCATTCTACCATATAGGAGACTTGGGGTCTCGTCCCGGTTGACGGTTTTGAAGGAACTTACCGTTTCGAAGAAAATTTTTTCAAAAAATGTGCTGGAAAGGATAGACTTACCATCTCAAGGAATCAACTTTCTCGAGAGAGAGATTGAAATTAGACTTGGAAAAAGGGGACTTACCGTCTTCGGGAAGACTTGCCTATTGGATTTGGAAAGGGGACTTACCGTCTTCAGAAAGATGTGCCTATGGGATTGGACCGAGCAATGCCCACAAGAGAATTTTGGTCATTTTGCCTCTATTTGGGCCTGATGGGCCTGCGAAGCGATGAATTGACTAGATTAGGATTAGAATTCTAGAATATGTCCATATTAACTTGAACTCAAGTCTGGACGGATTGTAGTCTGCCGAGCAGTCAAAAATGGGATACTTACAGCTGCCCCTCTTTGTCTGTCTTTACTTGTTGAAGATAGAAAATGACAAAGTAGGAGTCCCATGTTGACCGTGAGACGGTCGGAGGGACGGACTTTGGAAATTTTGGAAGACGGGATTGTAGAAACGCATATTGGGCCCAAAAGACCTTTGAAATTGAGTTTTGGCGGGAAGGCAAAGTTGCCCAGAATTTGGAACTAGCACCACTAGGAGTGGCGCCTTTGTCAAATTTGGCTTGGCGCTACTACTAGTGACGCCAGGCCTGGGAACAAAACTAGAAAATTTTTTAGTTTGAACACACTTGCGGGATTTGAGGGATTTTTGAAGAATCAAGAGTGTTTGTGAGGGAACTGACCTGGACATTCGAACGAGCACTTCTTAGGGATCATGGGTGATTGCTAGAAGTAGACCACATCACCGGAAAAGCCGCCGAAAGAGAAGATTTTACCGAAGAACTTCAAAAGGTGAGTTTTCTATCCTATGTTGATTTTAATGTATATAACTCCGTTTAAGTCATGTGAACAGTGGAAATTGATGTTTTGATATGTTTTGAACACTATGGTGATGTTATTTTTGCATTTTGGTGATTGTTTGGTTAAATTTGAGTGATTTTGCGTGATTATGTGAAAAGGGTTTTCTGCAAGAATTAGAGGTTTGTTTCTACAGGCTTGGACATTGGGTTTTTTGGCTAGATTTTTGTGCCATGTGCCTTAGAAAAATGTGTTTAACAACCGTGTGAAATTTCGTGATTTTTTGAAAACTTGGTGAATTTTTGATTTTTTGAAAAATAAAAAAATACTTAGAAAATTAGGAAAATTAAGAAAACTTAAGAAATTGATGAAATTTTTAGAGTTTAAAGTTTGGAAAAATGTAGGAATATTTTAGAAAACATTTGAAATGATTTTGAGGAATTTTAAGACATTTTTGAAAACTATTGATTTATTGGAAAAATAAAACATGTGTTTTAAAAATTTTAAAAAATGAAAAAGTGTGTGCAGGTGCTGATGTCATGTGATTGTAACATTGTGAAGTGCACGGTTTGTATTTTGTGTTGATGTCATGGGTGTTGCAGGGACCATTTTTAAATGAAACTCTGTCGAAATTTTTTTTTATAAATCAAGGAAAGAGTTGGAAAAGGTTTAAAAATAAAATCTCTTTGAAGGAAAAAAACAGAAACCCTTGAGATTTGACTTGAAGTTGGAAAATCAAAAGGTGTAGAAAATTCATTTTGACTTATCCTTTGAAATCTTTTTATTATTATTTTTTTGTTTGTTTTTATTGTTTATTTACTTTATTTTATTATTATTTATCCGCATGTACCATATATTAACACCTCTTACCTCGGCTTACCTTTTCAAGATGGCAGATGCAGGTGATGATGGTTTTGAGAGGAGACGCCGCTCGGGAAAGGCGACTTGGACAGATTCCACCGGTGGTTCCAATCGATCCAGAGGTAGCCGACGATCTACTGGACGGGCTTCTTCTAGTCACAGCGGATAGGGGAGTAGACCACATGTAGACCCCTTTCCTCCGGTTAAGCAGGCCTTTACAGAGGAGATCGATGGAGGGGAGGAGGTACCGGATTTGGATGACCAGGTTACTGGTTATGGGAGAGCCTGCTCTAGATATAGGCAGACGGATGCTGACTTAGGTGACCTGGAGGTACCGGACATCCCACTGCTCAGGGATCTTGCTTATCACCCCAACGTATATTCTAGATAGCATTTGCCCCCTCCTTGAGTACACACAGCTTTTAGAGGGGTTGTTCATCAGGTCTTCGTGACCATGCAGCGGGCTACTCCATCATATCGTGCCTTCCTGGCTGAGATCGGATTCGAAACCTTCATGGGATTACAGGCTAATCACCTGAACTGGCATTTGGTACTAGCACTTATTGAAAGGTGGTTCGGGGAAACCGGGACCTTCCATTTTGTTGGCTTCGAGTTAGGACCCACTCCCTTGGATTGGGCCATCATCACAGGGCTTTCCTTTGTCGGTCGGTGGATCACCTTACAGCCAGTCAGCAAGGATGACGCATGCATGCTATTAGACTTGCCCCCTCCTGAGCATTCTGCCTTTCCAGTCTCTTGGCTTAGTCAAGATGACCATATCTTTGCTGCTGAGCCATCACCTGACAGGCGGGACATTATGAGACGGCAACTTGTTTTGTACATCATCTTTAGCTGCTTCTGCAACAACAACAAATCGCTCGTGCCATTTAGGTTGGTGAGTATAGTAGCCAGTCTTGGGGCTTTGTCTAAGCTGGATTGGGGCTCCTTCTCCTTTGGCTTCTTCTTTCAATCGGTGCGGGTCTGACTTTCTTCCCATTGGGGCAGCATGACCAGTTCTGGCCGTTTCTTGTCTGGTGGAGTTATGAGTACCTGCTTGTTTGTCGCCCTGTAGTTGTCAAGGACGACCTTTATCCTCGTGCTTTGAGGTGGGCTAGTGACCGAGTGGCCCAGTGATCGGAGATTACTAACTTCGTGATACTACGGGCAAACTTGGAGTTGATTGAGGCCAGGGAAGTGACTTGGCGGCCCTTTATCGGGTCATTTCATTATGAGACAGTCCGGTACTTGGTTCCATTGTCCTTGTCGAGGGTTGCTTTTCTCAGTGATGATACTTGGGAGTCCTATCTAGGAGAGTGACACTGGCAGCAGTTTCATGAGGAGTTCTGATCAGCAGGAGCTCCGCCAGAGTATATGTTTGGAGCCTTGGTGGCGGGAGTGCCTATCCCTTATCAGGAGCGCCAGCCGGGTGCCGAGTTCTTGCTTCCTCCAGATACAGACTATGCTACGCACTTTGGGGCTCATTCTGTCGGTGCTTTCACCCGATTTGAGGTAGTAGTCGGTGGGTATGCTGTTGGCCAAGAGATGGTTGACTTGTGGCGCCGAGCCGGAGAATATGTGCCCCAAGCTGAGTTTACTACTGTGAGAGACCAGAGAGATCAGTACCAGATGGAGCGGGAGTAGTACCAGGCTGAGGTAGCTTCCCTAACGGCTCAGTTATCTCATATGGGCGATAGCGAGGTATGTTGTTCTTTCTCTGCTTCTTCTGTTCACTCTGCTGTTGTCTAGTTATTCCTTTATCTTGCTGATTCCGATTGTGTCTTCTTCGCAAGACACCAGTGCTTCTAGTAGTTATCCACCTCCTCCAATGCCGGGTTTCAGAGATTTCGATCCAGATGACATTAACTTTGACCTTTGATGGATGCCCCTTGCCGAGACTCTGATCTTCTTTTACCCCTTATCCCTAAGATGTATTTATGTTAGACAGTTTTATTTTGCAAGTTTTGTGCAAAGATGGATATTTACGACATTTAGATGCATGGATAGGCAGAGACATTTATGATTAATTTCTTTTTTTTTCCAGCTAAGTGTGTGCTCAAATGCATGCGATGGATGATGATGTTGTGTATCTACTACATGCATTGATGTTTAAGCTGTGTTGGTGACTTCCGTTTCTACAGGGAGTTATATCCTATGTATACAAAGCTCATGCCATTTTTTTTTTTTTTTTAAAATGTATGCACATATTAGAAATACATTAACTAACAGAATGACAAGGGGTGCTATCAAACTCGGTATCTTTAGAATGGTAACTCCTTCCTTTTCAGGGGTCTAGCCTCTTCTTTGGCTCAACCTTACCTTGATTGGATGATAGCACTTCGCACCTTTCTCAACCTTTTGATCGCCTCCGACTCTCTGCCTCAGGGTTAGTGTATGGGGTTATTAGGCTGAAAATCTCGTTTCTCAGGGTTTTAGCAACAGTTTACCTGACCTTTAGCAGAGCGATAAGCGGCCAATCCTTCAATCCAAGGAGACTTTGCTCTAGGACCGTAATGTAGGCTAGGTTATGGGGTTTTCGAAACGACAGGATATCTAGGCTCAAATTTGATATTATTTTTAGCAGGGTTTAGATCCATAGCATCCTTGACTATTTTTTAGTAGGGTTAGCATCCTTCTTTAGCTTCAGCAACATGTCTAGCTCATTTAGATCAAGTAATCCATTTTCAATCAGAGGGGCCTTTAGTAAGGTTGTAATGTAGGCCATGGTTTAGGGGTTTTGCAAGAAAGCATAAAGGCTCGAACCTATTGTCTCTACTAGGTTTCTTTGTAACCTAGGATCACCTTTAATTTCCTCATTTCTCCTATCATGCACTTCTCAAGATAAAAATGCCTCCTTTCTTTCGCCCTTCTATATAAACATGACTTTCTTTTCTTTTGGCCCTTTTATTATGCTTTTCAAGATGGCACAATCAAGGTTTTTTTTTCTTTTTTTTTTTGGCCTCTTGCACCTTAGGAACTCTTTTCCTTCGCTTTTTTCCTTTTTATCTCTTTTCTTTCTTTTTATGAAATGAAAAATTCTTCAACCTTTTTTTGTTAGACCTTTTCCTTAGCAGTTCAATCTAACCAAATATGGGCGGTGATCCCTAGGTTGGGGGTTTTCTCGAAGAAGATAAATGGCTCAACGGGTTTGGCAAGGTGTTGCTTTTGACTGTATAGGAAAAGGAATGAGGGCCTCTCTTCACTTTAAACTAGATTACTTGATCTATAGAGCTTTCGATACTATCCTAGCATATAAAGGTGGATACCATTCGTAGAGTTTCTCGATTATTGTCTGCCTCAGTGTGGGGAGGACAGTTGTGGATCAGGGTTGGCAAAGAAAATTTTGACTTTCTGCGAGGCACTAGGGGTTCAACAAAGGGGATATAAGCATTATTTATTTATTTATTTATTATTTATATGCGGGGAAGTGAAAGATGGCTCTTCTTTATTTTGATAAACTAACCACACATCGCTTAGCTTCAGTGTCTTGCAAGTGTTGCCTTTAAGTAGTTTTCTCACTCATCCTTATCCTCTCTTTCTTCGAGAAGCTGATCATTTGGTGAGTGGTTAACTCATGCTATCATCCCTTTAAGTTGGATTATTCTATAAGATAAATCATACCTCTTGCGTAGAAAGTAGTTACCATTCACAAGAGAAAAGAACACAACAGCAATGAATAAAAAGACTTAATCATTTTATCCTATCAATGAAAAGCATATAGTTCTGTTTTAAAGAAACAAAAATACAAATATTAATTTAAGGACGTAATGTAAAGGGATAGAAAGAAAGTGGGTAAAAACACCCCTCTCTTGTACGCTTTTGAAAGGATTCCTGTTTCAGTAAGGCCTCGGGACAATACCCACATCTTCATTCCATCCACAGTTGGGATCTTTAGTCGAGGTAGGATAACTAGAGGTTTCTCCCAAAGTTCCAAGTGACTTGGCAGTGATGATGCAATCGTCGACCTCCTTGACCATCTTGCCTTTCTTTGCTAGTTCATTAGTTTCTCTAGTAAACTGATTGGGTATCTTTTCTTCTTCCAGCTTAATAGACTTGACCCGAGCTCAAGGTTTTTTGCTCTGGCATTTGGCTGTGCCCCAATGTTCTTCCGGTGTGCATAACGACAGGTTCTTATTATTGAGCTTGAATGGCTCCTGGTCAGTCTTTTCAACAGATTCGTTTACGAGTTCATCTTTGGGGACTAACACTTTATCAGGGTTGCACCATGACCAGGGCTAACACTGTTCTTCGTCTCCGCATTTCATTTCTTCCCCATCCTTGTAGTATATCTCTTGGCATGTAGCAAAACAAACCTTGTTATTACCAAATTTTGTAATGACGTTGATGGTATAGTCTAACGGAGGGTCCATAGTGGCATTCAGAGGGGGATTTGCTGGTCGTAGGCCGATAATCTTATTATCTATCAGGTCTTGAATCTTATGCTTAAGGGTTAAACAATCTTCAGTGTCTTGTCCTTGACCGCCCGAATGATACTTACAGCTTGCTGCAGATTCAAAGTAATGAGGCAGAGGATTGGGCCGAGGTTGAGCAGGTATAGGCTTCAAATATTCGGCTGCTAAGAGACCAAAATAGGATGTGGTCTGTGAACACGCGAGTTTAGTAAATGTTCACTTTTTCCCACTTGTTTGCCTAGGCCGAGGAGGTGTTGCAGATGTTTTTGAAGATTAGGAACCGAGTTTTGGTGAGGTCACAATTAGGTTGATGGTTCGGGAATTAAAAGGGCTTTGGGTTTTATCAAAATGGGATTATTTTCGGTATCAGGGCCAAATGGGTTGGGCTGGTATCCGTAGGAGAGATTATATAATCCAAGGGTTTGGTTAGAGGTTAGTTTGGAAGGCATTGGAGCAAGGCCCTCGGCCTAGGGAGGTCGTCGGTAAGCAATGGTTGGGGCATAGTCTTGGTCTTTCTTCTTCATCCTTTTTCGTCCATCATGGATTTGGGCTTGCGAGGACTCTGCTTGCTCATGGGTTGCATGGGATAAGAGTGAAGAGAGTATGCCTTCCATTTTGGTCATCCTATGTCTGACTCCTCTCGCCTCCGCTAGTAGTAGAGTTAAGGTATCGAGAGTGAGTGCTTCCATGGGTGTTTCTTAGCTTTTGGCCTGTAACGACGGGGGAACGAGGAGAGGTACTTGAAACCAACAAAGGAAAAGAGTCAGTGTTTTATCTTGACAAGTCTTTATACGATGCATGCTCTAGGGTGTCCCTATTTAAGAGAAAAACTAATCATGATGTATTGGCTCACTTTTGGAGATAGAAGTTTCTGCCCTTGTATGCAGATACTTTACCGTCAGACGGGAAACTTCATCCATTCACATATTCATCCATCCATATATTCATCCATCCATTTGCTTAAGGAAAATAAAGAAATACATTTTAACTTTGGGTTTACGATACAAAAAAATTGAAATACAGTTTAACAGGGGGAGAAGGAACATGTTTCTTTTGGACTTCTACCTATCGAATTTTACAAAAGGAATCTTAAACTACTCTTGAGTCTTTGGATTCGCCTTCTTTGGATTTGGTGTCGATAAAGTCGCTGAGAGACCTTGTTGATCAATTGCCCCTTGTCTTTTTGACAACCCTATCTTGGTGAGCATAGAGGGATTGGGGCCCTTCTTATGGAATGAATTGATGTGCATGTCATCAGTCCTCAGGGTTACATGGGAACCCTTAGGGTTTGGGTAGGCTTAATGCACGGGAGAGTGAACTAGGTATCACGCTCTTTGAGTTGATCATATGCCTGAAAATATAGTGACTTGAGTTACTTGGAACTCTCGTCTTGACATGGAATATGGAATGCATGAAAATAAATGCATAGAGTATAAGGAGAGAGAATACAATAGCAAGATAAACTTGCATACATGAGTAGTTAGAGAGTCATTATAACAGTAAGAATATAGTCATTATAACAACAGGAATAGACAGATATAAATGAAAGTAAGAGCAATCACCCTTTCCTCCATGGTTTTGAAAACGGTGCACTTCTCTTAAATCCGGCAGAGGTTCGGCTATGAAAGGTGTCTATATGAGCATGAGGTTGAGGGTTGACTAATGCGTCCTAAAAAGGCTCGGTCTCAGGATCTTCAAACCTAAGCCTACTCCCCGAGATGGTGCCATTATCGGTTGGTGATTCAAGCGGGGGAACCATCAAGAGGTCGTAGGCGAACAAACTAACACAGCATCTTGCCCACAACTAATATATCGTTCTCCCTTTCTAACTAGAAGGGTCATATCAAGGTAAAAATGCAAGTATGCAGAATGTAAAGGCATGTGCAGTGTGTGTGTGATTTTTGAAAGTGGACGAAAGAGTCCAACAACTCCCAATCATCATGTTCATCACATTCATGCATAGTAGATAATAAAATGATATTGTAAACAAAAGTGCACCTACAAAACAAAGAAGCAAGAGTTAGTATGTGGATGGCAAACTTAATACAAAATAATATGAATAAATGCATGTTATTTGAAAATAATTTTAAAATTTTGGTTTTGAAAATTTAAAGTGAATAGGATTGAACAAGTTAATTGAAGACTCTACATGGGTGAAGGGTAAAAAGACATGACTACGGCCTAACCCTCTAGGTGTCCCTAATAGAGTCACCAGCTGTCGCGCCCAGATTTTTCGCACTCGATGAATACACGCATAAGCGGGAAAAATACTGTACTCTCTCATTAGAACTCACCCTCCTAGAAGAATGAGTGTGACTAAGTTTGAATTGAAAATTGATCTGAATAAAGGGCTTTTGAAAAACATTTGGAGTCGTTACCTAACTTGATTAAGGAGAGTTAGGTCACTTAAAAACTAAGCACAATCCGAAGACTACACATAGGGTTTTTGAAAACGATTTTGAAAATACTTCCACAAGAGAGGGTTTTTAAGAAAACAGGTTGTTTAGCAACCTTTGAAAAATGTTTAGGCCCTTTCTGAAAATAAACTCCATTTTGGTTTTTCAAAAATAGTGATCCTAGGTTCAGAGGTTCATTATGTGTAGGGAAGACGCACTAAGCCATCACCTTACCCCGCCCTTGCGATGCCTATATGTCTATTTACCCTAGATTCACCTATGAGAGTCTTCAACTAACAAATGTTCAATTCTATCCACTTTAGAAAAAGAATGTTTAAAAAGACATGATACATGATATGCATGTGCAAGAAAAGAAAGTTGGAAAATAGATTTGGAAGTAGATTTGAAAAGAAATTGATTTAATTTAAAAGAGATTTGAAATGATAGATTTAAAATTGAAAATTTTTAGAAATTGGAAATAGAAATTTGGAATTGGAAGCTTGGAAGAGATTAGGAAATTGGAAGTTTGAAGAAGATTGTAGAATTGGAGATTTGAAAGAAGTTGTAACCGCACCCATGAGGGTTGCGTATCCTTTTGGAGGAATCAGGTCAATCGTAGTTCAGATAAGAGTCCGATAGAAAATGAAAGATTTAATTTGAAAAAGGAATTGAATTAGAATTTGGATTTGATAAGATTAGACTTTGATTTGGAAAGATAGAAGTTTAGGAAACCTAGACTTAGGAATGTAGGATTTAGAAAGGACTTGAGCTTAAGAAAGACTTAACTCGAATGTTGGACTTGGAAGATTAGGGAAGGATTGGATTTAGGACAAATTTGAAATAGGAAAGGTTCGAATTAGAAAAGTTTCATTTTAGGAAAGTTTCAAAATTAGGAAAGTTTTGATTTAGGAAAGATTTCGATTTAGGAAAGGTTTTGTTTTAAGAAAGTTTTGAAATATGAAAGTTTTGAATTTGGAATGTTTTGAAATAGGTAAGTTTTGAAAGTAAGAAAAGTCTTGGAATTTAGAAAGTTTAGGATTTTAGAAGGATTTAAAGTTTGAGTTTTAGAAATTCTTGAAATTAGGAAAGGTTTGAGTTTAAGAAAGATTTTAAGATTTATATTTGGAAAGTTAAGATTTGGAAAGGGATGGAACTAGGAAAGGGTGGAATTAGGGAAGATTTGGAAGCTTAAAGTTTAAGGAAAGATTTAAATGTTTAGGTTTAGGAAACTTATGGTTTAGGAAAGTAGGAGATTAGGAAGGATTTGAATTAGGAAAGTTTTAGACTAGGAAGGATTGAGATTCCTATTTCCTAAAATAAGGAATTGGATTTTGTTTCTAAAAGAGGTGTTTTGATTTCTTTTCAAAAAACGGAGGATAAGATATTTCTTAAAGGGATTAGAAAGGTGTTTTGTTTTGATTAGGAAGGATTTTGTTTCTAAAAGAGGTGTTTTCATTTCGTTTCAAAAAACGGAGGATAAGATCTAGTTTGTTAAATGAGAGATTGGATTTGGCATGGATTTGGAAGGGGAAGTTTTAGAAACCCTAGATTTGGAAGACTATAGTTTTGACGTAGAAAAGAGGTTTTTGGAAACTTATGTTTATGATGTAGAAAATAAGAGGTTTTGGAAACCTAGGTTTTAAGGCCAGATTGGGAATTGGAAATCATGTTTTTAGGAAGGAAAATTAGGGTTTCCTAATTGTGGGTTCTAGGGCTTAACTTGGACTCTAAGAAAAGAGATTTTTGGAAAGAAATCCTAGAGAGGAGTTTTTGGAAAGCGAATTTTGAAAAGAGAGTTTTTGGAAAGGGATTTTTGGAAAGAGTTTTTCTAAGAAGGAGACCTAGGGAGCGTTTTTAGAAAGTGAAGAGCGTTTTGGAAAGGTGTTCGAAAACGAGTTTTGAAAAAGAGAATTTTGGTGGGAGTTTTTAGAAAGTAATTTTGAAAAGGAGATTGGAGAGAGTTTTTAAAAAGTGTGTTAGAAAAGGGATTTTTAGAAAAAGAGATTTGAAAATGAAGTTTTTGGAAAGCTCATAAAAATATCTCACTTTCCTAAAGCGATTCTAAGCATAAGAAGGCCAGAACTACTTTAGGATAGTGATTTTGAAAACAATAAGAATTTAAAAATATGGACCATATTGGTCACTTTAAATATAACACTTTTCTAAAGCAACACTAACCATGAAAAGGCTAGAATCACCTTAGGATTGTGGTTTTGAAAACAAGTTTTTGAAGAAGAAGATTAAAACGCAGGTTTTGAAAACGAGTTTGAAAACGAATTTTGGAAGAATGCAAGATCATGATATCCACAATGCAAGTTGTGGTCGTGAACATACAAGGTTAAAGGCTTCACCACATAATCAAGGGGGCTGAACCCAGGTCTCCAGTTGGACTAAAAGAAAGCCTCTGACACGGTGACCCTCCAATAGCCTAATCCTACACATGGACCGGGAAGTCCCTTGTTTCAAGCATGCAAAGAAACGGGGGAAAGAAGATGGGGGATTAAAATAGAAGAAAACCCAAGTGGGTTAGGAGAGAGAAGAGAGGGGGAAGATGCGTAAACTTAAAAAGAAAGCCTACCTTGTGTCTTGTTTATTTTGCTTTGCTTTACACGCCTTGCTTTTCTTGCTTTGCTTCGGTCTTCGCTTCGATCTTTGCTTGATCTTTGAGAACTTCAGTTTGCAGCACTTCAAGTCTTCAATGGATGCTTTGGAGGCTAGTGTATGAGTGTATGAGAGTGTATATGAATGTATAGGAGGCTAGGGTTTGGAAAACCTAAAGAAGCTAGGGTTTAGGGAGGCTACGAGCTCTGTGTATCGAAAAGTAGGGGTTTTAGACTGAGTTTACGGACCTCTTTCACGCTGCAGGAGGCTTTGTATTTATAGAGGGAAGAATGACCTAGCACCTGTTGTAGTGGCACCAAGCCAAAAACCCTTCTGGTGGCGCTAGGCCAAATATTGGCTTGGCACCAGCCAGTTAGGAAAGTTTTAAGGTTGGCAAGTAACATATCTTCAGAAGATTTGGGTGCCTGTACTAGTGACTACCATACAATTTTTAGCCCGGCTTCACTAGGAGTGACTTCGGAAGGTCCGAAAAGGATTTAAGGGACCGAGAGTGACCCGGAAGGCCATAAAAGGGTAGGAACCCTTAGAATAGGGTCCCGGGAGTAATGGACTTGAAAAAGGATGTCAGGGTTTGTTTGGAAGGGTTGACCGGGCCATTAGGGGTAAAATGGTCAACCGAGACAGAAAGCTGCCGGTTCAAACTCAGAATGTCCCGGAAGAAGACTCGAGATTTGAAAACATTATTTAAAATGTTCCCAAAGGCTACCGGTTTGATACCTAGAGCCGGTGTGGTCAGAAACGACGACTGGCCCACCAGGGGCAAAACGGTCATTTCGCACTGGGTTTACCAGAACTGACTCGGAATAATCCGGAAAGATAATGAAAGGTTGAGAATACTATAGGAATCATTCCCAAGAGGCTACCGGTTTGATACCTAAGGCCGGTATGGTTCTCGGGGCACTTGGATGCCTAGGGACAAAATGGTCATCTTGACCAAAAAGTCTCAGAATTGGCCCAAAACTGGCTAGAAGGCACCTAATCACGCTAGATCGTCTCTAGGAAGATCTTGGAAGGGTGAACTTACCATTCTGAGGACTTACATATTTTCTCAAGAAACATGCCGAAAAATGGCCCTAGGGGCTGTTTGGTCATTTTCCACCGAAGTGGGCTAGTAGGCACTGGTGTTGACATGAATTTTGAGTGTTTCCACCACTCTGACAGTGGTTTCGTAATACAGAGGTTTGTTGGCAATTCCCTATATCAACCTGTTTGCGAGTATTTTCGCTACTTTGACGGTTGCGATCTTTGCGAGTACTTCTGCTACTTTAACGGTTCGCGATCATTCCCGATACTGCCTGATCTCGGGAAGCTGCTAAAGGTACTTAGCGCCTGAGGAATTAACTTTCTTAGAACGCGTGCCAAAATGAACATTTTTGCATTGGCGGGCTAGCAGGCGCCAAAGGTGGACCGTTCTACCATCTAATGGACTTGGGGTCTTGTCCTGGTCGACAGGTTTGAAGGGACTAACCATTCCGAAGAAACTTTCTTCGAAAAACGTGCCAGAAAGGATAGACTTACTGTATTGAGGAATCAACTTTCTCGAAAGAGAGATTGAATTTGGACTTGGAAAAAAGGGACTTACCGTCTTCAGGAAGATGTGCCTATTGGATTTAAAAAAGGGACTTACCGTCTTCGGAAAGGCATGCCTAAGGGATTGGACCGAGCAACGCCCATAAGGGCATTTTGGTTATTTTACCTCTATTTGGGCCTGGTGGGCCCGTAAAGCGATAAATTGACTAAATTAGGACTAGAATTCTAGAATATGTCCATATTGACTTGAACTCAAGTCTATACGGACTGTAGATTGCCGAGCGATCAAAAATAGGGTGCTTACATAAGGCAATCTCTATTTGGTTATATCTGGAGTACCCATCTAGAAAACAATAATACGCTCTACTCGCTACCCTCTCAAGGACTTGGTCTAAAAATAGAAGGGGGAAGTGGTCCTTCCTAGTTACTGCATTTAGTCTATGGTAGTCAATGCACATTCTCCACTTGGATTGAATCCTAGTGGGAACTAATTAATTCTTCTCAATTTTTACTACCGTGACCCTCAATTTCTTAGGAATCACTTGGGTTGGACTAACCCACTTTGAGTTGGAGATGGGGTAAATGATACCCGCATCAAGGAGTTCCAATACCTCTCCTTTGACAACCTCCTTCATATTGGGGTTCAAGCGACTTTGCATTTGACAGGCTTAGACTTCACCTCTAGGAAAATACGATGTGTGCAAACTAGGGAGCTAATGCCATGAAGGTCCATTATAGTCCACCCTAAAGCCTTTCTATGAATCTTTAACATGGCAACCAATCCTTCTTCTTAGCTTGAAGTTAAGTTAAAAGAGATCACAATAGGGTAAGACTCTAGCTTTCCTAGAAATGCGTACTTCAAAGTAGAGGGCAATGGTTTTATTTTCAGAGTAGGAGGTTTCTCTTCTGAGGATATAGGTTTAATGGCACTAGGGTATAGAGATTCAAATGAAGGAGTCCATTGACCCACATGCATGCATTGAGCAACCTCTACCCTTTGGCTAGATGACTTCCCCTACTCCATGGTGTAACTCTCTAGTGAGTCATGAGGCTCAATTCTCACTAATGCTCTCTCCAAGGAATCCTCAAAGTACTTATTCTCAAAATGGTCTTGGACAATGGTCTCAATACAATCTACTTCTCTAATGTCCTTATACTCACCTTGTTATTTAGCAATTGAGAAAATGTTCATCTCAAAGGTGGTATCGCCAAAAGATAACTTCACTAACCCATTCCTACAATGGATGATGGCATTAGAGGTAGCTAGGAAGGGTCATCCCAAAATGACGGTAATTTGGTAGTGAGCCATACTACTCTCAACAGGTTGTGTATCTAGGACAATGAAGTCAACCGGGAAGTAGAATTTATCAACTTGGATGAGAACATTCTCTATGACACCCCTAGGGACTTTAATAGACCGATCTGCTAACTGTAAGGTCACACGAGTAGGTCGCAACTTACCTGATCCATGTTCTTTATAAACCAAAAAAGGTAGAAGGTTGACACTAGACGTTAAGTCTAAAAGAGCGGGATCTATCTCATTCCCCCCTATAGTGCATGATATTGTGGGACATCTGAGGTCTTTGAATTTTGGTGCGGTCTTGCATTGCAAGATAGCACTTTGGTTCTCATTCATCATGGCCGTTTCTTTCACATGCAACCTTCTCTTGAAAGTGCACAAGTCCATTAAGAACTTGGCATAAGAAGGTATTTGCTTGATAGCATCAAGAATAGGAATGTTAACTATGACTTGCTTGAAAAATTCATAAATTTTGGCATTTAGAAGTTCATTTTGGGTTTGGTCAACCTTTGGGAAAATAGGGCATGTTTTAAGATGTTCCTCCCATTTTCCTTTACGGCACTTAAAGTCTCAAGGGGCTTGTCTAAGGTCTTTTCCTCTCTCTCTCTCTCTCTCTCTCTCTCCCTCCCATTTTCCTTTACGGCACTTAAAGTCTCAAGGGGCTTGTCTAAGGTCTTTTCCTCTCTCTCTCTCTCTCTCTCTCTCTCTCTCTCTCTCTCTCTCTCTCTCAACTCTTTAGACTCTCCCAATTTCATGTTTCCTTTCTCACTTTTCTTAACACATTCTTTAGAAGGCTCTTCACTAGGTGGAATGGTTTTGTCAGTGATTTTGCTGCTTCTAAGAGTGCTGATGGCTTGTTCTTGTTTATGGTTACTTTGAGGGTCGGATTTACCTACAGTGATTTGTACTTGCCTCACCCTCGGATTAGGTTAAGGTTGAGGTTGAGCTAGAAAACTTCCCAGAATATGTTGAATCAAAGCTTGTGTCAAGTTAGACATTTGCTTTACTATATCCTCTAACAACCTAGTGTGTTGATCTAGCACTTTCTCTTGCTTGTCTACCTTTATGTTAATCCCTCTCATGTCGTTTGTGAGTTGATACACATTATCTTCAATTGGTTTCCTATGAGGAGGATTATACACATTAGGTGAAGCTTGAAAAAGTGCTACCAGTGGAGGTTGAAATTGTTACGAAAGAGGTTGAAATTGTTGCAGTTGTGCTTGGAAAGTTAGGGGTGGAGTTTGGTAAGGTTGATGATTTTGTGGCCCTCCTTCAAAAGCTTGAGGGTTTGAAGTACCCTCATTCCTCCACCTAAAATTTGGATGATTCTTCCATCCCGAGTTATATGTGTTAGAGTAAGGGTTACCCCTACCTCTTTGGAATTGGCCAATCGCATTGACTTGGCAGTGCAAGGCTTCCTTTACCCCTAGAATGACCGAACATGAAGCAGTATCATGATTCAGCATTTCACACACCAAGCAACACATATCCTTAATTACCTCACTCTTTACTGCATTCACCTTTTTGACTTATAGGGCCTCTAGTTTCCTAGATATGTTAGTGATCCTAGCATTCATGTCATCTACCTCGTTGAGTTAGAATCGCCACCCACCTTGTTAAATTGGTCTAGCCTCAGGATTTTAGGTCTTAGTGGTAGCCCAATGTCACGCCCCATAACCCGGCTTATACAGATTTAGGGTACATGATCGGCCAGTAGCAAGGCTATCCAAGGCCACATTACATAAACTGGTTGATCACCTATGCATAATCATTTATAATGATGCATAATTGCAGAAAATAGAACTTTTAATAACTTGAAAACATAATCTGTGTCATACATGGTAGAGCTGTGCCTAATCCCAAACATAACATACATAAGGACCAAATCAAGGTCCACAAAAGTTATAACAATATATCATTACAAAACATTGGGTCCAGCCCTCAAACATTATACAAAACATAGGCCTATGGGCCGTAGCTCAAATCCACATATGGCCTCGCTCTAGGGCCTCTCGGATTGGCTACCTGAAAATCATTTAAGAAAACATAAGCTAATGCTTAGTGAATAACAATGATGCATGAGCGAGAAAATATCATGGACTAGTGTAAGCACCCCATTTTTGACTGCTCGGCAGTCTACACTCCGTCGAGACTTGTTTTCAAGTCATTGTGGGCATATTCCAATCAAAACCAATTTTCTAAGTCCAAATCCCATTTGTCCATCGCCTCGCGGGCTCATTAGGCCCAAATAGAGGCAAAATGACCAAAATTCCCTTAGGGGTATTGTTCTTTCCAATTCCAACTCCAATCCCTCTCTCGAGACAGTTTATTCCTCGAGACGGTTCCAATTCAGGCATGTCTTTTTGAAGACGGTAAGTCCCCTTTCCAATCCCTCTCTCAAGACAGTTTATTCCTCGAGACGATTCTAATTCAGGCACGTCTTTTCGAAGACGATAAGTCCCCTTTCCAATCCCTCTCTCGAGACAGTTTATTCCTCGAGACGGTTCCAATTCAGGCACGTCTTTTCGAAGATGATAAGTCCCCTTTCCAATCCCTCTCTCGAGACAGTTTATTCCTCAAGACGATTCCAAATCAGGCACGTCTTTTCGAAGATGATAAGTCCCCTTTCTAATCCCTCTCTCGAGACAGTTTATTCCTCGAGACAGTTCCAAATTAGGCACGTCTTTTCAAAGACGATAAGTCCCCTTTTCAATCTCTCTCTCGAGATAGTTTATTCCTCGAGACGGTTCCAAATCAGGCACGTCTTTTCGAAGACGATAAGTCCCCTTTCCAATCCCTCTCTTGAGACAGTTTATTCCTCAAGACGGTTCCAATCAAGGCCCCTTTAGTAACTTCCCGAGAATGCTTCTTATAGTATTCTCAACCTCACTTTATCTTTTCGGATCATTCCGAGTCAGTTCCGGCAAACCCGGTACAAAATAACCGTTTTGCCCCTAGTGGGCGGGTCTCTTTTTTCGACCACACCGGCTCTGGGTATCAAACCGGTAATCCTCTGAGATTACTTCTTATAATATTCTCAACCTTCCTCTATCCTTCCGGATCATTTCAAGTCAGTTCCAGCAAACCCGGTGCGAAATGACCGTTTTGCCCCTGGTGGGCCGGTCACCTCTTCTGACCACACCGGCTTTGGGTATCAAACCAGCAACCTTTGAGAACATTCCAAATAATGTTTTCAAATCCCAAGTCTTCTTCCGGGACAATCCAAGTCCGTCCCGGCAGCTTCCCAATCCGATTGACCGTTTTGCCCCTAAAGGCCCGGTCAACCCTTCTGACACATCTTGTCTTCATTTTTTAAGTCAAATACCTCTGGGACACTATTTTAAGTGTTCCTGCTCTTTTCTGGCTTTCTGAATCATTCCCTGTCTTCCAAACTCCTTCCCGAACTTTCCGGAGTCACTCCTAGTGAAGTCAGGCTAAAAATTACATGGTAGTCACTAGTACAGGCGCCCAAATCTAGTCAAAGATACGTTGCTTGCCGACCTTAAATATTTCCTAAATGGCTGGCGCCACTCCTAGTGGTGCCAGTGTAAAGTTTAGCCTGGTGCCACTGCAACAAGCGCCAGTGTTGTCCATCCTATATAAATACAGAGCCTCTTTCAACGTGAAAGAGGTCCGCAAACTCAGTCTAAAAACCCTAATTTTTTATATACAGAGCTCGTACACTCCCAAAACCCTAGCTTCCCTAGGTTTTCCAAACCCTAGCTACCATACACTAAACCCTAGCCTTCGATACACTCATACACACCCCCATACATTTATACACTAGCCTCCAACCTTCCTTTGAAGACTTGAAGAGCTACAATCTGAAGTTTGAAGATTGAAGACAACCCTTGAAGATTGAAGACGAAGATCAAGACGAAGACCGAAGACAAGCAAGGCGCAAAATAAAGAAGACATACGGTAGGCTTTCTCTTTAAATTTCCGCACTTCCCCCTCTCTCTTCTCTCTCCTAACCCACTTGGGTTTTCTCTGTTTTAATCCCCCATCTCTTTCCCCCCCTTTCTTTGCATGCTTGAAACAAGGGGACTCCCGGTCCATGTGTAGGATTAGACTATTGGAGCATCACCGTGTCGGGGGCTTTCCTTTAGGCTAACCGGAGACCACGTGGGTTCGGCCCCCTTGATTATGTGGTGAAGCCTTAACCTTGTATGTTCACGACCCTAAAATTGCATTGTGCATATCATGATCTTGCATCTTCCAAAAGTCATTTTCAAAGTTGTTTTCAAAAGTCGTTTTCAAACTTGTTTTCAAAATTGCATCAAAATCTCCTTTTTCAAAATCACAATCCTAGAGTGATTCTAGCCTTTTTATGGCTAGGGTTGCTTTAGGAAAGTGTTACATTAAAAGTGATTTTTATGGTCCATATTTTCAAATCTTATTGTTTTTAAAACCAGTTTCTTAAAGTGGTTCTAACCTTCTTATGGTTAGAATCGCTTTAGGAAAGTGAGACGTTTTTATACTTTCCAAAAAACTCTCTTTTCAAAAATCTCTTCCTAAAAATCTCTTTTTTAACATACTTTCCTAAAACTCTTCTTTCCAAAGTTGTTTTCAAAAATTTCCTTCAAAAATCTATTTTTCAAAACTCCCTTTTCAACTCCTTTTCAAAATCCTCTCCCCAAAATCCACTTTCTAAAAACACTCCCTAAATTCACTTTCCTAAAAAACTCTCTCCAACAATCTCCTTCCAAAAATCTTTCTAAAAAACTCTTTTTCCAAAATTTTCCTTTTAGAAAACTCATCTCTAGGATTTCCTTCCAAAAACTCGTTTCCAAAAACATACTTTCCAAAAATCTCTTTTCTTAGAGCTCAAGTCAAGCTCTAGAACTCACAATTAGGAAACCCTAATTTTTCCTTCCAAAAACATGGTTTTCAAACTTTGCCCCAAACCTAGGTTTCCAAAACCTCTTGTTTTCACATCAAAACTATACATATTTTCAAAACTTATTTTCTACTCAAATTATAGTCTTCCAAATCTAGGATTTCCAAAACTCCATCTTTCCAAATTCATGCTGAATCCAATCTCCCCTTTAAGGAACCAAATCCAATCTCCCCGTTTAGGAAACTAGATCCTATCCTCCGTTTTTGGAAACAAAATCAAACCTTCCCTTTTAGAAACAAAATCTAATTCCTTCCTAATCCAAATCTTTCCTAATTCAACTCCTTCCTAAACTTCTCCTTTCCTAAACCTTAAGTTTCCAAAACTTAAACAAAAAAATCTTTTCTAAAATTCTAAAATTTAACCATTTCCTAATTCTACCCTCGTTTCAAATTTTAACTTTTCAAACCTAAATTTTCAAACCTTTCCTAGATTCAAACCTTTTCTAATTTCAAGATTTTCTAAAACTAAAACTCTAAAACTTTCTAAATCTTAAACTTTCTAAATTTCAAATCTTTCCAAATTCAAAACTTTCTAAATTCAAAACTTTCTTAAGTTAAATCTTTCTAAACCTAAATGTTTCTAAAATTCTAAGCTTTCCAAATTCAAAACTTTCTTAACTTGAAACTTTTCAAATTCTAAACCTTTCTTAATCTAAACTTTTCCTAATTCAAAACATTTCTAAATTCAACACTTTCCTATTTCAAAACCTTTCTTAAAACGAAACTTTCCAATTTTCAAAACTTCCCTATTTCAAAACATTCCAAATTCCAAACTTTCCTAAGTTGAAACTTTCCTAATTCCAAAACTTTCCTAACTCGAAAACTTTCCTAATTCCAAAACTTTCCTAAAATGACACTTTCCTAATTCGGAACTTTCCTAATCCGAATCTTTCCTAATTCCAAGCTTTCCTAATCTTCCAAGTCCAATCTTCAAGTCAATTATTTTCCAAAATCTTTCTAAGTCAAATCCAATCATTCTTTTCTAAATTGTCTCTTTCCTAAGTCTAGGTTTTCTAAAACCAAGTCTTTCAAAATCAAATCTTTTCAAATCTTCCAATCAAAGTTCAATTTCTCAATCTTCCAACTCAATATCTTTTTTTCAAATCAATCTCTTTTCAATCAGACTCCGGTCCGAACTACGACTGACCTGATTCCTCCAAAAGGATACGTAGGCAACCCTCATGGGTGCGGTCACAACTTCTTTCAAATTTCAAATTCCTCCACATTTTTCAAATCTCAAATTCCAATCTATTTTCAAAATTCCAATTTCAAATTTCTATTTCCAAATTTCTATTTCTAATTTCTCAAATTTTCCAATTTCAAATCTATTTTCAATTCAAATTAATTTCAAATCAATCTCTTTCCAAATCTATCTTCGAACTTCTTATTGGTCCAATAAGCAACCCAAGAGGGGGGGTGAATTGGGTTTTTCAGGAATTAATACAAGTTAAGATTAATTAAAATTAATCTAAACAATATAGCAATAGCTAATCTATGTGCAAAGCAAAGTTATCAATGAAAACAAAGAAAACAGAGCAATGAAGGAAAGACACAGATTTACCGAGGTTTAACCACAAACCGTGATCTACGTCCTCATCCCAAGACCTCCTTGAAGCCTTCTTCCACTATATAATCACCTATTACAAGATGGGCTGCTGATTGACGAAGTGCTCAGCTCACTCTACAAGAACTCCTCACTGAGTTCTTCAATTCCCAAGTGGTTTTGTCCAAGCTCCACTTAAACTTTACAAGAGTTTTGCTTCACACAAGAGAACTCTCAAACTCTCAGTTACAAGTGTATAGGAGTATATAACTCACAAACAAACTCTCTAACTAGAGTAGATTTACAATCAAAGCTCAAAGGAATAAAACAGGAAGAATGTTTCAAGAATATCAGTGATTCAGTAGATTTTCGTCTCTTCTTGTTTCTTCCTCTTGATTCTCATGTATAAATGCAGTTGGAGGCTACTATTTATAACCTTGCATTGATTCCATCCGTTGGAGGTGGTTGGGTATCATAAATGCTGTCGCGCCCAGATTTTTCGCACTCGAGGAATACTCACACAAGCGGAAAAAATGTTGTACTCTCTCGTTAGAACTCACCCTCCTAGAAGAATGAGTGCGACTAGGTTTGAATTGAAAATTAGATTTGAATAAAGGGCTTTTGGAAAAAGATTCGGAGTCGCCACCTAACTTGATTAAGGTGAGTTAGGTCACCTAAAAACTAAGAATAATCCGAAGACTACACTTAGGGTTTTTAGAAAACAATTTTGAAAATATCTCCTCAAGAGAGAGTTTTTTAAGAAAACAAGTTGTTTGGCAACCTTTGGAAAACATTTAGCCCTTTTTTGAAAAATAACTCCTTTTTGGTCTTTGAAAACAGTGATTCTAAGTTCGGAGGTTGGTTACGTGTAGGGAAGACGCACTAAGCCATCACCCTACCCCGCCCTTTCGGTACCTACATGTCAATCTACCCTAGATTCACCTATGAGAGTCTTCAACTAACTATTGGCCAACCCTATCTACTTTGAAAAACAATGCTTGAAAACTAACATGATGCATGGTATGCAAACATAAGGAAAGAGAATTGAAAAATAAATTTGAAAAGAGATTGATTTGATTTGAAAATAGATTTGAAGAGATGGAATTGAAATTGGAAAGTTTGAAAATTGAAAGTAGAAATTTGAAAATAGAAATTTTGAAATTGAAATTTTGAAAATAGATTGGAATTGGGAATTTGGAAAGATTTTGGAAACCGCACCCATGAGGGTGGAATTGAAAGTTTGAAAAGTATTGTGACCGCACCTATGAAGGTTGCCTACGTATCCCTTTGGGGGAATCAGGTCAGTCGTAGTTCAGACTGGAGTCCGATTGAAAAGAGATTGATTTGAAGAGAGAAATTGGATTAGAAGAAAGAGATTGAATTGAAAACCGGATTTGATTTGAGATTAGAAGAAGAGATTGAATTTGAGAAGATTGGACTTGCTTTGGAAAGATTGATTTTGGAAAGACTTGGTTTTAGGAAACCTAGACTTAGGAAAGAGAAAAGACTTAGAAAACATTTGACTTGACTTGGAAGGTTTAGGAAGTTAGGGAAGATTGGATTTAGGAAATGTTTGAATTAGGAAATGTTCGATTTAGGAAGGTTTTAAAATTAAGAAAGTTTCAACTTAGGAAAGCTTTGAATTTGGAATGTTTCAACTTTAGGAAAGTTTTGAATTAAGAAAGTTTCGAATTAGGCAAGTTTTCAAATTAGGAAGTTTTTTGAAATAGGGAAGTTTTGAGTTTAGGAAGTTTTCGAAAAAGGAAAGGTTTTAAGATTAGGAAAGTTCCCAAATTAGGAAAGTTTTGAAAATCGGAAAGTTTTGAATTTAGAAATGTTTTGAATTAGGAAAAGTTTAGTTTAAGAAAGGCTTAGAATTTGGAAAGTTTCAAGTTAAGAAAATTTTGAATTTTGTAATGCTTTGAAAAAGGGAAGTTTTGAATTTGGAAAGCTTTGAAAACAAGAAAGTTTTGAAAATAAGAAAGTTTAGTTTTAGGAAAGGTTTGAAAAAGGAAAGTTTTCAGTTTAGAAAATGTTTGAATTAAGAAAGTTTTGAGTTTAGAAAAGCCTTAGATTTAGAAAGATTTTGAAATTTTGGAAAGTTTAGAATTTTAGAAAGTTTGGAAGTTTAGAAAGATTTAACTTGAGAAAGTTTCAAATTTAGAAAGTTTTAATTTTAGAAAGATTTGAAATTTAGAAAGTTTAAGATTTAGAAAGTTTTAGAGTTTGAATTTTAGAAAATCTTCAAATTAGGAAAGGTTTGAGTTTAGGAAAAGTTTGAAAACTTAGGTTTGAAAAGTTAAGATTTGAAAAGAAGGTAGAATTAGGAAAGGGTTGAATTAGGAAAGATTTTTATGTTCAAGTCTTTGGAAACTTAAGGCTTAGGAAAGTGGAAGTTTAGGAAGGATTTGAATTAGGAAAGATTTGGATTTGGAAGGGATTGGTTTTGGTCTCTAAAAGAAAAGATTTGATTTTGTTTCCAAAAACGGAGGATAGGATCTAGTTTCCTAAACGGGGATATTTGATTTGGTTTCCTAAAGGGAAGATAGGCTTTGGTAAAGATTTGGAAAAGGAGATTCTAGAAACCCTAGGTTTGGAAAATTATAGTTTTGACGTAGAAAATAGGTTTTGGAAACGTGTATAGTTTGGATGTGAAAACAAGAGATTTTAGAAACCTAGGTTTGGGGCAAAGTTTGAAAATCATGTTTTTGGAAAGAGAATTAGGGTTTCCTAATAGTTAGCTCTAGGGCTTGACTTGGACTCTAAGGAAAGAGTTTTTGGAAAGTGCGTTTTTAGAAACGAAGGTTTTCTAGAAGGGAAATCCTAGGGAGGAGTTTTTGAAAAATGAATTTGGAGAGAGAGTTTTTTTAGAAAGATTTTCAGAGAGAGTTTTTGGGAAGGGGAATCTAGGAAGTGTTTTTAGAAAGCGAATTTTGAGGAGAAAGAGTTTTTGGAAAGGAGTGGAAAAAGGAAGTTTTGAAAAATAGATTTTGGAAGGGAGTTTTCAGAAAACAATTTTGAAGAGGAGAGTTTTAGGAAAGTATGTTGGAAAAAGAGATTTTTAAGAAGAAAGAATTTTTGAAAAGAGAGTTTTTAGAAGGTATGAAAACGTCTCACTTTCCTAAAGCGATTCTAGCCATAAGAGGGCTAGAACCACTTTAAGAAAGTGGTTTTGGAAAAAAAAATAAGATTTGGAAAATATAGACCAAAAAGGTCACTTTTAATGTAACACTTTCCTAAAGCAACCCTAGCCATGAAAAGGCTAGAATCACCCTAGAATTGTGGTTTTGAAAACAAGTTTTTGAAAAAGAGATTTTGATGCAATTTTGAAAACAAGTTTGAAAACGTTTTGAAAAACAACTTTGAAAACGGTTTTTGGAGGATGCAAGACTATGATATGCACAATGCAATTTGGGGTCATGAACATACAAGGTTAAGGCTTCACCACATAATCAAGGGGGCCAGACCCACGTGGTCTTTGGCTAGACTAGAAGAAAGCCCCCGACACGGTGACTCTCCAATAGCCCAATCCTACACATGGACCGGGAATCCCCTTGTTTCAAGCATGCAAAGAAAGGGGGGGAAAGAGATGAGGGATTAAAATAGAAAAAACCCAAGTGGGTTAGGAGAGAGAAGAGAGAGGGGGGAAGTGTGGAAATTTAAATAAAAAACCTATCGTATGTCTTCTTTATTTTGCATGCCTTGCTTGTCTTCAATCTTCGGTCTTCGTCTTGATCTTCTTCTTCAACCTTCAAGGGTTGTCTTCAAGCTTTAGATGGCAGCTCTTCAAGTCTTCAAAGGATGGTTGAAAGCTAGTGTATGAGTGTATGGAGGTGTGTATGAGTGTATAGGAGGCTAGGGTTTGTGTATGGTGGCTAGGGTTTGGAAAACCTAGGGAGGCTAGGGTTTTGGAGGTGCTCGAGCTCTATATATCGAATTATATGTTTTTTAGGTTAAGTTTGCAGACCCCTTTCACGTTGAATGAGACTCTGTATTTATAGAAGTTGGAAAAACCTGGCGCCTGTTGCAGTGGCGCCAGGGCAAAATTGCTCTTGGCGCCACTAGCAGTGGCGCCAGGCCAATTCTTGGCTTGGCGCCACTAGTAGTGGCGCCAGCTGTCGCGCCCAGATTTTTCGCACTCGAGGAATACTCACCCAAGCGGGAAAAATGTTGTACTCTCTCGTTAGAACTCACCCTCCTAAAAGAATGAGTGCGACTAGGTTTGAATTGAAAACAGGTTTGAATAAAGGGCTTTTTGAAAAAGGTTCGGAGTCACCACCTAACTTGATTAAGGTGAGTTAGGTCACCTAAAAACTAAGCATAATCCGAAAACTACATTTAGGGTTTTTGAAAAAACGATTTTGAAAATATCTCCTCAAGAGAGGGTTTTTAAGAAAACAGGTTGTTTGGCAATCTTTGGAAAACATTTAGCCCTTTTTAGAAAAATGACTCCTTTTGGTCTTTGAAATCAGTGATCTAGGTTCGGAGGTTAGTTACGTATAGGGAAGACGCACTAAGCTATCACCCTACCCCGCCCTTTCGGTACCTACATGTCAATCTACCCTAGATTCACCTATGAGAGTCTTTAATTAACATATGTTCAACCCTATTCACTTTAGAAAAACAATGTTTGAAAAGAAACATGATGCATGATATGCAAGTGCAAGATGAAAGAATTGGAAAATAGAAATTGATTTGAAAAGAAATTGATTAGATTTGAAAAGATGAAATTGAAATTGAAAACTTTGAAAACTTGGAAATAGGAATTTGAAAATAGAAATTTAAAATTGGAATTTTAGATTTGAAAAGATTTTGAAAACCGCACCCATGAGGGTGGAATTGAAAGTTTGAAAAGTATTGTGACCGCACCTATAAAGGTTGCCTACGTATCCCTTTGAGGGAATCAGGTCAGTCGTAGTTCGGACCGGAGTCCGATTGAAAAGAGATTGATTTGAAGAGAGAGATTGGATTGGAAGAAAGAGATTGAATTGAAAATTGGATTTGATTTGAGATTAGAAGAAGAGATTAGAAATTGAAATTGAAAAGAAGATTGGACTTTGATTTGAAAAGATTGATTTGGACTTGTTTTAGAAAGACGAAGGTTTAGGAAACCTAGACTTAGGAAAGAGAAGAGACTTAGGAAAGATTTGACTTGACTTGGAAGGTTTAGGAGATTAGGAAATGTTGGATTTAGGAAATGTTCGAATTAGGAAATGTCCGTTTTAGGAAGGTTTCGTTTTCGGAAAGTTTTGAAATTAGGAAAGTTTTAGGTTTAGGAAAGTTTTCGAAAAAGGAAAGGTTTTCAGATTAGGAAAGTTCGCAAATTAGGAAAGTTTTGAAAATCGGAAAGTTTTGAATTTAGAAATGTTTTGAAAAAGGGAAATTTTGAATTTGGAAAGCTTTGAAAACAAGGAAGTTTTGAAAATAAGAAAAGTTTTGTTTTGGGAAAGGTTTGAAAAAGGAAAGTTTTCAATTTAGGAAATGTTTGAAAAAAAGGAAGTTTCAACTTAAGAAAGTCTTGAATTTAGAAAGTTTTGAATTTAGAAAAGTCTTAAATTTGGAAAGATTTGAAGTTTAAGAGAGTTTAGAATTTAGAAAGTTCTAGGTTTAGAAAGATTCAACTTAAGAAAGTTTTAAATTTAGTAAGTTTTGAATTTAGGAAGCTTAGAATTCTAGAAAGATTTGAAATTTAGAAAGTTTAGGATTTAGAAAGTTTTAGAGTTTGAATTTTAGAAAGTCTTGAAATTAGGAAAGGTTTGAAAGCTTATATTTGAAAAGTTAAGATTTGAAAAGAGGGTAGAATTAGGAAAGGGTTGAATTAGGAAAGATTGGAAGGTTGAGTTTTAAAGTTTAGGAAAGATTTATATGTTCAAGTTTTTAGAAACTTAAGGTTTAAGAAAGTGGAAGTTTAGGAAGAATTCGAATTAGGAAAGAGTTGGATTTTGAAACTTAAGGAAAGATTTGAAGTTTAGGTTTAGGAAACATATGGTTTAGGAAGGTAGGGAATTAGGAAGGTTTGGATTAGGAAGGGATTGGATTTGGTTTCTAAAAGAGAAATGTTTGATTTATTTCCAAAAACGGAGGATAGGATCTAGTTTCCTAAACGGGGAGATTGGATTTGGTTTCTTAAAGGGAAGATTTGATTTGACAAGGATTTGGAAAGAGAGATTCTAGAAACCTTATATTTGGAAAATTGTTGTTTTGATGTAGAAAAGAGGTTTTGGAAACATGTATAGTTTGGATGTGAAAACTAGAGGTTTTGAAAACCTAGGTTTAGGGCAAAGGTTGAAAATCGTGTTTTTGGAAAGAAAACTAGGGTTTCCTAATTGTGGGTTCTAGGGTTTGGTTTGGGCTCTAAGGAAAGAGTTTTTTCTTTTTGGAAAACGCGTTTTTGAAAACGAAGGTTTTCTAGAAGGGAATCCTAGGGAGGAGTTTTTTTGGAAAGCATGTTTTTGGAAACGTAGAGTTTAGAAAGAAAATCCTATAGGGGAATTTCTAGAAGGAAGATTCCGGGAGGAGAGTTTTTAGAAAGATTTTTAGGGAGTGTTTTTAGAAAGTGAATTTTGAGGAAAGAAAGTTTTGGAAAGGAGTTGAAAAAAGGAGTTTTGAAAAAGAGAGTTTGAAAGGGAGTTTTTGAAACCAATTTTGAAGAAGGGAGTTTTAGGGAAGTATGTTGAAAAAGAGATTTTTAGGAAGAGATTTTTAAAGAGAGTTTTTGGAAAGTATAAAAACATCTCACTTTCCTAAAACAATTCTAGCCATAAGAGGACTAGAATCACTTTAAGAAAGTGGTTTTGAAAACAAGGTTTGAAAATATAGACCAAAAGGCCACTTTTAATATAACACTTTCCTAAAGCAACCCTAGCCATGGAAAGGCTAGAATCACCCTAGAATTGTGATTTTGAAAACAAGTTTTTGAAAGAGAGATTTGGATGCAATTTTGAAAACAAGTTTAAAAACGTTTTGAAAAACCACTTTGAAAACAGTTTTTGGAAGATGCAAGACTATGATATGCACAATGCAATTTGGGGGCGTGAACATACAAGGTTAAGGCTTCACCACATAATCAAGGGGGTCGAACCCACGTGGTCTTTGGTTAGACTAGAAGAAAGCCCCCGACACGGTGACTCTCCAATAGTCCAATCCTACACATGGACCGGGAATCCCCTTGTTTCAAGCATGCAAAGAAAGGGGGGGAAAGAGATGGGGGATTAAAATAGAGAAAACCCAAGTGGGTTGGAGAGAGAAGAGAGAGGGGGGAAGTGCAGAAAATTAAAGAGGGAGCCTACGTTATATCTTGTTTATTTTGCGCACCGTGCAGTCTTCGGTCTTCGGTCTTGATCTTCTTCTTCAACCTTCAAGGATTGTCTTCAAGCTTTAGATGGCAGCTCTTCAAGTCTTCCAAGGATGGTTGAAGGTTAAGGTATGAGTGTATGAGGGAGTGTATGAGTGTATAGGAGGCTAGGGTTTGTGTATAGTGGCTAGGGTTTAGAAAACCTAAGGAGGCTAGGGTTTTGGAGGTGCTCGAGCTCTGTATATCGAAACATAGGATTCCTAGGTTAAGTTTGCAGACCCCTTTTACATTGATCGAGCCTCTGTATTTATAGAAGTTGGACAAGCCTGGCGCCTGTTGTAGTGGCGCCAGGGCAAAATTTATACTAGCGCCACTAGGAGTGGCGCCAGGCCATTTTTTCGCTTGGTGCCACTGCTAGTGGTGCCAGCCATTTAGGAAACAATTAAGGTCGGCAAGCAACATATCTTTGACTAGATTTGGGCGCCTGTACTAGTGACTACCATGTAAACTTTTGCCTGGCTTCACTAGGAGTGACTCCGGAAAGTTCGGGAATGATTTGAAGGAGCCGGGAGTGACCCGGAAGGCTGGAAAGGAGCAGGAACACTTAAAATAGTGTCCTGGAGGTATTTGACTTGAAAAGTGAGGATTGGATGTGTCGGAAAGGTTGACCGAGCCTTTAGGGGCAAAACGGTCAATCGGACCGGAAAACTGCCGGGACAGACTCAAACTGTCCCGGAAGAAGACTTGGGTTCTGGAAACATTATTTAGAACGTTCCCAGAGGTTGCCGGTTTGATTCCCAGGGCCGGCGTGGTCGGAAATGGAGACCGGCCCACCAGGGGCAAAACGGTCATTTTGTACCGGGTTTGCCGGAATTGACTCAGAATGGTCCGGAAAGGTAAAGGAAGGTTGAGAACACTATAAAAAGTATTCTCGGGACATTACCAGTTTGATACCCAGAGCCGGTGTGGTTGAAGAAGGAGACCGGCCCTCTAGGGGCAAAACGGTCATTTTGTACCGGGTTGACCGGAACTGATTCGGAATGATCCGGAAAAAGAAGGGAAGGTTGAGAATACTATAAAAAGTATTCTCAGAAGGTTACCGGTTTGATACCCAGAGCCGGTGTGGTTCCCGGGGCGTTCGGATGCCTAGGGGCAAAATGGTCATCTTGACCGAAAAGTCTCGGGAAAGGTCCTAAGGGTAGTCTGGTCATTTTTCACCGAAGTGGGCTAACAAACATGGGTATTGAACTAGGTGTTGAGTATTTCTGCTACTCGTACGGGGTTGAGTATTTCCGCTACTCGGACGGGGTTGATGATTTGAGAGTATTTCCCCTACTCGGACGGGGTTGATGATTTAGGAGTATTTCCGTTACCCTAACGGTTTTGTGAGTATTTCCGCTACTCTAACGGTGTGAGTGTTTCGGCCACTCTGATGGTTTGGTGAGTGTTTCCGCCACTCTAACGGTTTTGTGAGTAGTTTTGCTACTCGGACTGTCTCGAGGAATAAACAGTCTCGAGAGAGGGATTGGAATTGGAATAAGAAAGGATAATGCCCCTAAGGGAATTTTGGTCATTTTGCCTCTATTCGGGCCTGACAGGCCCGTGAAGCGATGGAAAGACGAAATTTGGACTAGAGGATTGGTTTCGATTGGAATATGTCCATAATGACTTGAAAACAAGTCTGGACGGAGTGTAGACTGCTGAGTGGTCAAAAATGGGGTGCTTACACCAGCCACTTAGGAAACTTTATAAGCCGGCAAGCAACGTATCTTTGACTAGATTTGGGTGCCTGTATTAGTGACTACCATGCAACTTTTAGCCTAGCTTCACTAGGAGTGACGCCAGAAAGTTCGGGAATGATTTGGAGGAGCCGGGAATGACCCGGAAGGCCAGAAAGGAGCAGGAACACTTAAAATAGTGTCCTGGAGGTATTTGACTTGAAAAGCGAGGACAAGATGTGTCAGAAAGGTTGATCAGGCCCTTAGGGGCAAAACGGTAAATCGGACCGGGAAGCTGCCGGGGCGAACTCGGATTGTCCCGGAAGAAGACTTGGGATTTGGAAACATTATTCAGAATGTTCTCAGAGGTTGTTGATTTGATTCCCAGAACCGGCGTGGTCGGAAAAGGAGACCGGCCCACCGGGGGCAAAATGGTCATTTTGCACCGGGTTTGTCGGAACTGACTCGGAATGGTCCGGAAAGATAAAGGAAGGTTGAGAACACTATAAAAAGTATTCTCGGGACATTACCGGTTTGATACCTAGAGCCGTTGTGGTCGAAGAAAGAGACCGGCCCTCTAGGGGCAAAACGGTAATTTTGTACCGGATTGGCCGGAACTGACTCGGAATGATCCAGAAAGGTAAAGGAAGGTTGAGAATACTATAAAAAGTATTCTCGGGACATTACCGGTTTAATACCCAGAGTCGGTGTGGTCGAAGAAGGAGACCGGCCCTCTAGGGGCAAAACGATCATTTTGTACCGGGTTGGCCCGAACTGACTTGGAATAATTCGGAAAGGTAAAGGAAGGTTGAGAATACTATAAAATTATTCTCAAGAGGTTACCGGTTTGATACCCAGAGCCGGTGTGGTTCCCGGGGCATTCGAATGCCTAGAGGCAAAATGGTCATCTTGACCGGAAAGTCTCAGAAAAGGTCCAAAGAGCAGTTCGGTCATTTTTCATCGAAGTGGGCTAATAGACACTGGTGTTGACCTGGGTTTTAAGTGTTTCCGCCACTCTAACGGCGGTCGTCGTGATACAGGGGTTTGTTGCCAATTCCCTATACCGACCTATTTGTGAGTATTTCCACTACTCTAACGGTTTTGTGAGTAGTTTCGCTACTCGGACCGTCTCGAGGAATAAACTGTCTCGAGAGAGGGATTGGAAAGGGGACTTATCGTCTCCGAAGAGACGTGCCTGGATTGGAACCATCTCGAGGAATAAACTGTCTCGAGAGTGGGATTGGAAAGGGGTCTTACCGTCTCCGAAGAGACGTGCCTGGATTGGAACTGCCTCGAGGAATAAACTGTCTCGATAGTGGGATTGGAAAGGGGACTTATCGTCTCTGAAGAGACGTGCCTAGATTGGAACCGTCTCGAGGAATAAACTGTCTCGAGAGTGGGATTGGAAAGGGGACTTATCGTCACCGAAGAGACGTGCCTGGATTAAAATCGTCTCGAGGAATAAACTGTCACGAGAGTGGGATTGGAAAGGGGACTTATCGTCTCCGAAGAGACGTGCCTGGATTGGAACCGTCTCGAGGAATAAACTGTCTCGAGAGTGGAATTGGAAAGATTTTGGAAAGGACAATGCCCCTAAGGGCATTTTGGTCATTTTTCCTCTATTTGGGCCTGACAGGCCCACGAAGCGATGGAAAGACGGAATTTGGATCTAGAGAATTGGTTTCGATTGAAATATGCCTACAATGACTTGAAAACAAGTCTGGACGGAGTATAGACTGCCGAGCGGTCAAAAATGGGGTGCTTACAAATGCACGTCCAGTCTGTTATAACGTTAAGAAAAGTAGCCGTTGCAGCAGAGGGAGTCGGCTCCATTTTTGTGGTGTCGACACTTCTTTGCTTCTGCATTTACCAGATATAGTTCACTAAGTTCATGAGTCCCCTTTTTAGGTTGATGAGGCGACTCCTTGTTCATCTGTCTTCTTCACACTAGGCTTCTGTTGTCATGAGGCGACACTTCTGCTTCAGGTGTCTACTCATTGATCATTTAAACTTTCAGCCTTTTGCTTATGCTACTAGGAGGCGACACTTCATCTTCATGTGTCCGCTCATTGATCGTTTAAACTTTCAGCCTTGGCGTCTGTGTTCATGAGGCGACACTTCATCTTCATGTGTCCGCTCATTGATCGTTTAAACTTTCAGCCTTGGTGTCTGTGTTCATAAGGCGACACTTCATTGCAATGTGTCCGCTCATTTTCTATTTGGTCTTTACAGACAATTTGCTTCTGTGTGCAAGAGGCGACACCTCAATTCCATGAGTCCCCTCTTTGTTCAATATGTCTTCAGGCCTTTTAGCGTCTGTGATCAGGAGGCGACTCCTTATTTTCATCAGTCCCCTCATTGCCCAGAATTCAGCCTTCAGATTTTTATTGATCAAGCTTATCAAAGCACTGGTATAAGATCTTCAAGGAGTATGTCTTTTGGGTATGATGATCAATCAAATCTTCTTAACTCATCAGAGTTAACTTCTATTTAAATTTGGATTGAATCAATCATTGGATGTTGATCTTCTTCTTGAATCTCAAAGCTTTATTTGATTAAAGCTGAACTTTACTTCTTCATTTACAAAGCTTCTTCAATTATTGTAGAACATCTTCTTGAGTGCCAATCTTCCTGTAGAGCTTCACAATGCTTCATTTCTGATTTCCTCTCTTTGATAGCAATTCTTCATTTTGGATTCCATGTAGAGATCAGATATTAATTGTGATTCATCTTTCAGCAACTTCAATCTCGTTGTCTTGAATTGGTCTTTAGCATACCAGATGAGATCATCTCTTTGAGCATTTTCCAAATTCTTCAACAACCAATTCTTCATCAACTGAGCATTGCACTTCTTCAACTGATCTTTGTGTATTCTGATGAAATCTTCTTTAGGTATTTACAATATCTCCATTCTTCATCTTTAACTGATCATTCCATTTCCTCAACTGATAAAGTCTTTAGCCTATCTTGCAAATCAATCTTCACCTAATGTAAGATATTTTCTTGAAGTAGAGATAGGCATTATTTCTCAGTTTGGTTCATTACATAGCTCTTTGAATTCATTGCTTGCTTCTTGAACTTGTTGTGCATTCCCCTTGATATGTATTAGACTTAAGATTTAACTTTAAGTCTAAGTTATGAACTTGTTAGTCTGCAAACTAAGTAGATTTATTAATAACATAACACAAGGTTTAGTTATCATCAAAATCAACATGGGAATTAACCTTGAGTCAACAAGGATCAACCTTGACTCAACACTTCTCTCTTCTATTGCACTTGCATATTATGTATCATGTTTTTCTAAACATTGTTTTTCAAAGTGGATAGGATTGAACCATTCGTTAGTTAAAGACTCTCATAGGTGAATCTAGGGTAAATTGACATGTAGGTACCGAAAGGGGCGGGGTAGGGTGATGGCTTAGTGCGTCTTCCCTACACGTAACCAACCTCCAAATCTAGATCACTGTTTTCAAAGACCAAAACGGAGTTATTTTTCAAATAAGGGCTAAATGTTTTCCAAAGGTTGCCAAACAACCTTTTTTTCTTAAAAACCTTCTCTTAAGGTGATATTTTCAAAATCGTTTTTCAAAAACCCTATGTGTAGTTTTTGGATTATGCTTAGTTTTTAGGTGACCTAACTCACCTTAATTAAGTTAGGTGATAACTCTAAATCTTTTTCCAAAAGCCCTTTATTCAAATCTATTTTCAATTCAAACCTAGTCGCACTCATTCTTCTAGGAAGGTGAGTTCTAACAAGAGAGTACAGCATTTTTCCTGCTTGTATGAGTATTCCTCGAGTGTGAAAAATCTGGGGGTGACAACTAGCAATTATATCCAACGTACAAGGATTGATAATCAGTTATGCATTAGGAAATGAGCTTTTAAACGTTTAAAGCATGGGCTTGGAACTCGTAGGTAATGTAAACATCATTTGAAACGTTTCAACATTTCAAAATATAATATCATAAGAAGAGATGCAACATAACATTATTCTTGATATAGCATTTCATAACTTGTCGTAAAACATGTGAACATATCATGGTTCTCGGTTTAAAACATAAGTGTGCTACAACTCGGTATATGAGCTAGACTCCATAGTAATCATATAGGTCACGCTAAGGCTCTTTAGGCCAGAGACGTTTCCCAACATAGATAGTTTATTTCCGGTCCCCTATCGTAGGGCTATCAGGCTAGATTAAGATCTTGCCACGAGAAGACCCGAGTTGGCACCATACATTAGAAACTTAGCATCTCTTTCATTTAAACATTATAGTCCATGGTTTCCATTCATAACATAATATAGCTTGCATGCATTTGAAATATGACATTTGTAATTGAACGTAGCATTGATGCATTGAAATGTATGGAAAACATTCATGATATATAGAGGTGAGCTTAAAATATTTAGAAAATACTAGATTTTTACTCATGGCATATCGTTACTCACCTTTCTCCAATTGGATGAGTGACAAACAAGGTATTCCTACACAAATGCATGTAGAAGCAAAGAAATATTAATACAAAACTCTAAGACAAAGCAAAAACACGTAAGTCAAGACTAACACGTAACCCACTCAACCCCAACTCAACAACAGCTCATTGTCATAACGGGAGAACAAGGCTCAACTATAGGACAAAGCCCCGATGTAAAATAAGAACATGAAGTTGAGATTTGAACATGAAAGCCGAAATGTCAACTCCTTCATCGAGTCCCAACCCCCTATCAATGATGAGTTCACACTCAAGGCTAGTTTCATTTGAAAATAGGCTTAAAGGCCTTTATTTTGATAGGTCATGAGCCAAAAATACATTTCGGGTGAAGAAGTTATGCTTCATGGAAGGTGGACTAAAATTTGGAAAACAATGTTGTTGGCATGGATTTTGGGTCAACTTCAAACCCCTATATATCTCAATATATAAGGAATTAGGAAACAAACTTTATATGGGTACAAAGATCTATGAATCTAGTTTCTAATGCTTCAAACGGTGCATCAATCCAAGTTTTCTAGAGAAAGTTATACTCGTTTTACTAAACAGTGTTCGAGCTAACAGGGAGTTCGAACACCCAATCGGGAGTTCGAATGGGAGTTCGAACTCCAAGAACAAAATCTGAAAAAAAAACCTTCTCTGAGGGTTCGAACTCCCCCTGAGGGAGTTCGAATGCTTAGGCTTATTTCCCATAGTTCAAACTCTATATTGGTAGTTCGAACGCCCTGTTCTAGACAGCCCTCGAATTTCAACCAAAACTCCTCCAAACACCACCAAAGCTTTCCAATACTCTTAGGGCTCAAAGATTAGCCTACAAGGATGATAATTACTAAAAATGGGATAAAAAGAACAATTAAATCAAAGGGCGCTAGAGTTGAACTCAAAACCCTAACATTTCTCATATTTGGGGATTTTTCAAACCACCACCTCCAATCCTCTAATATTGAGCTATAAGCTCTCAAATTCAAGAAATTGAGACTCAAGGAGTCCCTCAAAACAAACCCAACTCATATATATGCATATATACAAAGACCCAACAAGATCACACAAGATAGATACATATATATAAATATACAATTGTAGAGAGAGAAAAATGAAACCTTACCTTCTTCAACCCTAGTGAAGTCTTCAATGGCTTCAATTCTCTTCCTTCAAGCCTTTCTTCCCTCAATCTTCCCTTCCTTCTTCCCTTTCTCTCTCTCTCAACCGAATGGTGGGTGTGTGTATATGTGTGTGTGTATTTTGTGTGTTATAAGAAGACACGCATGAGAAATAATCCCATTTGTCTCACACCTCCAACATAAGTTACAACACAACCTCTCATTGGTCATTTTGACCCAAAAGAAGGAATAATTAACACTAAATATTGCATAAACTAGAAATTCTTATTAATATAATTAGATAGAGGTTTGGGATATCACACCCAATCTTTAGCTAAATTTGCCTAATAGTTAAAGTAGTTATATGCCTCTTAGGGATTCTTATCAGAAAGGATCCTAGTACACATGGACTCAACAAAGGTTTCAATTGTGGGGTCAAGGATGAGTAAAAGGTGTTGATGACATGCCACTAGGCAAATCCATGATGCGGGCAAGAATGTAACAATTTCTTGAACCTCTACCAACATTGGAAGAAAGACTCCCCTATCATTGAAGAGAATTGTGAGATTTGGCGTCTAATAGCCTCGATCCTATGTTTCAGCCTCAATGTATTAAACCTTGTCTTGGCCTTCTCCTTGAGAGAAAATAGGAAAAGTTTTAAAAGAAAAACCTCCATTGAACAAGTGTTGTCCATGAACATTGAGTAATCATTCTCAAATTCCTTTATAAACGAGTAGGGTCACTTAGAATCTAACTCGTGAAATTGAAGCAATAATTACATTAAGCTTGGCTTGAGGTTTAATGTGTTTTGATGGGTGGGGAAGACTATGCATAGGGTAGGTGCTTGCCTTGCTGGATTCAAGTAATCCTTTGGGGTCCTAGCATGGGGAGCACCCATGTCACCATGGTTACTCCCTCTATCGAAGTCGCCTCCCCCATTGGGGTTCAAGTTGGGATTTAAGTTGGGATTGAGGTTAGCCCCGTCATTGACATTAATATTGGCCATTGTGATTGGTCTTAGATCAACAACTAATGGTAAACCAGGGTTAGGATCTTGAACAGGTGAAGGGGTTCAAATGTGATCAACTCTAACTAGACGGTTGTAGTCGTCCCTAATATATGATGACATGCAAATGTAATGCACACATAGGAGACCATCAGAGTCTCAAGCAACACAACATACACAATCCCTTCCACTAATTTTTCTTCCAAAACCCTCCAATTTCCACATGAATAAACTACCAATTCAATATTCAATACCCACCCAACCAACGCTTTCAATCTCCTTATGCAAAGCAAAACCACTAATAAGAAAATAGCACACAAGCCTAGCCACCAACTGCTAACCACCGATTGATTAAGCTAAGGAATTCAAAATTCTATACTACTCAAGCAATCAATCCTAAAATAAAGAGAAAAATCAAAAAGAAAAATCTAACACGCTATTCACATAAAGGGCGGAACGAAGTTGCCCACGGCATTAGTCGAAGTTTCCTCCATCGTGGTGGTTAAATGGAGATTCAATCCACCAATTGCTTTTCAAGCCAAAATTCATTAGTGCTTCCTTTGTGCCTTTGGTCCCCAGCAACGGCGCTAAAACTTGGTTATGCTCCAAACAATACTATAAGAGTACAAGTTGTCGCAAGCTCAATATGACTAGATATCGAATCCATAAGGACCAAGCTCAATATGAGCACAACACAAGCAAATACTAACCAACCTAAGTTTGAATCACAATTACTCAATTAAATCTAAAAGAAGACCAAAAATTCTTTGGCGTGAGAGTTTGTGGTTAACTACACTAATTCAAAACAAGTAAAACTTAGATTTGAAGATGGGAAAGGGTCTTGGACACAATTGCTCCAATTAACCAAATCTCTTCAAGGTTTTAATAGAGGGATTTATAACTATATCAAAGGTCACTCCATGGATCCTTGATTCAAAAAATCAAGACTATAGAAATAGGAATTCATTAGCAATAAAGTATAGATTGATATTCAATTGAAGAATCATAGTTTCATACTATTGATTTGTGCAATTCCTATACCAATTATAAGATTGTGCATAAGAGTTACCAAATATAGTCATGAACCTAGGTTTTCTAAAAGATCTAGACTACAATTGCTAAGAATTGAAGTAATTAGAAGATTAATAAATTAAAATCAATTATACCTCCATGAAGATTTGAAGATCCTTGGCTAATCTTCATAATTGCACCTAAGGGTTAGTTTAGCTACTTGATTCCATAAGAAATTGATTTGAATTCATAAGAAATTGTATTGAAAATGAAGAATAAAGTGCTTGATTATAATGCATTTGAGCAAATACAATGAAATCTGCACTTTCTCTCTCTGTAATGCTCTCAAATATACTATATCTAACTACACAACTGCTACAAAATAAAAGCTAGATCCCCAAATTCAGCAAAATTGTCTTGAATAGCTAAGAAAAAAGTAGAGTTATGTAAACTGTTCGAAGGCCTATTAGGCCGTTTGCACGCCTATCAAACGGCTAAACAACCTCTCTGAATCTCACCCCAACTATCGAATCTGATTAGAACCTGATCAAACGCTAAACATGCTCACAATATCTCCTCAACCATTCGAACATTCGTTCAAAGGCTGGGTTCATTCGAACGGATGACTTGGCATTTGAACGCCCTTCTGCACGCCAGGGACCCGTTCGAACGCTCCTTTGCACATTTAGCTCTTCTTGATTCATTTAAGATCCATTTCTTACACAAGGTTCATAAAAGTAGTTTAGTAGTTTAGATACAACATAAGGCTAATAAAGTATAATTAACTCTATGCTAAAGTTAACAATTCACTAATTAGGGCCTTGTGATTACTTTTTAGAGTGTAATCATTTGCATCAAATCTCCCTTACCTAACTTATTGTAATGGGGCTTGGATTGAGCGGGTTGGAGTGGGAGTAAATCTACCTAAAATTTTAAAAATAATCCTCCAAAAATAAAAATTATACAAATTATACAAGTGTAAACACAATATAAAATGAAGGATGGAACAATTTAAACACTAAAAATATCTAACTTTTACATGTATATATAAAGGATGCTTATATTAATAAAATCGGGGTGGAATGATCTAAATCTTATCTTACTTCAAACTCGCATTGAGTTATATATTTTTTTTTTCATAATAACCTGCTCTTAACCTATTTATTCTTATCATAAACTTGTACTATCAGGGACTCTAGGTGAGGCAGAGATCAGGTTTGTCAAGTCAAATTACCATTCCAAGACCAATACGAGCGTCTGGTTTTGGTCCATAATTCAACCCAAATTTCCAACTGTTTCGCGAATCAAAAAAATTAAAAAGAAAAAAGAAAAAGAAGAAAACACTCTGGAACACATATAACAAATTATTGGAAACTGATTTTATGGGGTTGAGATCATAAAGACATATTCATAAGCCTCTTATTTTAAACTTACACTTGTGCACAAATCGAGATTACACTTTATTATTAGATCAAACATTTTTTTTTTGTTGGATAACTATTGGATCAAGCATTCTATGATGTTGAAAGTTCAATCAGCAATCTCTTTCATTTGACTCTTAACTGCTTTTAGTTTTTTTTTTTTTGCCTTTCTTGCCAACGGTTAGAAAGTTAACCTACTACAGGATTGAGGAATGAGAGCTGAAACCATAGAGAACAAGAATGAGAACTGTTAAGGAAGAGGTTGAGGTGAAATCACTAACATATAAAGGGAGAAATCCACCACGAATGCACTCTCGCTTAAAACAAGAGTCGAATACAAAATCTGTTAAGGGGAACCCAAAGCTCTGCTCTGCCGGGCTACCCCATGGGTCAACTGCCCTAATGAAACTCAAGCAATTTTGCTTTTGATTTTTTGTAATTTCCGTTTTTTGTTTGATATTTAGGAGAGATTATTTAGTGCCCTGGAGCACCCACTAGTAAGTGGGGGACCAGCCTCTTTGTTTGATTTGAAGGAGAGATTATTGAGTGTCCATTTGGTACAACTTAAATTTAATTTTTTTAATTTGTTTTTTTTGTTTATAAGTAAAATAATTAATTTTTTTTTAGCTTTTTGATTTTTATAAGCTAAGATTAGTAAAAAGTCAAAAAAAAAAAAAAAGAGAGGCAAAAAACTGAAAAAATAGTTTTTTTACTTATTATTAAAAAAATCAAGCCAAAAAAACTGTATCAAATAAGCCTTCAATGTACAAAGAGCATCAAGACTGAAAGACTCAAGTGGTAATCCCTATTAAATAATAACACGTGGTGAGTGAATATAACAATATCCTAAATTTTATCACGTTTTAATACCATAAAAACAAAAGAGAAGAAAACATAAAAACAAAAAATAAAAAAATTGCTGGATCTTCGTTACGGTTGTTGGACCCTGGAGGCGTGACACCAGAGGTGCGGAAAAGCACAGAAAAACTCCGTTAGATCCCCTCTCTCCTCTGAGGTAAACCCGCTGAAACACATAAGCAAACACGTAATCTAGGTCTCTTTGTCGATCATCAAGTTGATTTCTCGCTGTGAAACCTATTCTCGTCTTAATACACATATATATATACACACATATATGGCAATATATATACACGTACATAAATATTTACACACCCCCCACATATAGGAAAGAAAATGGAAGGGTTTACTGCAGAAGATCTGTCAACTATCGGGGGAATCGCCACCGTATCGCTGCTGCATTCATTCATACCCACCCATTGGCTTCCTTTCTCCATTGTCGGCCGCGCTCAGAAATGGACCCTCTCCCGAACCCTTCTCGTCAGTATGTTCAAGTTCCTCTCTTTCTCTCTCGTCAGTACATTATACGTGTATGTGTTTGTGTAAATGTTACATGTTCATAGAGATCTTGTCAATTTTGAGGAGAGAAAGGAATTAGAATTTGCACTGTCTACATTTTATGGTGTTTTCGGTTTGGGGAAAAGAAGAGTAAGGAGAAAATTGTCAAGGAATTCACAAAATTTTATTTTCTTTTAAATCTTTTGCTTCATTTTTCTTGGCTACCACACAGGGTGTCGTTGGAAATTATAGATTTTGAATTTTTTTTAATAAATAGTTTGCTTCAATTTTCTTGGCTACGAAACAGAGGGTTCACATTGTGATACTATTTTGAGCAAATGGTGATTGGTGATTACGAAGTCCAAGCTGAAAGTTTCAAATTTGGTAATTCGTGATTGTCTGCTTAGATTGTTGTTTGACGATTATGGTTTGAAAGGAATTGGAAGTAATGTTACTAGTCTTTGTACAAGTTTGTGCGTCAGTTTACACAATTTGAAAGATATATAAAAATTAAATTTTTAATAATTTGGGGATTCAAACTGCCTTGTCTGTCACTGAATGCTGAATTGGTTATGTTCCTAGGAGGTAATCACCTTATTAGGTGGATAACTAAGATGTTTTAAAGAGCTAAGTTGATGTGGTAAATATTAAGCCTAACTAGATTGTTTTTTTTTTTTTTTGTTTTACTTTATTGCTTCCATTGTAGATTAGAATCACCTAAGCATTTGGATATAGGCTTTGGAAATAGCGGGAGTTTCTTAGTTACTGGTGAGGATTTTAGTTTGTTATGCATGATCTCTATTGGGATGCTATTGTAGGGCTGTGCATGGGTTGGTTTGTTTGCTAAACCCAAAAATGAAACGATCTTGGTCCGGTCCCCCCAGAACTGAACCAATCAGCCCATGGAACCGAATTGAATCAACCCAACTCAGTTTCAGTTGGTTAGGGTCGGTTCCATGGTTCTGTTTACGATGGATTAAATTGGGTTGGTAATAGCTATATGCACAATATCTGTTTGCAATCCAATTTATATCTTAAGCATATTACCGGTAACTTGTCCATCTTGCAATTGTCAAGTTGCATTGTTTGGCAGTTGGACATATGCCTCCTCTATGGAAAAGCCTAAAAAATATATAAAAACAAGAAAAAGAAAGCAAAAAGAAACACCTCATTTGCCCAAAATCTTAAATTCTAGAGTGGTATATGCAAACTGGAGTGAGAGAAATTCCAGGATTGATGAATTGCACAAAAGAGAGTAGGTCAAGAAGACAATAAAGAACACCATTAAAATAGACTCCATAGATGAAACCAAAGGTTGTCTAAAGGAGTTAAAACAGAGTATCGTAAGCCTCTTGGTTTATAAAAAGTCTTTAAAAAAAAACTACCAGATAATGGTATATATTAACCTGTGTTACTAAAATTGCTGATACTCTAGCAATTTATGATTTTGGAATGACATTCTGAAACATGGCACGCTTTTGTTTCAAAACGGCAAATTTAGTGATCCTAATTTTTTTTTTCTATTTATTTCCTTGTCTGACACTTGGATAAGGGTATAGATATGGATATGTGTCAGACATGTATTGTTGGACATTCACCTAACAAAATGGTTTAGTACTTTTCGAGTTTATCATATAAATAGGCATAAAACTCCCATATTATGTTTGAAATGCTCTATAGTATCTTATTAATACTGTTTTATTCTAAAAAATGAAACAAGTATATTAAGAAATAGGAATATTTTGCCATATCCTTATATCCTTGGATATGAGAATTAGACGCATATCCGGACCAGAAATCCATAACCAAGTCCATGACATAGGTCCAAACACATTTTTGTGGTATGTTATACTTATGAGGTTACAAAAATACAGTTCCAGTGAAAATTGTCGCACAATAGGAGGTTCAACTCTGTTTTTTATTTGTTATTTTTTTATTCTTGTTGTGGGAGAATGAAATAAAATAATAAACAAATAGAAACCCAGACAGCATATCAAAAAATCAGAAGCACTACCTAGACAATGAAGCATTTAACTAAGTGACAACAAATCAGATGAATTGTTTTAAAAGAAACAACGAAATAGTAAAACCAAAGCTCAAGATAATGCTAAAATACCAACGTGGATAAAACCTCTATGAACTGCATGTACAAGCTTTTGGGCTTCTGAAACTGCACTTCTATGAACTTTGGAGATGCTATATATATTCAGCTGGCAATTAGAGCTTGAATATTACGAGTGGCTCCTCCTTAAATTTAGCTTCTTGCTTTCTCACTGTATGCAGAAAAGAAATGATAATACCAGTGAGAAGTTAATTCTCATTAAACTTTTCCTTTTTGGCCAAAAGCAAACCCATTTTAAGGTATTAAGCAGAAAGCTGCCAGTTTGAAAATGAAACTGAATCCACATTTTTCCATCTAGAAACCTACTTCTATGTTGTGAACTGCTAACCCTAGAATATTTCCATAACTAAAAGCCCACCACACTTATTATTATAGGCAGCATTAGGCGCTAATCTACTAATTTGTCATACCTCACTAGGGATGGCCATGGGCCCGATGACCCGCTAAGCCTCATCATTTATAGTGCTTGGGAATTTTTTTAGGCCCAATTAGGTAAATGAGTGGGTTTGGGAATCTTGTTTGAAGCCCGACCCTACTCGACCCGAAATATGTATAGAATAATGTATTTATACATTTTAATATATTATATGTATTTAGAATTTATGTTCTTTAGCTTTGTCTTTTGTAAACATAAGTATTTATTAAAAGAAATTAGGGCTTGGGCAGGCTTAGGAGTCAATTCTTTTATTATGCGCGGGCTTGAGATTTAATCTTAAGCCCAATGGAATTTATTTTATATGTCGGTCCGGCCCGCCCAATGGCCACCCCTATACCTGACTACCCTTCTTATGACCCTACTATAATGTGACTGGCATCAGTAATGCGTCTTCGTTTTATTGTTTTTTGGGTTAAACTTTTATGTGGGATATAGATAGCCAATTACAAAAACTCTGTAATAGATCAAATAATTAGGAGATGGACACACCAATTGATAAATATATACACTTATATGAGATTTTTTTAATTCATTAATATTAAATGACATACATTTATATCAGAATTTTTTAATTCATTAATATTAAATAAATAAATCTCATCCCCTAGGCATATGCCTGGTCACGAGTCCACAAGTTGGTCGGTTCTTGGGTCCTAATAAAATGTTAAATCTTATTTTTGAAACCCATTTTGTAGTCTCATTAATTAAATCTTATTATTTAATATACAAGTTTATGAGAATAAAAACAGATTATTTATATTTTTATAGAAACAAATATATTTATATTTATTTTTGAAAATAATACTAACTAAATCATTTTCTAGTTAGTATGTTAGAAAAGAAGTGGAATAGAAACCCTCAGTACTTACTTGTAGAAGGCTCAAATATTCACGATCAAATTGGAAGTTGCTAAAATTTATGGTTGCAACCATGGGCTTGGGATTTAATCTTAGGCCCAATGGGATTTATTTTATATGTAGGCCCGGCCCACCCAATGGCCACTCCTATACCTCACTACCCTTCTTACCACCCTACTTTAATGAGCTTTTTTTTTTTTTTTTTTCGTGGTTGAACTTGTATGTGGCATATGGATAGCTAGAAAATTCTGTAGTAAATTAAATAATTAGGACATGGACACACTAATTGATAAATATATATATACATTTATATGAGATTTTTTTAATTCATTAATATTAAATAATTAAATCTCATCCCCCAGGCATATGCCTGGCCACGAGTCCACAGATTGTTCAGTACTTGGGTCATGATAAAAAATTAAATCTTATTTTTGTTACCAACCTTGTTGTCTCATTGATCAAATCTTATTATTTAATGAACAGTTTTTTGAGATTGAAAACAGATTATTTATATTCTTATAGAAAGAAATATATTTCAATTTATTTTTTGAAAATATTACCAACTAATTCATTTTCTATGTTAGTATGTTAGAAAAGAAGTGGAATAGAAACCATCAGTACGTACTTGTATAAGGCTCAAGTATTCACAGTCAAATTGGAAGTTGCTAAAATTTAGGGTTGCAAACATTGAAACACCCAAATCGCAAGTATTCACAATCAAATTGGAAGTTGTCAAGGTTTAGGGTTCTAAATATTAAAAACCCAAAGGAGGGATAATTATGTATAAATGTATACTTTTTATTTAAAAAAACTCTTTAGCCTTCATTTTCTTTCTAAAGGTGATAAACATGTGTGTCTAGAAGTGTAGGATATGTTTGGATCTGTGTTGGACGCGTGTTAGTGTGTATCAAACGGGTGTTTTGTTGGACATGGACAAGACAACCTCATAGGTGCGGCTGTGCTTAAAAGCAAATTCTAGTAACTCCTAAAAATATTTCCGACTTCTTTTGTTGTTTATTACCCCAATAGGATGTGTTAATTGAAAACACATTAATGCCTCGGGCTTTGCCAACAGTGGCATTAGTATTTGCTTGATTCATATGTTTGATGAATTTAGACTTTGCCTTCAGTGCTACTAGGATTCTTGCGATTCACATATTTGGTGAATTTGGCAATCTTGCTTATGCTTTGATAGGTTCCATATCTTCATTGAGCTCTATAATATACATAGAGTGTGGTAAGTGGAACTGCAGTAGGTTGTCACAAGGAAGTATACACACAAACACGGACAGAGATGTTTATATATGTGACGACGAAAACTGTAGAACTTCACAGTAGGAAAGAGGAAATATTATGTGTGAAGGATGAGCAGTCCTTCAAAGAATTGAAAAGTAAAAATTGTGCAACTCAATGAGGATGAGGAATGCTGACAAGTTTAAGTTACTTTTCTATTTGCAGTTGCTGCATAGGTAAACCTGCCTATGCATGAGACTGCTTGACACACGGCACCTACTTTAGCTCTTTCAATTCAAGAAAGGTTGTTCTCCTGCTTCATTTGCCCATACTGCATCTGGGGATATGGATCCCAAAGTCAATGTATTTGGTGTTAATGTCCAAACTTTAGTGGGTAGAGTAGGACCATAGTAATTGAGGCTAAGATCTTAGATCTGCGATTGTAATGGTAGGTTCAGCTGATTTGTAGTCTGAGGAAACAACAGCATTCCACTTTCCCATAGAAAATGCTCAAATATGTGCCAGTTATCCCTTGGTAAACTTGCTTATGCATCAAGATGTGATATTATCTCCATAATATATTGGTTGTTAAGGATGTAATAGTGAAATTTAGCATTCTTGATATTGTCATGGCCGTTGGATATGATTCTCATATGCATAAACACAATACTTATAATCTTGTGGTCTCTTCAAATGCTACAGTATTAATGTTCCTTGTTCTATGTCAAGTTCGAAATTTGTCGTCCTTCTTTGATTAAAAAGGGAGTTTGTGCCGATCGTCTTCTTACGTTCAGTCATGCAGTTTGAGGTCAAGTTTTGAGAATCTTGGCAGTGTTCTTGTCTAATCATCATAGAAGGACATGCATAGTTGAATGCTTATAGGCAGATAAGTGATGCACATATTTCGTTGCCTCAAATATTATCCTCTTTATAGTTTTGAAGTTACCTTTTCCTGTCATTATTTTTCAAAGTGGCGACAAGTGATCAGGATAAATCAATATACCCACGAGGCCAAAAGAAGTGCGGTTCTAAACGGGTTGGCTTTTACTCCACCCTTGGAGTTTTGACGAACCCTAAAGGCCTAAACCAATGCGATTGTTAGTTGTTAGGCGGCTTTTAAACTGACCTGTATCGACCTGAAACTGATTAGTTGCCCATGCTATTCACAAATGTTCAACTCACCCTTTTCTCCCCCCTCCTCCTTCCTTTCTTTCCTTTTGATTTGCATGTCATTTGATATGATGGCATCGAAGGATTTTGTTTTGGGATGAGCCTCTGAGAGTCTGATTAGGATTCATGGGTGTTGCTTAACCTGAAGCTAACCCTGCCCTCGACATAGCTCCAGATTTGACGATGCGCTGTACTTTCTTAAAACTTCATGAGTCATTTGATGCTAGCTTCAGTTCGCAAGGAAAATCTTGAAAAATGGATTCACAATTTAGGATTTTTTTCTTCTTTTACGACCAAAAAAACAAAAAAGAAAATGTAAAAAGTTCTGGACCCATTTTTATATTTTATAGAATTTGATCGGAAACCTTTAAGTTATTGAGTATTAGTTTTAAAGATGGAAAGGAAATTGTAAAACTTACTTTCAGTTATATTGGCTAGATGACAAAGAATCGTTCTTTAGAAAGTCTTTATTTACATTCATGTTCAAGCTTATTATGAACTTAAATGTTCATCATGTAGCCACATTTGGAGCAGTTTTGCATGTATTATCCACTTCGCTTCTTGGTATAACGGCAGTCACCATATCAAACACCATTGCCGGCGAGGAAACTGTGCATAAACTTGCTTCATTGATGCTTGTAATTCTCGGTGGTAGTTACATTTTGTTGTTCCTGTCTGGAAAGGGTGGTCACAGCCATTCCCACAACCAACCAATGGAGAAAATGGCTGTTGCTGGGCTTGTCCTAGTTCCTGCCTTATCTCCTTGTGCTACTACTCTTCCAGTGTTTCTTGCTGTTGGGAACTCGTCCTCCATGATGGTGCTTTCTATCATAGTGCTGCTATTCAGGTACTTCTGCAGCAATATTGAATTTATAATAATGCTTCTTTTTTTTTCCATTTGATTTCAAAACTTCGTAACATGTTCATTAAGGTGATGAGTTTATTAATCTGACCAAAAAAAAAAATTAAAAAAGAAACAAAAAAGAATGACACTTATGCTCCCTCCACTATTATATCATGTGAGGGGTTGATTGGTATAGCCATAAGTAAATATGATATTACCAAGTCTAGTGATTCCAATTGCTTTTCTTTTTGTTTATTAGATTGTTCTTTATCAACAATTCAACATGATAAATTTTGGGATGCGTCAAGCAATTGGTGTTGATGCTTATGCATGGCCTAGATTGTGGACTTATTTTAAACTGCAAAACATTGAAGCCTTAAATATTTTATTTGGGGAGTCTGTCCGAAAAGCAATGCCAAAAAAACAAAATTCCCTCATGTCCCATTGTTCGTGTTTACATTATGGTTGGTTGTCTGTGTGTGAAAGCCTCTGCCCACTCTGACTCAAAAATATATTCAGCCATCAAGGTTGGAACAAGAAGTCGGCAAACTCCCAGAATCTTTTGCTGCACTACTGGATATTAGGGCTCTTTTTGGTCTTGTTTCCAAAATTTTTGTTTTTGTTTTTCATGTTTTTGGAAACTAAAACAAGGGAACATTGTTTTCACTTTCAGTACGAAAACAGTTTTTCAAAAATTCAGAAAACAATTATAATTGCTTCCTAAAACAGTGGTGCTTTTAGAAAAATTTAACCATAACAGTTTTTGGAAACAGTCTACCAAACGAGTTTTCTGTAATAGTTTTCATGTTTTCCATTTTCGAGAATAGAAAACAGTTGTCAAACAAAAAAAAAAAAAACAACAAACAACGTGCTCTAGTAAATTAATTGGGCCTGCACTTTTGTCTTTGCGATTTCGATACTGCCAATTGGATTCCATCTTCTGCTCACTGGATTTTCCTCTATTAACATCAGCTTACTGTTCAGACAATCCAGTGTTAACCAAAGTAATTCCTGAACTGATATTTCTTTGCAACAATGTCAATTTGTGTATGAAACTTGCATTTCTTCGAGATTCTTTAACCATCTTCTGCTAAATTTTGACACAAGGTAAATGATATTGGATTTGCAGCACCATAACTGTGATGACCTCGCTGGTGGCTCTCTCATTCTACGGTGCAAGCCAACTCAAGTTTCATTGGGTGGAGCGCTATGACAAGCTTCTTGTAGGTTCAGTGCTGTGTTTAGTTGGGATTTTGACTCTTGTTTTTCATCATCATCATGATGAGGGAGATGTGAGTTCTACTGGCGAGCATTTGCATCGGAAACTCATTGTTCTATGATGGATGTCCTTCATATTATGTAAATTTAAGTTTTCGCTTGCTTATGATTTGTAATGCTTGTTTTTCCGGATCAAAGATGTGAACTGTTATACATTCTGCTATTAATGAAGCAAGGAGAATGTCTCGTCTGGGTATGGTATGATGTTTCTGGTATGGGTACTGCTATGCAAACAGATTTTTTTTTACAAAATTTTTTGATGTGTTTGAATGAAAGCTTTTCACTTCAAAATAAAATAACCACCATGATAATTTTTAATTATAAAATTGCTACGGCCACGTTCATGTTCATATCATTTTGGCATTCTCTATAAAAGTTATGAAAGAATAGCATTTCCCTTCTGGTATTTGTTTGTGCTTCTATTGCCCCCCTTTGGATGTCCATAGCCTTCTTTCTGATATTGCTTGGCGGGCCATTCAGTAAAATAGCCACCGATGCTTTAGTTTTGTTGCTGTTGTTGTTTTTTTCTTTAAATTCCTTCAAGGATGGAAGATATTTAGTGGCGTGTCTTGTGTTGTGATCATAGTTAGTCGAGAAAGAGTAAATTAAAAGAAAATAAGATTAGACATTAGAAAGGAAAAGGAAAAAGAAAAAGAAAAAGAAAAAATAAAGAATAGTAAAAATGATACAAGGGTTATCATAAATTTTAGAATTTTTTTTTGAATGTAGCTAGCTGAGTTTGGATTTGAAAAGAAATAAAAGGAAAAAGGAAATCATGCGTAAAGCATGATTGAGTCTAGTTAGTTAATACTCATATTATTTATGTATAATATCAGTACATACATATAAATAAAAAAAATTTCATTTTGGTCAGAATCTGAAACTCAATAAGAAATACTCGTTTTTTTTACCGTATAATACATGTATTAGACGTTTTGCATATAATAATTTTAAAATAAATCTTGATAAAAAAAATTATGATATAATAATTATGAAAAATTAATTACCGACCATTAAACTCATTTAACTTTAACAATTACAAAAAAAAGCTTTTATAGTTCATGGTTTGAGTGTCTTTACTAATATTATATTATTTGTGTTATTTTCTTAATAGTTGAAATACTTAAATTATTAAGCATACTTTTCTTATAACTTGTTATTAATAATCAAATTATTAAATTGAAAATTAAAATTGGTAAATTAATTTATTCTTATACCAATATCTAGCACTCTAATTTAGTTGTTTGTTAATGATATGTTCTAAAAATTTGACATAAATGAGACAAAAATACTACCTACTAACATGTATAAGAAGAAATTGTTTATAAATGTTATCTTATTTTTTATCCCAACTTTTTAACTAATTTTCGTATGATACCCATATAATTATATATCGTGTTTTAGACGTTTTTATATTTTTATGTCAAATTTTTATACCATACTTTGTAAAAAATCATATTAAACCCATACGTATTATATATCTTTTTTGTGTCGTCCCATATTTTACTAACTATTCTGGTTGAGAGCTCATTTATTTTTTATTATTTTTTCTCGGGTTCTTTTCTTTTTCTTTTCTCAAATTGCCATTGGTTATCATTTTCATTGTTGCATATGCTTAAAAAGAAGAAAAGAAACTTCAGAGAGAGAGAGAGAGACTTTTGCTTTGTCACATTTGCGATTACCATAGGAAGGAAAAACAAAGTTGTCATTGTTAAAGATAAGGGTGCAAATGGGTGGGTCTGGGACCTGCCCAGTTAAGAAATGGGTCAGTTTTAGGTAGGCCTAGCTGGAGACGGGTCGGAGTGCTAACCCAAATCAACTCGTTTACCATATTTCGCCCAATCACCCATGATCCAATTTTTATTTTCGTTTTTTTTTTTTGTGGTTGAATGAGATTTTCCCCCTATTTTTCAAGACTCCCTCTCCCCCCCCCCCCCCCCCCCCCCCCCCCCCCCCCCCCCCCCCCCCCCCCCCCCCCTTTTTTTTTTTTTTTTTCCCTTATTTTGGTTTGGAATGGCGGCCCCTCTTGATGATGGCCCGATCCATTTGTTTGACCCAAACCGTTTCTTCAATTCAACTTTTTTTTGGTTTTTTTTTTCACTCTCTTTTAAGTGAGCTTTTAAAAAGTCGTATAAAGATAAGTCGATTTATATGTCTAAAGATTCAAAATAGAGCTAACTGAAGACCTCCTCCTTTAAATGCCACCTGCCATGCTTGATTCGAGCTTTCAGCTATCATACAAGGATAGTGATCAGTCATTAAATGCCTTCTACAAATATTCATTCTATTATGATATAGGTTATATTAACCTATCGATCTATGTATAATATATATTTCATGTTAAACTCCACTTTGGATATTGCATTCTAACCACGCTAATCTTCAGGTTTCGATAAAATTAACTTTTATAACTACTTGAATTAGAGAATCCATTTGATACTATTATAAACTTCATTCGGCTTTTAGTTCATAAAATCCCAATAGCATATTTGACATACCAATATATATGTATGTGTATATATCCATATACATACAGGTTTATATATGGATCTATGTGTCTGCATAAATGTTCTTTTTAAGAACAGCAAAAGTTAAGATAAAGTTAAAAAAAAAAAAAAATGGATCTTTTTTAAAGTCGAGGTAATTCACTTTTTTTTTTTTTTTTTAAATTTGCATACTATGTATTTGCACGATGAATCCATAATCAAAAGTTCACATTAAAATAAAGTAAAATGCGTGGTCGAATGTTTACCAGTGAACTCTTCTTGTCGGCCTTAAAAACTTGTTCGTTTTGTTCTGCTTTTGATTGCTTTATTATTATTAATTTAAGTTGAATGATATGCAATCCATGATGAGTTTGTTCTCATCATATACTTAAGTGGAATATTTATATTCTACCCTGCATTTTCTAGTTTGTTGATTGACGAAGCCTGAAGGATTTGTTTTCATATAGAAAAATACTATTCTTCTATAATTTTTGTACATATTCTATATCAGAATGATGTGGTGATGACAGTTTTATAATAAACAAACATCTTGGTAAATTCTTTATTTTAAAGTGATAGGTTCATAACTTAACCACATTATTTTGATGATAAATTTTATATAAATTTTTTGATTGTATAGCATTACCCTTTCATTTGTAGATTGTTAAAACAAGTAACTGTGGCATCTTCAACCACTATTATGGTATATACCATTCATGAGTGTATGACCAAAACTATATGTAAGTACGTATATATCTATATATAACATATATAAGCTGATGCTCCCTGCTTGGAGACTTTTACATGAGGGTGGTTTAAAAGTCCCATTATTAATGTCCGTATTACATAATGATGAGAGAAAACTAATCGTCATTTATCCACGTAGATCCAATCAAAGTATATGCTCTCCAGATTCCATATATATATATATATATATATCTATTGTAGTTTTTTCGATTGTCAGGAAAAGCATTTTAACTATATACATTTTTTATATGAATTTTGCTTAATTATATATCTCTGCAGCATTTTTAATCCTCTTGGGGCCTGCTCTCAGGTTTTATCGATCGAGCAGCTCTTTTTCAGATACTGCGCACATTAATTGTGAGCCCCCAAGGCTTTTGATCGTTTTGGGTTGTGGCCGGGTAAGCTCTCTATCCTCCCAACCTTCATGCTGCCATTGATTCCTTGAAGTACAAGGCCTAGAACAGAAAGAACTGGTTCCCCTGCTGCACGTTAGTTGCAGAGGCACAAAGAGCCCTTCCTGGCCAGCTGATGCTTCCATTGTGAAAAAGAGCCAGATGCAAATTCATTCGAATAATACTATATATATTTTCCCAAGCAGCTGCAACCATCCATGATGGTATATATTAAGAATTGTGATCATTAATTACTGTTAGTTCAGGTTTTTGCAGATAAGATTTAGATGCAGGTCTTGAGGTGTACGTACGTGGTTAGGTTGATATATAGTTATGGTTTTATATGCCGGTCTCCAGTAGGTTTTTCTGTTGTCTTCGTCTATCATTATTGTTATTATCTTGTTGATCTACTTCCATAGGTCTACTATTACTAGTTCCTTCATTTTTAGGAATCACATTCATTTTCGGTATTTTCTATTGTATTTACATATTCTATTATTTATACTATCTTATTCAATTCTTCCCCGTCACTTTTTTTTATTTTTTATTTTTAAATCTATCCAATATTATTAGCTTTCTCTACTTTTTCTATTATTATTATTTTTCAATAATGTCCATGTGTCTATTGTCAACCCGTTCTTCTAATATTCCCTTAAACCTTGTATTATAGCGGTGTAGACTTTTGCGAAGCTGATTATAGTTGTTTCTAGCTCTAGTATTTTATGGTTGAGAGTTTTATATTATATTATATTTTATTTTATTTCTTTCTAATTTTTCTATCTTTTGAACGAAATAATTATTTAGTTGTTGTAATCTTATTATTCTTTTCTTCGTCTTAGATCATTTCTACTTTCTAGTAATAATTACTTTGTCCTGCAGTGCTAAGTTAGCTTCCATTAATTGGCCAATATATATGGTGAGTGAAGTCTTCACTATTATACTACACGCATTTTCCTTCTTATAATATTCAGGTATACTATTCAAATAACTTACCTATATTTTAAACACAAATATTTTACAGATTCCATGCTCTGATACCAGAAACTGAATAAGATGTGAAAACTGTTTTTTTTTTTTTCGAAGTGCGGGAGTAATATTTCAATTTTATCAAACTACAATAGTTTTGCTAATAAATTATTTTTGTTAAAGGGTTGATGATGTAGATTTGACACTTCACTTGAGTTCTTCACATCACGCGGCAAGTATACCGGTTCAAAGTCAAGATTGAAGTAGTTGGACGCAAGGGAACCTTCCTCTAATATCGTATCAGTGTCGATTGGTATAATTATATATACTCTGACGTCTTGCTGCTCTAGATAGGCTCTAGAAATTTAGAGAAACAGATGTAGTTACTTTCTAAGAGTTTGAAATGGTTATTCAATTGCACAGTGAACAAATAGTTAAGAAGCTGGTAAAGCAAACTTGCCCTGGCTATGCATTAATTGTGTGGATATTCAAATACACAATGACCAAGTTTTTGAGGACTTGGTTAAAGAAAACCTACCCTGGATATGCATTTTGTTTAATTTACAACTAGTTCAATGTCTGAATGTGTCAAGGGTTCTTAACTAAGCTATATATAAAGACAACATTACCATACTAGAATTCCACAAGCTGATCAAAAGCAAATAAAAGAGTCTAGCATATATAGTAGTCATATTGATCAGTTACATTATCAGCACATTAACATGTTGAAGATGGAAACTCACAACCTTGCGTGTATTGTCCTGTGGGCAATGGTCTTTGCTATTGCTTCCGCATCTGATCCCGCTCCTTTGCAGGATTTTTGTGTTGCTGTTAATGATACTAATGCTGCTTGTACATGTTTTCTTCCCTTTATTTTTTTTTTAAATTATTTTTGATGAATTTCCTTTCCATTAGCTTCTTATGGCTGCATTTCTAATCTGTGTTATTTATTAATTTGCAGTGTTTGTGAATGGAAAATTCTGCAAGAGTCCAAAGCTTGCCACAGCCAACGATTTCTTCTTCCAAGGTCTTAACAAACCTGGAAACACATCAAACCCACTTGGGTCCATGGTCACTGCGGTTACTGTCAATCAAATTCCTGGACTAAACACCCTTGGCATCATGTTGGCACGCCTTGACTTCGCACCCAATGGCCTGAACCCTCCTCATACGCACCCTCGTGGGTCCGAGATCTTTACTGTCTTGGAGGGTACCATCTATGTGGGATTTGTCACTTCAAACCCGGATAATCGTTTGATCACAAAGGTTCTCTACCCGGGAGACGTATTTGTGTTCCCGGTGGGACTCATTCACTTCCAGTTCAATGTTGGAAACACAGCTGCAGTGGGTCTTGCTGCTCTCAGTAGTCAGAACGCAGGTGTAGTCATCGTGGCTAATGCACTCTTCAATTCGAAGCCGCCTATCTCCATTGATGTTCTTACCAAGGCCTTCCAAGTGGACAAGAGTGTAGTTAACTACCTTGAAGCGCAGTTCTGGATGGACAACAACAAGTATTAACAAAAGGACTTGCATTTCATTTACCATGCTTGCTTGCTTTCTTGCTTTCCCACTAAAAACAGATTATTAGGTATCTGTTTTAAATAAGCAACAGCCATACGTTTGCATTTCCTACTATGAAATAATGTCATGTAACTTTACGAGATCAATAGACTCTTGTGTTTGTAACGTGTGCTACCCTCGAATGTTTTATCATGTTAGAGACAGTAAAACCACATCTTGACTTTCATTTACCTCGAAAGAGAAAAAACAATCAGGTGACTTAATTAAATCACCATTTTCCTTGAAAGTGAATGATGTTAATTTGGAGACAAACTAACGGACTTAATTAAATTACCGTGGCCCCATGCAACATGTCCCACTTGGACACGATGGACATCCATAATCTCATCTCATAAATCTCTACCTTATACGGATTGCAATATGAATGTGTGAATTGTCTTTCTTTCTTTACGAGCCTTTCACGTAATGCACGCAATACACCACGAATGAATTGGAATCTCTTGAGTATCTTTCTCGTCATACAATAGAGGGCTATAAGAGTACAATACGAAAAACACACGTTTTAAATCCTAAGGTTCTAAGATAGTAGCCTTATAGTGAACTAGAGAGAAACTAATTTAGAGATAGAGAGAGCAATTTGATACTATATTAGTTCTTTTGATACATTTGCTTATAACATATATACACTATGATAAAGGTAAGACCCACTTATCTTTATCTTATAGGAGTTTAAATCTTATAAGGATGTCTCTTTATCTCCTTATCACATAATAGTTGACATAGTTCTAAGTCCCAAAAGGTATAAATTTGGACTTAAAGTCCATAAGGCTCACACAGTGACAGAGCAAGGATCCATTCTGTCACTCCCCCACAATGGTCGTCTTACAACATATACAGTATGATATGTGTACTATGATGGAGGTCCTACTTACGGTCTGTCACACTCTTATACCACATGGATCTTAGTTTAGTTGCTCTCATCAGGGCCTAACTTGAGCTTCTTGAGAATATCACATTCGGTTATTTACAGGCTTTATGGAAGTGTGGATAACTCCATGTTTGACTCAAGTAGTCTCATCTTAGCTCTTACTAAGGTAACATTTAAATAAATAAAAATCAGCACTTGCTCGCTTTCTAAGCGCTAAGGAGATCACATTATCGTGGTACTTATGTGATCATTCAGTGTTTCATCTTGCTCGCTATCTCAGCACTAGGGAGATCGGCCATGCGAGAGGGCAGATCATAAAACTTGGTGACATCTACTTACAATACAAGATATGTGCACTAATTAAACCAAGCATCAATCATGCCCATTAAATGAAAACTCATCTCATAATGCATAAGATATAATCCAAAGCGTTTAACAAAATAAGCATATCAAACCCTATGTAACCCTAAACCCTTAACATGCCTATGAAAAACATCTCTGGCAATGAGTTTGGTCAATAGGTCAGCAATCATATTATTGGTGGAGACATGCCTTAGGACCACTTGCGCAATGATGCCTCGAATGAAGTGATATCGAGTATCAATGTGTTTAGTCCTATCATGGTACTTGGGATGCCTTGCATAAGCTATAGCGGCTGAACTATCACAATGAATCACAACAGCCTCATCAAGATGCCCTATGATGCTGAAGCTCTGCAAGGATCTCCTCAACCATATAGCCTTCTGAACAGCAGCAGTACATGCCACATACTTTGACTCTGTGATAGATAAGGAGACATACTACTGTTTCTTGCTACACTATGAAATAGCTCCACCTTTTAGTATAAAGGCTTAACCCATGATGAATTTACGCTCATCTCTATCAGCGGATCTATCTGCATCACTGTATCTGGCCAATCTGAAACAACCACATTGGTAGCATAAAACAAGATCAACAGTCCTTTATAAATACCGAAATATCCTCTTAATTGCAGCCTAATGCTCAGTTCCTAGATTACTTTGATATCGGCTGACCATACCAACTATAAAACATATGTCGGGTCAAGTACATATCATTGCATGCATCAAACTGCAGACCGCGCTAGCATATGGAACATTGGCCATTTGCTTTTCTCTTCCTCTGTTTTAGGACACTTCACACTGCTAAGAATTTGACCCTTGTCTATTGAAGTGTCTATGGGTCTCGAATAGTTCATATGAAACCATTCTAAAATCTTCTTTATGTAAGTCTCTTGAGACAAACTAATGTTAACACCCAAATTTTGACCCCCGGCCCATATCACACCTTAAACCGGAGTTTAAAAAACAGTATATGGTCGAATTCTGATGAAATCGTAAACCAAAGTTTGAAAGATCAAATGACTGTCAGACTCTGATAATACCTTAAACTAGAGTCCAAAAAATTGCATACGATCGGATTCCGATGACACCTTAAAATTGGAGCCTAAAAGATCGAATGACAGTCGGGCTCCAATGACACCTTAAACTAGAGTCCAGAAGACCGAATAATGGTCGGGCTCCAATGACACCTTAAACCGGAGTTCAGAAGATCACATATGGTTGAACTCTGATGACACTTTAAACTAGAGTCCAAAAGACCGAATGACGGTCGGACTCTAATGACACCTTAAATCAGAGTCCAAAAGACCGCATACAGTTGGAATCCGATGACACCTTAAACTGGAGTCTAGAAGATAAAATGAGAGTCGGACTATGATGAGACCTTAAATTGAGTCCAGAAGATTGAATTACGGTTAGACTCTGATAACACCTTAAATTGAAGTCCAGAAGACTACATATGGTCAGACTCTGTTGAAACCTCAAACTGCAGTCTAGAAGACCAAATAACTGTTGGACTCTGATGACATCTTAAACCGGAGTTCAGGAGACCGCATCCTAGTCCAACTCCGATGGCACCTTAGACAGAAGTTTAGGCAACCACGTCCTGGTCCAACTCGGATGACATCATTCTAGAGATCTCTCATCTCCGATCTTTATCAAACATCACCTAATGTCTTTAGCATGAGTCTCGATGACCGCAGCCCAGTCAGATTTCAAAACCCTAAACTAAAAGTCCAAAACTTTTACAAGCTCATGAATCAGAGCCTTAATAAGCTTCAATGACCTAAATCGGAGATTGGTGATCCTCGATATCACCCTCCGAAGTCTAGTTCGTCATCCGAGAGCAAAAACCTTGACCTAGAGAGCACCTAAGCAAGCTGGAACACAAAGGGGCATGTCTCATGGCACTATAGTGCCTTGAAGGCCAAAAGGCACCCTTGTAGTTCCATGAAGAATGATTTTAAGGCTTAAGGCACTGCAGTGCCATAAAGAAGATTTTCGAGGCATAAGGCACAGGACTGCCGTAATGCACAAAAGTTAGGCCTTGGGCATTGTAGTGCCTTTCTATTGATGTCATGCTGACATCACTAGAGTGACATCACCCATTGATGATGTTCTGGTGGAGCCACACCTCCTCTTCAAAAAGTTTAGGCATTGCAATGCCTTAACAAAAGAGTTCATTTTTCACAACAGTATAATGCTGTGAAGAACAAAATTTCCCTTCACGGCATTGCAATGCTGTGAAGAAGAAAATCCTTCATTACGGCATTGCAATGCTATGAATAAAATGCCTATATATAGGCCACCCCCTTCACATTTTCCAACCATTCTCTCCTCGAAAGCTCTCCTACGACCTTTTGTTGCCAAATTTGGCCTGGTTAGCCTCAGTTTAGCTAGACCCTTGTTCGATTGACCGGTTTGGAATCACCTGATCCTAGCTAAAGCTCTGCCCCACCAAAAGGTCCAATAGCTCTGATTTCTAGGCTAGAGGATTCAGAAATTACTCATAACTAGCCAAAACTCTATCCAATTTTTGGGTCAGATAGTGCTTCCAACTAGCCGAAACTCTGCTCAACGGGAACAGTGAAAACGGCCTCTGGCTAGGCTAGAATGCTATTGGAATGCTGCCAGTGAGGTGTCATACAAATCGGTGGGTTAATGTTCCAACTGGAGCCATATTGATGCTACGGTATCTGTCACGGCTTTGAGGGTATCTAAACTGTTACTTGGGGTGAATTCTAGCACCTACCATCCCTTTAGCATAGCCGTTACGCTGCCCAAGTCTCGGCTTAAAATAGGACCCCGCCTAGCTGTCACTCTGCTCAATTTTTTGCAACCAAATTGTGTTCGCATTAAGCCAAAACTGTACTGAAATCACTCTAGGTACCTAAAATTACATTTTTAGCCATGGGAATCATGCATACTCTACTTCTACTCCTTCTTAGTTTTCAGTGGCCTACTTATGCTTTTAGCCAACATACTGCATTAGTATACTCATACATAGTTGCATTTTGACTTGTCATAAGCCGTCATAATGCCCATTTTTAAAAATTATAAAAATGCATACCGACTCTTTTGAGTAGTCGTAATGGCCATTTTTAAACCCAAAATTGCATTTTTTGCCGGTTAGAAGCTGGTAATTATACTTGGTTGAAAACCAAAAATAACTTTTTTAAAACAAATATTCAGACCATTGTTATGAGCCATTATACGTATGCTTTACGGTTGTTGCTAACACGGATCTTCCAATATCAAAAATACATGGCCCGCAAAAATGATGAAAATACACTTTTTGGAAAAAACATTATTTTTCTCTAAAAAGCACCAACCAACATCATAAGCATAGCACATATGTGTAAGCACCCTACTTTTGCCCGCTCGGCAATCTTTGATCCGTTCGGACACATGTTCAAACTGACAAAGACACATTCAAGTCCAAATCAATTTTTCAAACTCAATCCAATCAATCAATCGCTTGGCGGGCTCGATGGGCCCAACAGAGGCAAATTGACCAAAATGCCCTTGTGGCATTGCTCGGTCCTATTCCAATTAGCATGTCTTCCTAGAGACGGTAAGTCCCCATTTCAATCTCAAATCCAATTCCAATTCAAATCAAATTTGGCATGCTTTTTGAGAAAGTTGATCCCTCTGGCAGTAAGGCCATCTAGTCTAGCACGTTTTTGGAGAAAACTCTTTGAAACAGTAAGTCCCTTCAAACTCGTCGACCAGGACGGAACCCAAGTCCCTAGGATGGTAGAATGATCCACCTTTGGTGCCTGCTAGCCCGCCAATTAAGAATGTTTGTTATTTGACATGTCTTTTGAGAAAGTTGATTCCTCAGACAATAAGTCCACCTAGCAGCTTCTCGAGATCAGGCAGTTTCTAGAATGAGCGCACATTGTCAGAGTGATGAAAATACTTAAAACCTGGGTCAAACTACCCCTTAGGCCTTTTTCGGCACGCTTCTTAAGAAAATACCTAATTCCTTAGAGCAGTAAGTCCATCATTTCAAGATCATCCCAAAGCTGATCTAGCATGTTCAAATGCCTTCCAGTTAGTTCAGAACTAATTCCGAGATCATCCGGTCAAAATAATTATTTTGCCCCAAGGTGTCCGAGCGTCTCCGGAAACCACACCGGGTCTAGGTATCAAACTGGTTACATCTCGAGGATGCTTCTAATAGTATTCTCAATCTTCTAGCACCTTTCCGAAACATCTGAGTCTATTCCAGCAAGTCCGGTGCAAAATGAATGTTTTACCCCTAGTGAGCTGGTTACCTTTTTCAACCACACCAGCTCTAGATATCAAACTGGTAATCCATCAGAAAATACTAAATAGTGTTTGCAACCTTAAAGTCCTCTCATAAGTCATTCCAAGTCTATTCCGATGGTTTGCGGTCTAGTTGACCATTTTGCCCCTGAGGGCTCGACCGACCACTTTGACAATTCTACCCATTTTTGACCTTTCGGATCATTCCTGGCCTCTCAGAACATTTCTGAACCTTTTAGAGTCAGTCTTAGTGAAGCCAAGCCCAAAATTACATGGTAATCACCAGTATAGGCGCCCAAATCTTTTGCCTTGCGTATTAACAGTTGAAAGATACGTTTTTTGCCACCTTAAAAAATTTCCTAAGTGGCTGGTGCCACTAGTAGTAGCGCTAAGCCAAAAATTGGCCTGGCGTCACTAGGAGTAAACTTTGCCCTGGTGCCACTGCAACAGGCGCTAGGCTAATCTTGTGTCTATAAATATAGAGCCTCCCCTACGTGATAAAGGTCTACAAATTCAGTCCAAAAACTCTGTTCTTCAAATTACAGAGCTCGAAGTCTCTCCAAAACCCTAGCCTCTCAAGTCTCTTCAAACCTTAGCCACCATATACTTAACGCTAATATCTATACACACTCTATACACTTAAACACAAGCCTCCAAAGCCTCTATTAAAGATTCAAAGTGCTGCAACTTGGAAGCTCTTAAGGATCAAGCAAAGCAAAGCAAATAAAATAAGAAGAAAACAAGGGAGGCTTTTTTTTATTTTATATTTACGTACTTTCCCCTCTCTCTTCTTCCTCCTAACCCACTTGGGTTTTCTTCTATTTTAATTTTCTATGTTCTTTTCCCCTTTCTTGCATGCTTGGAATAAGAGAATCCCCGACTCATGTGTAGGAAGGATTGTTGAAAGTTACCGTGTCAGAGGCTTTCTTCTAATTTAACCTTAGATCATGTGGATTTGGCCCTCTTGATTATATGGTGAAGCAAACCTTGTATGTTCACAACCTTACTTGCATTGTGCATATCATGTTCATATATATCTTCAAAAGTGTTTTCAAAAGTTGTTTTCAAAACTTGCATCAAAATCATCTTTCAAAACTTACATTCAAAATCTTGTTTTCAAAATCACGCTCCTAGAGTGATTCTAGCCAATCTATGGTTAGGGTTGCTTTAGGAAAGTGTTATATTCGTTGTGACCATCAAGGTTCATATTTTGAGTGTAAACCCTAACTTGTTTTTTTATCAAAATTACAATCTTAAGATGATTCTAGCTATTCTATGGTTAGGGTTGCTTTTGAAAAGTGTGATATTTAATGGGATCATATTAGTCCATATTTCAAATCCATATTGTTTTTAAAATCACCAACTTAGAATGGTTTTAATCTCTTCATGGTTAGAATTGTTTTAGGAAAGTGAGACATTCAAAAGGTTTTCAAAAAGTTCATATTCAAACCCCTTTCAAAATTACTTTTCAAAATACTTTCTAAAAGCTCTCTTTAAAAATTCACTTTCTAAAAACTCTCTTTAAGTTTCCTTCTTAGAAACTCTCTTCAAAAGGTCTACTTTCCAAAAAATGCTTTTTCTTGAAGTCCAAGTCAAGCCTTATATTCCACGGTTAGGAAACCCTAATTCTCTTTCCTAAAATTATGACTTCTAATTTTGCCTCAAATCATGAATTTCCAAAACCTCTATTTGTTGGCCCAAAAGGCAATCCAAGAGGGGGGTGAATTAGATTTTTTGAAGATTAATAGTAATTAAGATTAATTAAAATTAATATAACCAATGTAACAGTGATCAATCTATATACAAAGCAATATAATCAGAGGAATGAAATAAAACAGAGCATAAGAAAGAACACACAGATTTAACAAGGTTCAACCACAAACCGTGGTCTACGTCCTCACCCTAAGACCTCTTTGAAGTCTTCTTCCACTATGTAACTTCTAATTACAAATGGGTTGCTGATTTACAAAGTGCTCAGCTCACTATACACAAGAACTCCTCACTGAGCTCTTCAATCTCCAAGTGGTTTTGTCCAAGCTCCACTCAAACTTCCAAGAGTTTTGCTTTCACAAGAGAACTCTCAAACTCTCACTTACAAGTGTATAAGATTATACAAGTAACAAACAAACTCTTTAACAAGAGTAAATTTTACAATAAAAGCTCACAGATGAAGACAGGAAGAATATCAGAGTATATCAGTGAATTAGTCAGTTTGATTTTGTTTTTGTCTTTCATCCCTTATATAAATGCAGCTGGAAGCTTATATATAAAATCCTATATTGATTTCATCCGTTAGAGGTTGTTGGGTATCATTAATGCACGTCCAGTCTGTTATAACGTTAAGAAAAATAGCCGTTATATCCAAGGAGTTGGCTCCAGGTTTGTGGAGTCAACACTTTCTGCTTCTGCATTTACCAGATGTTATTCACTGACTTCATGAATCCGCTCTTCATATCAATGAGGCGACCCCTTGTTCATTCTGTCTTCACATCTTAGGCTTCTGCCGTCATGAGGCGACTCTTCATCTTCAGGAGTCTGCTTTTTGTTCATTCGATCTTCAGCCTTTTACTTCTGTTGTCACGAGGCGACTCTTCATCTTCATGTGTCCGCTCATTGATCATGTCATCTTCAAGCCTTTGCGTCTGTCTCCATGAGGCGACTCTTTATTTCAATGAGTCCATTCTTTGTCTATTTGGTCTCCAGGCTTTTTGATTCTGTGATCAAGAGGCGACTCTTCATTTTTCATGAGTCCACTCATTGTTCATTTTGTCTTCAGGCCTTTTACGTCTGTGATCAAGAGGTGACTCTTTATTTTTCATGAGTCCACTCATTGTTCATTTTATCTTCAGGCCTTTTGCTTCTGTGATCAAGAGGCGACTCCTCATTTCCTTGCGTCCCCTTATTGTCCATTTGGTATGTAAGCCTTTTGCTTCTGTAATCAAGAGGCGACTTCTCATTTCCATGAGTCCCCTCATTGTCCAAAAATTTGTTTTCTAACTTCTAATGATCTAGCTCATCTCAACACTGATATAAGATCTTTAAGGAGTATTTCTTTGGGGTATGATGATCAATCAAATCTCTTTAACTCATCAGAGTTAACTTCTATTCAATTTGGATTGAATCAATCATTGGATATTGATCTTCTTTTGACTCTCAAACTGTCAAAGCTTCATTCGATCAATGTTCATCTTTTCTTCTTCATTTGCAAAGCTTTCTTCTTTTGTTGTAGAACACTATCTTTCAATGCCAGGCTTCCTCAACTATGTAGAGCTTCACAATGCTTCAATGCCAAGTCCTTCTCTTTGCTAGCAATTCTTTTTTTTTTTTTTAAAATCACATCAATGAGACTTTTGCAAGCTTGATGAAATCTCTTCATATATCTAGTCTTCATTGATTCTTTACATTGTAGAAGAATTCTTCACTTGGATTCCAGGTAGAGATCAGACAATCATTATGAGCCATCTTCTCAGTAACTTCAATCACATTATCTTGAATTGATCTTTGCATTCTTAATGAAGTCTTCTCTTGAGCATTTTCAATCTCTTTGATGAAGTTTTCAATCTATCTTGAGTGCAAATCAAATTCACTGAGTCTATGCATACTTTGATGAAAGCTTCATTTGAACACCTTCATTCTTTTCGAATGTAAAACATTTGTTTGAAGTAGAGATAGGCGTCAATCCTCTGCTTGGTTCATTGCATAGTTTTTTGAATTCATTGCTTGATCTTTGAATTCGTTGTGCATTCTCTGTGACATGTATTAGACAAAAATTAAACTTTAAGTCTAAAGTATGAACTTTGTTAATCTGCACACTAAGTAGATTCATTAGTAAAATAACACAAGGTTTAGTTATCATCAAAATCAACATGGGAATCAACCTTGAGGCAACAAGGGTCAACTTTGAGTCAATAATCACCCCCTTTTTGATGATAACAAAACCTTTGCAAAATAATTTTATATAAGATTAAATGAAATGAATAAAGTTAAATATCATACCAGTAAAGAAACTCCCCCTTTGTTTCGTAATTAAGCAAATGATGCTTAAAGGATAAAAACATTTCAAAAATAATTTTCAGGGACTTTTTGTTAGGTAATTCAAAAACATTTTGAGGAAAATAAATCATGATGCTCCCCCTGAGAACATGCTTGAAATTTATCAGGTAATAGGCAATTCATTTTATTTCCTTTTCATTTAATGCCAATACATTAAACAAATTCTGCCAAATATTCAATTGATAATTTTATCAATTTTGCTCCAATACTTCTCCGCTTTTTAACTCAAACACAATTTATCTTTTCCAATACAATTTTACTCTAATTTTGCCAATACTATACCCCAATACTTCTCCAATACTTCTCCCCCTTTTTGTCAATGCATCAAAAAGAGAATGAGAAATATACCAATAGAGTGAGAATGATAGACAGGTACAATAGCAAAAAAATATTAAAAACAGAATAGATTGTAGAAACAGAGAATCAATCAAACAAGCAAGTTACTAGAGCAATCACATTTGACATCAGAACAAAATGATATTTCATTGATTAAACCATTGAAATTATAAAAGATGAGATTACAAAATTTGTACAGTTATTATGTCTATAAAAAGTATGCAACAGTTAGTTAAAACAAAAGAGATGTTATAATAGGGCCAAGAGGAAAACAAATGTGAGGAGGTAAGAGGAAATATGAGATGAGGAGAGGTGATAGAGGTAAGGATAAATAGGATGAGGAGAGGAAATTCTAGTAAGCTTCAGATTCAGTGGCCGAAGAGTTCTCTTCCCTAGCTTCTTCCCTTTCTTTTGTTTCCTCCTCATTGTCTTATTCATTAACTTCCCCTTCTTCTTCTTCTACCATTTTCTCTTTGGCATTTCTTAACAATTGTACTTCCTTTTTGAGTTCTCGCATCTTTCTTTCGATAATCATCATCCTTGGAGCTTTTTCTTTTGAAGTACTTTCCCGTTCTATTTTCTTTGGAGTCCATTTGTTGTTCTTAAGAGCATACCCCATTCTCTTGAGTGTTCTCTCATTGTACTCATCACTAATGGCTTTGGGGATTATCTTCTTCTCATTTTTCAGATCAATATCAAAATGCTTGAAAACTTTTGTCTAGACAATTCCATATGGCAAAGTGATTTTGGAGATGGTAGCGTTATATATATGATCCAAGATAAACAGAGGCAAATCAATTCTTGAATCAGTTATATATGCCCATAGGAAGAACAACTCTTTTTTTGAAACATGATCATATTTTCCAGTTTTTGGAGTAAATATGGTGTAGGTAAAGTGATGAACAAGCCTTAATTCAAGAGGTAGATCAGTGGCAAGGGGCTGTACATTTTCATCCATGTCTTTTCCATATAAGGCTTTCAATTGGTCTTTTCTAGAGACAATATCTCTATAAACTTCTCTACTAATTCTGATTCCAAGAATGTTTCTAATCACTTCTCTGTTCAAATTAATGGTAATTCCCTTAACATAACTTTTGATAGACACTTCTTCAGATTCCCTTTCAGCATTTGAATAAAAATGAGCTACCAAATCAGGGTAAACATCATCCCTGAGTGTTGTCATATATTTCCACCATAGGTTTCCAAATTTTGTACCAAATTCGAACTTATGAAGATCAAAGAATTTGTAATCTACCCATCTTCCATTGAATACTTTTCTAAGAGAAAAGATCAAATTGTACATTTCCTGGGCCTTGCCCTCACTAAAATAAAGTTTATTCCATTCCAAGACTGCTGAGGATGAGGCTTCTCCAGTTTTACTCTTCTTCCGCTTCCCTTTGTCTTTGCTAGACCCTCCTTTGGATTTTTTCTTTGGCTTTGTTGAAGTAGGAGTTGGTACTACTACTAGGGCTTTGGACATCTTTTTATGTTTAGAGATTTTGGGAGCCATTGTAGGAGAAAGGAAGGTTAAGTTTAGTGAGAATGGAAAGTAGATCGATTAGGGTTTATGAAGATTTGCGATGGTTGAGAGTGACGGTTGGGTTTTGGAGCGACCAGGGGAGCGAGAGAGAAAAAGAGTGAGAGTGAATGAGTGAGAGGGAAATTTCGAATGTTTGTAAAGTTGGCTTCATCAAAGTATATAGGCTCGAAGCATGAGGCGACTCATGAACTAAATGAGCCGACACATGCCTTGTTAATGAAATGATTTAAGTCCACTGTCGTGATGAGCAGACTCTATGAAATAAAGTGTCGACACTTTCACCCAGACTAAGCATGTGAATCATAAGGATTTCATGAAATGATATTTTTCAAGTTTTGAGATAAAAATTGTCTTAATATGATCATATAATGCATCATGAATTTAAGAAAAGCATTTCATATGAGTGATAAACACATTTAAACATTCAAAACACAAATTTCACTCAAATCAAACACAATTTAAGATATAGGATCACTCATCCCTAATTCTCTTCTAATCATACAAAAACGATCTTCACTTAATGGTTTAGTAAAGATATCAGCTAATTGTATATCAGTGCACACAAAGTCAAGTTCTATATCACCTTTTTGTACATGATCACGTATAAAGTGGTATCTGATTTCAATGTATTTTGTGCAAGAGTGTTGAATAGGATTTTTAGTCAAGTTTATTGCACTAGTATTATCACATTTAATAGGAATATGATCAAACAAGGTTCCATAATCTTCCAATTGTTGTTCGATCCACAACACTTGTGCACAACAACTACTAGCTGCTACATATTCAGCCTCAACTATGGAGAGAGCAACTGAAGTTTGTTTCTTGCTATACCAAGATACAATCATATTGCCTAAGAGTTGGCAAGAGCCACTTGTACTCTTCCTATCAACTCTACTCCCCGCATAGTCAGCGTTAGTGTAAGCTTCAAATTGAAACATGTATTTCTTGGATACCATAATCCAAGATTTGGTGTGTGCTTAAGATAACAAAAAATCCTT
>CM065382.1:31365000-31457500 GCA_033060915.1 Euryodendron excelsum
TTCATATCAATGAGGTGACTCCTTGTTCATTCTGTCTTCACATCTTAGGCTTCTGCCGTTATAAGGCGATTCTTCATCTTTAGGAGTCCGCTCTTTGTTTATTCGATCTTCAGCCTTTTACTTCTGTTGTCACGAGGCGACTCTTCATCTTCATGTGTCCGCTCATTGATCATGTCATCTTCAAGCCTTTGAGTCTGTCTCCATGAGGCGACTCTTTATTTCAATGAGTCCACTCTTTGTCTATTTGGTCTCCAGGCTTTTTGATTCTGTGATCAAGAGGCGACTCTTCATTTTTCATGAGTCCACTCATTGTTCACTTTATCTTCAGGCCTTTTGCTTCTGTGATCAAGAGGCAACTCTTCATTTTTTATGAGTCCACTCATTGTTCATTTTGTCTTCAGGCCTTCTGCTTCTGTGATTCAGAGGCGACTCCTCATTTCCTTGAGTCCCCTCATTATTCATTTGGTCTTTAAGCCTTTTGCTTCTGTAATCAAGAGGTGACTCCTCATTTCCATGAGTCTCCTCATTGTCCAGAAATTTGCTTTCTGACTTCTAATGATCTAGCTCATCTCAACACTGATATAAGATCTTCAAGGAGTATTTCTTTGGGGTATGATGATCAATCAAATCTTTTTAACTCATCAGAGTTAACTTCTATTCAATTTGGATTGAATCATTCATTGGATATTGATCTTCTCTTGACTCTTAAACTGTCAAAGTTTCATTCGATCAATGTTCATCTTTTCTTCTTCATTTGCAAAGCTTTATTCTTTCATTGTAGAACACTATCTTTCAATGCTAGGCTTCCTCAACTATATAGAGCTTCACAATGCTTCAATGCCTAGTCCTTCTCTTTGCTAGCAATTCTTCTTTCTTCTTTAAAATCACATCAATAAGACTTTTGCAAGCTTGATGAAATCTCTTCATACATCTAGTCTTTATTGATTCTTTACATTGTAGAATAATTCTTCACTTGGATTCTAGGTAAAGATCAGACAATCATTGTGAGCCATCTTCTCAGCAACTTCAATCACATTATCTTGAATTGATCTTTGCATTCTTGATGAAGTCTTCTCTTGAGTATTTTCAATTTCTTCAACAATCAATTCCTCTTCAACTGATCTTTGCATATTCTGATGAAGTTTTCAATCTATCTTGAGTGCAAATCAAATTCACTGAGTCTATGCATACTTTGATGAAAGCTTCATTTGAACACCTTCAATCTCTTCGAATGTAAAACATTTGTTTAAAGTAGAGATAGGTGTCAATCCTCTATTTGGTTCATTGCATAGCTTTTTGAATTCATTGCTTGATCTTCGAATTCGTTGTGCATTCTCTGTGACATGTATTAGACTAAAATTGAACTTTAAGTCTAAAGTATGAACTTTGTTAATCTGCACACTAAGTAGATTCATTAGTAAAATAACACAAGGTTTAGTTATCATCAAAATCAACATGGGAATCAACCTTGAGTCAACAATGGTCAACTTTGAGTCAACACTATTTTCTATATCAAATCTTAGATTTTCAAAATCTCTTTTTCTACACAAAATCATGGCTTTCCAAATTCTAGTTTTCCAAAATTTAAAACTTTCCAACTCTATGTCGAATCCAATCTTTCAAATTAGAAAACTAGATCAAATCTTTCCGTTTAGGAAACTAAATCAAATCCTTCAATTTTTGAAACCAAATCAAATCATTTTTTTTTGAAAATAAAATCTAATCTTCTATTTTAAGAAACAAAAATAAAATCTTTTTTAAATCAAACCTTTCGTAAGTTCACATCTTTCTAAATTTAAAACTTTTCTAAGTTCAAACTTTTCAAAATTCAAATCTTTTCAAATCCAAAACTTTTCTAAAATGAATCTTTCTAAATTCAAAACTTTTCTAAAATGAAACTTTCTTAAAATAAAACTTTCCTAAAGTCAAAACTTTCCTAATTTGGCACTTTCCTAAAGTGGAACTTTCCTAATTCAAAACTTTTCAAAGTCTAACCTTTTCTAAACCCTAACTTTCCAAAACATTCCAAGTCAAGTGTTTTCAAATCAAATCTCTTTTGAAATCTTTCCTAATTCGAACCTTTCCTAAGTCGAACCTTTCTTAAATCCAACTTTCTAAAATTAAACATTTCAAATCTAAATCAAATCTTTTTTTTTATTCAACTACATGATCTAACCCTAGGTAACCTAAACACTAGGAGGCCTAAACCCTAGTTCAACAATAAACCCTAAAGTTAGGAAGCTTCAAATCTTTTTCTAAAACTCCTTTCTAAACCAAGATGATTTTCCAATTTCAATCTAAGTCAAAATGTTTTCAAGATCTCAATTTTTCCAAATCAAGTCCAAGTTCAATATTTTCAAATCAAAATCAATTTCAAGTCTTTTATTTAAAGTTCAAATCAAACTCTTTTTCTAATCAAATATTTTCAAATTAAACTTTTTAAAACCTCAAAGTGCATAATTTCAATTGGACACTTGTCCAAACTATGACTGACTTGATTCCCAAAAAGGAATACGTAGGCAACCCTCTTGGGTGCGGTCATAACTACTTTCAAAATTTCAATTCCATAACCTTTTTAAAGTTTCTAATTCCTCAAGCTACTTCAAGTTTTCAATTCCAAAATCTATTTTCAAATCTCTAATTTTAATTTCTAAAACCTTTTTTTTCCAATTTCAAATCAATTCTTTTCAAATTTCTTTCAAAATCAAATCTTTCTTCCATAACCAACTTCAAATCAAATCTATCTTTTCAAATCTATTTTCAAAATCAAATCAAGTTCTTTTCAAATCTACTTTTCAAATCAAATAAAATTCTTGCACTTGCATATCATGCATCATGTCAACTTCTTTCTAAAAGTTATTTTTAAAAATGGATAGTTTTGGATATTTATTAATCAAAGATTCCAAATGAGTGAGCTTAGGATGAATAGACATGTAGGTACCGCAAGGGCAGGGTAGGGTGATGGTTTAGTGCGTCTTCCCTACATGTAACCAACCTTTGAACCTAGAATCACTGTTTTCAAATACCAAAATGGAGTTATTTGTTGACTCTACGCGTTGATTTTGATGATAACTAACCCTTGTGTTAGTTTGCTAATACATTTAATTAGTGTGCAAATTAATAAGAATTATAATTTAGACTTAAAGTTTGACTTAAAGTCTAATTCATATCAAAATAGATGCACAACATTTATAAGTTCAAGCAATACACCAAAAGTCAAGTCTTGCACCAAAATAGAGCAATTGCACCTATTTAAACTTCAAACAGATGATTTGCATTCGAAGAAATTGAAGGTGATTCAAATGAAGAATTCATCATGTGTGCAAAGACTCCTTGAAGAATCCAAGAGAAGATTTAGAAGAAACCAAAGTGAATTCAATCCAAATTGAATTGAAGACATTCTTCTATAATCTCCTTGGATTGAAGACTTTGAAGTATCATCATACTCCAAAGAAAAGACTCCTTGAATATCTTAAGTGTTTTTAAAGAACAGCATACCTCAAAGAGAAGATCCCTTGAACATCCCCAGATTATTTGAAGCTAAATTGATCAAGGAAAGCATGAAGAACATTTTCTGAGTGATGTGTCGACACATGGGTTTGATGTGTCGACACATGAAGATAGTGGACAAATTCTGAGAAATGCAGACTTGATGTGTCGATACATGAAGTCAAGTGTCAATACTTGGGGACTAATGACTATATTTTTAAACGTTATATTAAAGTGGACACGCATTTAATGAAGCTCCAAAAATCTTCAACGGGTAAAATCAATTCAGGCTTTATATACAAGCCTCCAAATGCATTTACGGACAAGAGATATAATATTCATTGATTGATTGAGATGAAAAATCTAAAAATTCTCTTTATCTTCACGTTGGCAGTTAGTGAGCTATTCAATTCCCATTTACTCGTCTTAGAGAGTTTGTATTTTGTTTGTATATCTTTCATATACTTGTAAGTGAGAGTTGGAGTGTTCTCTTGTAAAAGAAAAATACTTGTAAGTTGAAATGGATCTTGGACAAAACCACTTAGTAGCTGGAAGAACTTGGGAAGAAGTTCTTGTGTAAAAGTGAGCTGAGCAATTTGGAAATCAGCATCCACTTTGTAATTGGAGATTGCATAGTGAAGGAAGAGTTCAAGAGGATCTTAGGGTGAGGATGTAGACCAAAAATTGTAGTTGAACCTCGATAATTCTTGGTATGCTTTCTTGTGCTTTGTTTTTATTTCATTATTGTTTACATTGCATTGCATACATCTTAAACTATTGTTCCATTAATTAGATTAGTTATAATTAATCTTAATTGCTTTAATTTTTTTAAACCCAATTCACCCCCCTCTTGGGTTGCCTTTTAGGCCAACATTATTTTCAAAAATGGCTTAAATATTTTCAAAGGTTTCCATACAATATATTTTCTTAAAAACCCTCTCTTAAGGAAGTTTTTAATTTTTTTTCAAAAACCCTAAGTGTAATCTTTAGATTGTGCTTAGTTTAGGTGACCTAACTCGCCTTAATCAAGTTAGGTGGCGACTCCAAATCTTTTTTAAAAGCCCTTAATCAAATCAGTTTTCAATTCAAACCTAGTCATAGTCGTTCTTTTAGGAGGATGAGTTCTAACGAGAGAGTACTGTGTTTTTCTCACTTGTTTTTCTCGAGTGCAGAAAATCAGTGCACGACAATATGCTCTACGGTTGCTGTTACATAGATCTTCCGTACCAGAAATGCTAAAATTGGAAAAATGACAAAAATGCCCTTTTCTAAAAAAATGCTCATTTTCTCCAAAATAGCCTTGGCTTCAGTTCTGTGTTTGTGGACATATGCTCTACAGTCATTGTTAGCCGGAACATCTATACTAGAAATATTAAACTACTATGTGGATTAAGCTAGCCTTTTCAAAAGTCATACAAATCAGCCAAAATTGCATAAAATTGAGAAACATAGCTTTTAAAAAATGTAACTTCATACCATTCAACAATCATGCATTTGACATCATAATCTTATTATAGCCCCTTTGTTAAAGCCGAGATGCTCTGTGGCACAAGCCTCTTCCTATTTCAAACCAGTTTGAACTACGTTTGGTTTGATCCCTGCATATTTTGGGTACGTTGGCAGTCTAGGTTCTCTTTTTAGGCTTAATCATCAATCCCCCAACAGGTGGGGAACATCACACTAAGTCAAAATTCTATCCATGATCTCCAGGCCATCAAGACTAGTTGAATTACATTCAACTTGATTACTGCCATAACAGGATATGTAGGCAGTTTGGGTTCTCTTCCCAGGCTGAGTCGCTTTTCCCGGAGTAAGTAGGGACTCTACCATTTTAAGCTGAAGTTCTATTCATAAACTTCAGGCCACTAAGTTAGTCGAAACTACATCCAACCTGATTCCTACAAGTTAGGATGTGTATGCAGTATGGGTTCTCTTCCCAGGCTTGGTCACCCTTTTCCCTAATAAACGGGAAACCATCAATGAACATTTCACCAAGGAGCGGGAAACCATTTACAGCTATTTGCTCGAAGGACGGGAAACCATGTCCAACATAGTGGGCTTAAATAGCCATGTTATTTAAAGTCAGCCCAATCTACGTTTGGCCTGATTCCTACACAGCTAGGATACTTAGGCAGTTTGAATTCTCTTTTTAGGCTCAGTTAAAACTCATCATAAGCATTAGCATGTTTTGTTCCTTAAGTGGAATAACATTTCAAAACTTTCTCCAGAGGAGAGATGAAACTTTCAAAGTCGGGTATATGCCCTTTTCAAAACAATAGCATTTCATACATATTACGTTTGTAAGTAGCATAGCAGTTATGTTCCTAGCATTTGTGCATTTACTACACATGTACAGCACACAGTATACATAGATAATCAAAATCATTCTTAACTAAATACAATTGATATGATGCATGTATACAAGCATGATAATGAGATGATGAATTTGATAAACACTAGAAAAGAGGTTTCTAAAGTGGGGGTGATGCCAATTTTGGGCGGGGTTGGGTATTTATATTTGTATCACATATGCTTTCAAACACTTAATAGGATCCCCAAACCTAGACCTAATTAAGCATAACAACATGGAGTCAAACCATCTAGTGCCTTTCAAAACTAGCACAAATGCCTTTTCAAACCGATTAGAACTTTTCCTAAATTGTATATCATGTTTTCTACATTAAAACCATGTTTTTAACCTCTAGATTCATGTTTGCAAAAACACACTTTTTGGTGTCTTGGCATACGTTAATTGTTAGGTGGTGACTCTGAAATTTTTTGAAAATTAATGGTCATTTTCGAATAAAAACCAACCATACGAGCCAGGACAAAGACCCCCATACGGTTCGGAGATAATAAGATATCCAAGTCAAATGTAAGACCCTATTCTGGGCCTCGTTTCATTCATGAGATATTTAGGTGGTCCAAAATCCTGTTGCGACATGCTGTTCTTAGAGGTGCCTCCATAGTTCATACTTCTCAAGGATATGAGGTTTGGCTAGATGTTTAGATGGCAAGATTATAGCTCGGGATGCTGGGGCTAACTCCGTTGGCTGAAAGGAGTAGTTTGAAGGCCGTTTAGCAGATATTGGGAATGGACAGTGGACAGTTTACAACTTATGTCGAGGAGTGCTAATGGACAGTTTTTGGCTCATGTCGAGGAGTGCTGATGGATACTTTCTAACTCATGTCGAGGTGGGCTACATGACAGTTTAGGACTCATATTGAGGAGCGAGCATGGATAGTTTTGTCTCTTATTCAGGAGGAGCATAGATAGTTTAATTTCTTATTCGGGAGGAGCATAGATAGTTTAATTTCTTATTCGGGAGGAGCATAGTTAGTTTAATTTCTTATTCAGGAGTGTCATAGATAGTTTAGGCTCTTATCTAGGAGCTGTAGTGCTTGCTGGCTAAGTTGTAGAAGATGGAGTCAGGGAATTACTGTGATGATGACTGGATGATATGGTTTGCTGAATGGACTTCTTGTAAATCAAGCTGCATTGGAGGTTTTGGGTTTTTGATTAGCCTCAGTTGGTTATGTTTTGAATGGCTGGATGCTATACTTTTTTGGGCTGCGAAATCAGAGTGTTATGTTCGAGGACACCTTTAGATCTTACGAAAGCTTTAGGAAGATGCCCCTTGAACTTGTGCCTATCTCAGTATTTGGTTAGCCAATACCAAGATATTACAAACTAATCTTAATAAATGACTTAAAATATTCATGGTTCTTGCTTTATCATGCTAAGTTTAGAAATTTGTTACCAAAGTAGGTTTTTCATAGGTTGGCATCTCTTGACCCATTGTTGAGGCGTGAGAGGTTTTTTCACTTTGCTAAGACTGTCTTGTTACTACTACTTGGATTGTTGATCAAAAAATTTGACTCTTGAAGTTTTTGAGTCATTGAAATGGGTGTGGCTTTAAGAGTCAATGTAGGGATGCAACTTTAGGAGTTATTGAGTTGGAAGTGACTTTCGGAGTCACTGTAGAGTTTTATCTTTATGAGTCATAGGATTGGAGGTGACTTTTGGAGTCTTTGTGGAGATTCAACTTTATGAGTTGCTAGATTGGCTGTGACTTTAGGAGTTATTGCAAAGATTTGACTTTATGAGTCATTGGATTGGACATGACTTTAAAAGTCATTGGAGAGATGCGACTATAAGAGTCGTTGAGTAGGACATGACTTTAAAAGTCATTAAAGAGATGAGACTTTAAGAGTTGCTGAGCAAGACATGACTCTAAAAGTCATTGTAGAGATGCAACTTTATGAGTCGTTGAGCTAGAGATGACTATCAAAATTATTGCAAAACTGAGTTAGCACTTGCAGGTTTTAACAAAAATGACTTAGCAAATTCACTAGAAGATGTAGCTATCATGCTGATGGATTGAAGGTGACTTAAGAAAGCCCCTTTGAAGATGCAAATCAAAGTGATTTATGCGGGTCATTGGAAGGATGCAACTCTATGGGTCGTCTTTCCAGAAGGCTTACAGCTATGATAGACTGACTCGCTCCAAAAAAGTGCTCGAGATATGATCCCAAGTGCTGGATGTGCAAAGCAGTAGATACCTAATAAGTCTGTGATCAAACCACAAGTGTGAAAAAGTGTATAGAACTCGCTCTGAAACTCAACAATTTAGAAAAACTCATTAAAAAGTAAAAGAAAAATAGAATCTTAACCGTGTTTGTTGTTAGAGAAAACTAGAATTGAAGTTGAATGTAATAATAAAGAGAATAGTCTTGGCTATGAATGATTCAATTGTTAGGTTAATGTGCAGTTGATCAATGGATGTTTGACTCAATTCAATAACTATGAGAATGTTATTGAATCAGAAGATTTATCAATAAAAACAATTTGGAATCTTGATGATTGTTTGAGAATTTATAAAAAATTATTTTTCAAAGTATTCTTATTGGGGATCTAAGCAACTGATATCCCAAAATCTAATTTGTGTATAATGGCTCAAAGATTTGATTAAGAGATCTTGATTTCTAAGGAGAGTTCTCAAGAACACATAAAGATTCATAAAAAAAGATAGAAACGTTAAAACTCGTGGATTACCTTGATCAATCACATGAAAACCTTCAATCTTCACATTCCCATACCAAGAGATGATAGCTACTTGAAGTCATGAAGTAACTTGAATGGAAGTCATAAAGATTGTGTTTGATTACAAGATATTAAAAGAGCAATGAAAACCTAGCTAATCGTCCCAAGAAAACTGTAAAATAAAGCTTAGAAAAGTTATCCCCCGAGTTAGGGTTGTATTACACTTAAATAGGTTAAGGAAACTAAGAGAAAAGTAAAAAATGCAGGCTACCGTTCGAACCCCTCTTGTTAGTCGTTTGAATGCTTGCTTTTCTCCCTAGGCCATTTGAACCCCTCTAAGTGCCGTTTGAATGCCTACTTTTTAGTCCCTGGCCGTTCGAACCCTTCTTAGGGCTGTTTGAACGCTCTATAGTTTTGTAAATTTTTGTCACTCAGTTTTAACCACTTTAGAAGCTGATTCAGCCAATGTCCATTAGAGGAAAAATTGTAGATCTTGAAGTTTTATTTCTAATGCTACAAGAATCAACTCAATCAGACATCAGAGGAAGAAGTTATGGCCAATTCCCTGAGACAACATCAAATTTCTATCTTCGATTTGATCACTTTGATTCCGCCTTGATCATTTTGGCTCCCTTTTGTCTTTATTAGCTTCCATAACCTACAAAACATAATCAAATATATGGCTAACTAAAATAAAGCAACAAATACTATTATAGCTCTAAGAAAGTGCTAATTTAAGGTTTATGCTTACACTTTCATAGTGCAATAACACCCTTTCAACTTGCCTTTTGTTAGACCCTAGAAAACTAATAAAATCAAAAGATAATCTCCACTTTCGTAGGAGTCATGAATGCATTTGGCATATGTATCAAGCCTTTAAACCCCTAGGCTACCCCTAGTGGACGAGTATAGTCTCGTGAAGGTTTCTAGTGATGGTACCCACAAACATCACAACCTTCCTGCACTCAAAAGTAGTTAGAACAATTAATGTTGTACATGAATCAAAATGAATCACTAACTCCCAACTCATCTTAAACTCTAACATAGAAGTTGGAACAAACCTCAAATAACATAGAAGGGATTCAGTACAAGTGTATGAACATCAAAACACCATATATTAAACAAATGAAATTAAGAAATCATAACCTTAAAGCTTTGATTCAAATACTCATCGGGCATACACTCATAAAAAATAGAAACACATGGTACTCACATTGGAAAATGCATCATTAAGAGTAAATGCAAAGGAAAACAAGAGAACAATCTGATTATAAAACCAATAAAATGAAAGTATATCTGACTTAGCATAACTTCATGAAATAATATCTAATGTAAAAATTGATCAAGCATTCAAAAGTATATGAACTCAACTCAACAACTTAAAAACACCAGTTATGCGCACTTTGGATCAACAAGGACTTTCAAGGTGAAAAGGGTAAATGACTCAAAACATGCATGATTAAGACATGCAATGATATATAGGTACACACTTTCAATTCCCCAATTTCATTCGATGTTTGTTTTTCTTTCTTTTTCCTTCTCGTTTTTTTTTCTTTCTTTTTCAACATCTAGCCTCTCTATTTTTCTATTTTTCTTGCACTTTCTTTCTTTTGCTTTCTTACTATTCTCTTCTTCATAATCACATCACAAACATATCACCCTTCTTTACTTTTCAAATCAACTTTTAGCAAGTGAAGATACTTGTATTTTCATATTAGGAGAATACGTTGGTGTAAAAGAAGCAAAAATCAATCAAATGAAGGCTCAAAATGGTTTCAAGGGAATGATTTTAACAAGAAAATCTGTGGCTCAAAATCAGAAAGATGTCCCAGTCTTATTTCCGAAAGTGTATAAAAACTCAATCCAATAGAGTTCATAACTTCCAAACACTCAAAACAGTTTAACATATGAATCAAATCAAGACTAATGAAGCTCTTGAATGAAAGAGACATGAAATAATTTATCCAGAGTAAATGTAAACACTCAGAAAAGTGTTATGACTTTAAAGCTCACAAGGTAAAAATCTCCACTCACTCAAAGGATTTGAATTACTCAAAATCTAAGGTTAAAATATAGTGTAATGATGATGCAAACAAATGTCATTCTCCTAACCCATGTATCTCAAATAAAGTCTAATAGTTATTTTAGGGTTAAAAGAACGACTTGGGAAATAATCACGCATTCAACACCCTACACTAGCATTAAACATTTCATTTCTCAAGATTGCATTCAAATATGATCTATAGGCATCCATACGCTAAAAACTCTTCATAGACATGATAATTTAAAATGATATGATAAGCTGTGCAACAATAAAACTCCAACCAAAAAATAAGGTGGATGAGAGTAAACAACTGTCGCGAATCTCATTGTAACTCAAGAAGAATATGTCAATAAAACTTGTATGTTCAATCACTAGGCAAGCATCGGAGCATAGTACTCCTAATAATCCACTCAATCCAAGAATACTCGTGTACTTCATCACAACTATTTAGAATATCCGTCAATATATAATGATTAAATCTATAAAATGTTCAATTTGCAATTTTTTCAAAGGAAAAGTCATTTTTAAGGAAAAAAACAAAAAACAAAAAACAAAATAAAACAAAAAATACCAACTACCACTAATTCTCCCCCCAACTAAAAGATGTAATATCCTCTATGCATAAAAACAAAGAGAACAAACAAAGAAGCTTGAAAAAGAGGGAAAAGAAACCGGGTGAGACAATACCCCCTTCCCCCAACTCAGGAGAAACTCTAAAAATAAATCAAAAGCCTAGAAATTAACAAAGCTAACTACTAAACAAAGAACCCACTTAATGTACACTAAGCAGATTGCTTGCCTTCAATCAAATGGCGGTTCGAAATAAGGGGTCCACTGACCCAGTTGTATGCATTATCCTACCTTTACCCCCTTACTTACTATGTTGGTACACTCGATGCGATTAAAGTCTAACCAGTTGTAAAACTCATTTTTTAATGGTGCTCACTCTAAAGGATCTTTGACGTGCTCTCTCTCAAAATGGTCTTGCACTAAAGTGTCAATAAAACTTATTTCCCTTATATCTTCACACTCAACCAGATGCTTGCACATATTAATAATGTTTAACTCAGCAGTCAAATTACCAAAAGAAAGTTTCAGGACCCCATTCCTACAATTGGTAAGGGCATTAGATGTAGCTTGAAGGGTCTACCTAATATGATTGGAATTGGAGCTTGAGCACTAGGGCTCATTATGGGCTGACTATCAATCACAATGAAATCCATAGGAAAATACAACTTATCAACTTGGATGAGTACATCCTCCACCACAGCTCAAGGAACCCAAATAGGCCTATCAACTAACTGGACGGTAACTTTTGTAGGGCGCAACTCTCCCAACCCTAACTGCTGATACTCAGAATAAGGAAGCAAGTTTACACTCGCCCCCAAGTCAAGTAAAGCTTAATCTATACGATGGTTTCCTATGACACATGAAATTGTAGGACACCCAGGGTCCTTATACTTTGGTGGGGTATTAAACTGTAAGATCGCACTTGCTTAGTTAGCTAAAAAAAAACTTTTCCTTCACATTCAGTTTCTTTTTAATAGTGCACAAGTTTTTCAGAAACTTGGCATACGGGGGAATTTTCTTAATAGTATCAAGAAGAGGTATGTTGATTTTCACTTGCTTAAATACCTTATAGATATAAAAATGCTGAAGTTTGTGTTTAGATTTAGTCAATCTATAAGGGAATGGAGCATGTGATAACACCTCTATTTCGTTGTCCTTAGGCTTGTCTACTTTATTGTCTTATTTCTTCCCACTTCCTACTCTTATGGGTTTTTCCTCTCTCTTTCTAACCTCCCCACTAACCTTATCTTCACTTACCCTAAAAAGATCTCCCTTAGACTTAGACTCTTTAGGAGGTATAGTTTCATCAATAATTTTTTCACTTCTAAGAGTGGTGATTTACTAGACCTGTTCATGATTAGGAGGAAAATTGGAACTAGTGTCACTCATGTTAGCTTGACTAGTTGGGTTAGGCTGAGGGTGGGTAGGAAATTTGCCCTTTTCTTAAATGATTAAAGTTTGAGTCAATAAGATCATCTAACCCTTTATCTCTTGCAATGTCCTATCTACCCTTGGATTTACACTCATTTGAGAGTGCATGAACTATTAAAGGTTATCCTCTAGAGACCTCTTAGGAGGAGGTGTTGTGCCCTGATTTTTCGCACTTGAGAAAACACACAAGAAGAGAAAAATACAGTACTCTCTAGTTAGAATTCATTCTCTTAGAAGGACGAGTGCGACTATGTTTGAATTGGAAATTGATTTGAAGAAGGGCTTTTGGAAAAAAGATTTGGAGTCACTACCTAACTTGATTAAGGTGAGTTAGGTCAGCTAAAACTAAGTGCAATATGAAGATTAAACTTAGAGTTTTTAAAAAAGGTTTTGAAAACTTTCTCAAGAGAGGGCTTTTAAGAAAACAAGTTGTTTGGTAACCTTTGAAAAGATTTAAGTCCTTTTTGAAAACAGTGATTCTAGGTTCGAAGGTTGCTTACGTATAGGGAAGATACACTAGGCTATCATCCTATCCCGCCGTTGTGGTACCTACATGTCTATTCACCCTAGGTTCACTTGTTTAGAATCTTCGATCATCCATTGTCCAATTATATCTACTTTGAAAGGAATTTTGAAAAGAGTTTTAATATGATGCATGATATACAAGTAAAATAAAAATATTTGATTTTTAAAATAACTTTGAAGAAAAGGATTTGAAGCTTGAAAAAGACTACAGAAATTAAAGAACTAGAAATAGATTATGGAATTGAAAATTTGAAAAAATTTGTGACCGCACCCATGAGAGTTGCCTACGTATCTCTTTGTTGAGAATTAGGTCAGTCGTAGTTCAGACTCAGGGTTCGATTGAAAATAGACACTTTGGGGTCTTGTTTGATTTGAAAAGACACTTTGAGGCCTTTGGAAAGTTTGACTTGAAAGGGTTTGATTTGAGGTTTGATTGGAAATGGAGATTGAACTTTGTTCTGGAGTCAAACTTAGAATTAACTTTGATTTGAAAAGCATAAGGATTTGAAATTGATTTTCGATGGAAAAAGATTGAACTTTGAAGAAGAACTTGAACTTGATTTGGAAAGATTGAATTGAGATTTTAAAAACATCTTGACCTAGATTGAAGTTTGAAAATCATCTTGGTTTATAAAATGGTTGAAGCTTCCTAACTTAGGATTAGGGTTGAACTAGGGTTTAGACCTCCTAGGATTTAGGTAACCTAGGGTTGAAGCATCTAATTGAATTGGAAAACTTAATTTGAACTTGAGAGGTTTGATTTTAGAAAGTGGGATTTTAGAAAAGATTTGATTTGATTAAGAAATACTTGATTTAGAAAAGACTTGTAAAGATTTGACTTGAATATTTGATTTGAAGAAATTTAGAAAGTTAAGATTTAGGAAAGATTGAATTTTGGAAAGTTTTAAATTAGGAAAGTTTCGAAATAGAAAAGTTCCATTTTAGGAAAGTTTCATATTAGGAAAGTTTTCAAATTAGGAAAGTTTTCATTTTAACAAAGATTTGATTTTGAAAAGATTTGGATTAGGAAAGTTTCATTTAAGAAAGGTTCAAACTTAGAAAGATTTAAAACTTGGAAATAAGATTTGAAAGTTTGAGATTAGGAAGGGTTTGAAAGTTTGAAAAGATTTGATAAGTTAAATTTAAAAAGTTGAGATTTTGAAAGGTTTGAAAGTTTGAAATTAAGAAAGATTAAAATTAGAAAAGATTAGAATTAGGAAAGATTTGATTTATATTTCCTAAAGTTGAAGATTAGATTTTATTTCCGAAAATAGATGATTTGATTTTGGTTCCAAAATTGGAGGATTTGATTTGGAATGGAATTGGAAAGGTTGAGTTTTGCAAATCTTAGATTTGGAGATCTACGATTTGGTAGGAAAAGAGGTTTTGGAAACCTATGATTTAATGTAGAAAATAGTTTTGGAAACCTATGATTTGAGGCAAAATAGGAAGTCATGATTTTAAGAAAGGAACTAGGGTTTCCTAACTATAGATTCTAAGGCTAGACTTGGACTTCAAGACAAAAGGTTTTTGGAAATAGATCTTTGAAAATAGTTTTTTGGAAGTAGATTTGCAAAACAATTTGGAAAGAGGTTTGAATATGTACTTTTACAAGTCTCTTAAATATCTCACTTTCCTAAAACGATTCTAACCATAAAAAAAATTAGAATCATTCTAGGGCTGTGATTTTGAAAATAACATGGATTTGAAATATGGACCATAATGATCATATTAAATATAACACTTTCCTAAAACAACCCTAACTATAGAATGACTAGAATCATCTTAAGATTGTGGCTTTGATGAAAAACAATTTAGAGTTTACACCAAAAAATTTGGACCTTGATGGTTGTATTGAATGTAACACTTTCCTGAAACAACTCTAACCAAGGAATGGCTAGAATCACTCTAGGAATATGATTTTGAAAATAAGTTTGAAGAAGGAGATTTTGAATGCAAGTTTTGAAAGAGAGTTTTGATGCAAGTTTGAAAACAATTTTGAAAGCAATTTTGAATGAATGTACGAATATGACATCCATAATGCAATAGGGTTGTGAACATACAAGGCTAGACTTCACCACATAATCAAGGGGGCCGGAACCTTACCATCAAACGTTGAATTTGAAGAAAGCCCCCAGCACGGTGACCTTCAACAATTCTTCCTAGGCATGGACTGGGGGTCCCTTATTTCAAGCATGCAAGAAAGGGAGGTAGAAGATGTGGATTAAAATAGAAGAAAGCCAAAATGGGTTAAGAGGGAGAACAGAGAGGGGGGATTACATAAAAATAAATAGAAAACCAACCTCATATTTTCTTGCTTTGATTGCTCGATTTGCTTTACTTTTCTTGAATCTTGAGAGATTTGAAGTTGTAGCACTTGAGTCTTCAATGGATGTTTTGAGACTTGTGTTTGAGTGTATATGATGTATAGAGGCTAGGACTTGAAGAGACTTGAGAGAATTAGAATTTGGGGAGACTTCAAACTTTGATTTCAGAGAGACAAAGTTTCTGGACTGAGTTTGCGGACCCTTTTTTATGTAGAGGGAGGGTTTGTATTTATATGCAATTGAAAACACCTTGGCGCCTATTGCAGTGGTGCTAGGGCAAAAATTCCACTAGCGCCTGGCCATTTATTGGCTTCGTGCCACTGCTAGTGGCACCAGCCACTTAGGAAAGTTTTTAAGGCTGCAAGAAACGTATCTTTCAAATCTTGGGATGCAAGGCAAAAGATTTGGGGGCCTGTCCTAGTGATTACCAGGTAATTTTTTGCTTGGCTCCACTAGGAGTGACTTCAGAAAGTCCGGGAATGATCTGGAAGGTTCTGAATAACCAATCTTGGCCGAGAATGGATGGGAACCCTTGAGAGAGTGTCTCAGAGATAACTAGCTTGAGAAGTCATGCTAGAATAGTTGAGAAGGTCGACCGGCCGCCCACCAGGCGCAAAACGGTCAATTTAACCGAGAAATTCCATAATGGACTTGAAGTGACCCTTGAGAAGGTTTGAAGGTTGGAAACACTATTGAGAGTTCTCTGAGCGGTTGTTGGTTTGATACCTAGAGCCGGTGTGGTTGAAAAAGGTGACCAACCCACTAGGGGTAAAACTATCATTTTGCACTAGTTTTGCTAGAATAGACTCGAAATGATCCAGAAAGGTATTAGAAGATTAAGAATACTATTTGAAGCATCCTCGGGAGGTTACCGGTTTGATACTTAGAGTCAGTATGGTTCTCGGAGGTGATCGGATGCCTAGGGACAAAATGGTTATTTTGATTGAATGGTCTCGGAATTGGTCCGAAACCGACTAGAAGGCACTTGGATGTGCAAGATTATTTTTGGGATAATTTTGGAATGGTGGACTTACCACTCTGAGGATTTAGGTATTTTCTCAAGAAGAATGCCAAAAAAGGCCCAAGGAGCAGTTTGGTCGTTTTCCATCGGAGGGGGCTAGCAGGCACTGGTATTAACCTAAGTTTTGAGTGTTTCTGTTACTCTGATGGTATGTGATGAGTTGGTTTTCAAAGGTATCCCATCCTTCAATAAACGTGTCACAGCCAAGAGGCGCGTTCTGTCCCGTGACATAGGGGTTTTGTTGGTAATTTCCAATGTCGACCTGTTTACGAGTGTTTTTGCCACTCTAACAGTTACAATGTTTGTGAGTGTTTTCATCACTTTGACGATGTGCGTTTATTCTAGAAACTGCTTGATCTCAGAAAGTTGCTAGATGAACTTATCGTCTGAGAGATCAACTTTCTCGAAAACGTGCTAGATAACAGACATTCTACATTGGCAGGCTAGCAGGTGCCAGAAGTGAACCGTTCTACCATCTCTAGGACTTGGGTTCCGTCTCGGCCAACAGGTTTGAAGGGACTTATCATTCTAAGAAGTTTTCTCGATAAACGTGCCCAATTAGAAGGACTTACCATCTGAGGGATCAACTTTCTTGAAAGGCATATGAGATTGAGTTTGATTAGGCTAGACTAAAATTGAAACTAGAACTGAGGTTGAAAATAGGGACTTATTGTCTCTAGAAAGACGTACCAGCTGGAATTAGACAGAGCAATGCCCCAAGGGTATTTTAGTCATTTTGTCTCTATTAGACTCAATGGGGCAGCAAAGCGATTGATTGATTGGATTGATTCTGAAAAATTGATTTTGACTTGAATGTGTCTGTGTCGGTTAGACCAAAGATTGTCGAGCAAGCAAAAATGGGGGTGCTTACAGGAGGTTGATAGGACGTAGGTGCTTGGTATTACTATTGGGGTGGTTGTGCCTAATATTGTGGTGGTAGAGGAGCTTGATATTACTGAAGGACAGAAGTCCCCTCAGTTCTTCAACCAAAATTGAGGTGATTGCACCTCCCCGAATTATAAGTTAGTGCATATGGGTTTGTTAGCCCAAAAGGCAACCCAAGGGGGGGGGGTGAATTGGGTTTTTTAAAAATAATTACAATTAAGACTATTTAAAAAATAATCTAGGCAATGAAACAGTGATTCAAGATATATGAAATGTAACAAAGTCAAGCAAGCAATGAAAGCAAAACATAAAAAGAGACACCAAGAATTACTGAGGTTTAACCACAACTTGTGGTCTACATCCTCACCCCAAGATTCCTTTGAAGTCTTCTTTCACTATGCAATCTCCAATTACAAAGTAGAGGCTAGTTGAAGTGCCTAGCTCACTCTCCTTGAAGCTTACACCTAAGCTTCAATCCTACAAGAGTTTTGTCCAAGCTCTCTCAAACTTACAAGTGTTTTTCTTTTACAAGAGAACACTCAAACTCTCATTCACAAGTATATAAAGGATTTACAATTGAAGTACACACTCTCTAAGAAGAGTAGGTAAGAAAATGAATAGCTTACTAAATGCCAAGTATTGAAGACAAAGAGAATTTTCAGTAAGTGTAAGAATTGTCAACTCTTGATGATCAAAGGATGGAATAATCTTATATCTCTTGTCCATAAATGCATTTGGAGGCTTGTATATAAAGCCCTGAATTGATTTCACCCGTTGAAGGTAGTTGGAGCTTCATTAAATGCGCGCCCAGTTTAATGTAACTTTTAAAAATATAACCGTTAGTCCCTAAGTGTCGACACATGACTTCATGTGTCAACACATCATACCCATGTGTCGATACTTGATCATCCATTCTTCAAGCATTGGCCTTTGTCCTTATGTGTTGGCACATCAAATCCATATGTCAACACATCACCCAGAAATCTCTTCCATGCTTTCCTTGAGCAAGCTTAGCTTAAAAAACACTTCAAGTATTTCAAGAAATCTTCTCTGTCAGGTATAGTGATTTTTTAAAGCTTTCAATCTAGTGTGGTTATTCAATAAAGTCTTCAATTCAATTTAGATTTCTTCAAAAACTTTTCTTGAATTCTTCATAGAGTCTTTGCAAACATGATGAATTCTCCTTTTGAACACCTTCAATTTCTTCGAATTCATATCAACTTCATTGAGTCTTTATAGGCTTAATGAATTCTCCTTTTGAGCACCTTCAATCTCTTCGAATTCGCATCATTGGTTTGATATTTGGATATGTGTCATGACTCTGTTTTGGTGCATTGTTCGATCCTTGAATTGTTGTGCATCCATTTTGACATTCATTACACTTTAGGTGTAAAATATATTTTCTCATTGATCTGCACACTAATTAAATTAATTGGCAAACTAACATAAAGTTTAATTATCATCATAATCAAGGCATGGAGTCAAGAATCTGCCCCTTTTTGATGATGACAAAACCTTTGCAAAAATAGATATAAGAATAAATGAAATGAATAGAATCAGATTTAATACCATGAAAAAGCTCCCCCTTTGGTTTGCAACTGGTGCTTCCAAGAAAAATAGTTTTTCTTTTTGTTCTTTTATCAAAGACAATCCTCGAAGAGTTTTTGTTAAAAGATGTTTTATCAAAGCAAAGCAAGTATCAATTCATAACAATTCCAAAATTGAGTGGAGGGAGAATTTTCTTTTATCATATTACTCCCCCTAAGAACATGCTTCATTATTCTTTATTTCCATTCATCATTCAATCATTCAATGGATCATGTAATCATTAAGCAGTCCATTCTTCTCCTCATTTTATTATCATTATTCCATGCAATTCATTTTATTTTCATTGTTCATGTTACTCCATTGTTCATGTAAACCATTTTAGTTACTCCATTGTTCATGGAAACTTCTCTCCCTTTTTGTTAATTCATAAAAAAGATAAATAAAAGTTTATAACATAGACAGGTACAACACTAAAAAATCTAAAACAGAATAATGTTTATAACCAGGGCAGCAAGCATAACATTCAATCATCAAGGCCTCAAGCTAAAACAACAGGGTTATATTTCATCCACAAAAGTCATTACAAAAGATCAGTCAATGATCATTCACAAAATATTACAAAAGAAATTGTTTTTGAGGATGACATGCCGTCATTTAATAAAAATGCAGACAGATGCAAAAATGAAAATGCAAATGGGACAGAGAGAAAGAGGGGATATGGAGAGGAGATGTCAGTGGGGAGAGGCTGTTGTGAGGGGGTTAGGACAAGGGGTTTTTCTTAGGTATTGGAGAACTTCTTGCCAGGTCTATTCCTCAGCCCATACTTGTGACCATACGTAAAAGGAGGAGCATCAGATTCAGTAGCAGATGAGTCACCCTCTTGGCCTTGCTCCTTTCCTTCTATTCCTTTTTTAGCTTGTTGTGCCTTTTCCTCCCCACCTTCTCCTTCTTCTTCAGCCTCCTTCTCTTTTTTTTTTTTTTTTCTCCTTTTTCTTCTCTTTCTTCTTCTCCTTCTTTGATATCTCCCTCATTTTCTTCATTTTTTTTCTTCTACTTCTTCTTCCTCTTCTTCCTCATCATCTTCTTCTTCCTCCATCATTTTTCCTCTCCCATGTCTCAACATTTTTACTTCCTTTTTCAATTTTCTTGCTTTTCTTTTCACAAAAAAAATTCTTGTGGTAGCTATATCTGTTTTTTTATTCAGTTTTTTGAGGGACTCCATTACCTGAGCCATGAATGCTTGTATTTCCCCTTCACTTCCTTCAAGTTTTTGATTTAAGCTTCTCTTGGTACTCCTTTGTCTAGAACTACTCCCAAAGGGAGTCTTTCCTTTGAAGCATTGCCTCCACCAGCTTTCTTAGGAGTCCACTTGTTGTTCATCAGAGTGTACCACATTCTCTTAAGAGTCTTTTTATTATATTCATCACTGATGGATTTAGGAGTTCTCTTTTTCTCATTGCTCAAATCAATATTGAAGTGCTTGAAAACTTTCGTTAAGAAAATACCATAGGGCAAACTAATTCTTGCAATAGTGGCCTTGTACATATGATCTAAGATAAATAAAGGTAAATCAATTCGAGAATCAGTAAGTTATGCCTACAAGAAAAACAACTCCTTCTCAGAAACATATTCATATTTTCCAGTTTTGGAGATAAAAATGGTGCAAGTAAAGTAATGAACCAACCTCAATTTAAGAGGCATATCATTGGCAATAGGTTTTATACACTCATCCACTTCCTTTCCATAAAGAACTTTCAATTGATCTTTCCGAGATATATTATCTCGATAGATCTCTCCACCCAACTTGATTTCAAGGATGTGCCTTATCACTGTTCTATCCAAAGTGAAACTAACACTTTTAACATAACTTATTGTAGATACATCACCATGCTCTCTTTTAGTATTGACATAAAAATGTGCCACTAAGTTAGGGTAAATATCATCCCTCAATGTAGTCATAGATTTCCAACCCAAATTGGTTAATTTTATACTTAACTCACTCTTGTAATGATCGAACAAATTATAATCCACCCATCGACCATTATAGACCTTTCTACGAGAGGAACTCGAATTGTACCTTTTTTGGGTTTTGTCCTCACTGAAATATAGTTCATTCCTTTTCAGGGCTGTTGAAGATGCCGAACCTCCCTTCTTACGTCTCTTTTTCTTCTTCCCTTTGTCTATGCTTGAATCCCCCTTTGATTTCTGCTTTTAGCCTTTTGGGACAGGGGACGTCGGTGTATTTAGGGCTTTTAAACTCTTCTTTGGTTTAGGGTTTGGTTTGTAGGTGCCATGGTGGGATCAATAAGGGTTGTGCGAAGTTGGGAAGGGTCGATTTGGGGTTTGTAACGCGTTTAAAGGTGAGATTGAGAGGGATGGTTGATTTGGTGCAAGGAGGGAACGAAATAGATATATATATATAGGGAAAGTTTGAATATCGTAGAGTTGGCTACTTTAAATATAAAGGCCCGACTCATGTGTCAACACATGAACTTGATGTGTTGACATATGAGTGTCAACAATTCATTTTGAACCCACTGTTATGATGTGTCGACACATGAAGCCAGAGTAGGTCAGGTTATGCCAGATAGGACATTTATGAACTCAGGGGTCGACTTTTGGTCCAAAGATGATAATGTGTACTTAACACGAGTATGCAATGAATTGTAAATGCATTTTATACAAATAATCAATCAATTTGAATGTATTTAAAACTCTAATAACATGAATGTCATTCAAATTTAACAATAATCAAGACATAGGATCACTTATTCCCAATTCTCGTCTTATCATACAAAATCGGTCCTCACTTAATGGTTTTGTAAAAATATCAACCAATTGCATATTTGTGCTCACAAAATCAAGTTCAATATCACCTTTTTGCACATGACCTCTTATGAAATGATATCTAATCTCAATGTGTTTTGTGTGAGAGTGTTGGATGGGATTCTTAGTTAAGTTTATAGCACTAGTGTCGTGCCTCGTTTTCGGTCGTCGGGCCTCCTCTCTTTTTCTTGGCCTAGGGGTGGGAATTTGGTATGGTGCTCTCTCGTTAAAACTCATCCTCCTAGAAGGACGAATGCAACGGGATTTGAATTTTTGAAATGGAATTGATTAGGGTTTTTTGAAAAGGTTTTTGGAGTCGCCATCTAACATATTTAAAGATGTGCTAGGTCATCTACACCAAGTAAAACCAGAGGGTTAAACTTAGGTTTTGGAAAATATTTTATTTTTGAAAAATGTCCTCATGAGAAGGTTTCAAAAGGTAGGGTTGCTTGTCAACCCTAAAAACATTGGCAAGCCCTATTGAAAATTAACTCCGGTTTTGGTTTTTGAAAGAAATTCTTAAGTTCGAATGTTGGTTACATGTAGGGAGATGTCTTAAAACTATCACCCTACCCCGCCTTTCTGGTACCTATATATCTAATCACTTTTTACTCACCTAATTACGACTCACCGGTTACCTATGTTTAATGCTATCTGCTTGGAAAACTTTTGAAAATAGAATTTCAAGAAGAGTTTAAAAGAGGGAGTGGAGTTTGAAAAATGGAATTGGAGATTTGAAAAAGGTTGTGACCGCACCCCATGAAGGGTTTGCCTACGTACCTCCTGAAAGAGGATCAGGTCAGTGGTAGTTCAGACAAGAGTCCGAAAGAGTTGAAATTTTGAATGGGTTCCTATTTCTAGAAAGTTTTCATTTTTAGAAAGTTTCCTCTTCAGGAAAGTTTGAGTTTGAAAGTGTTTCCTTTTTAGGAAGATTGGACTTTTGAAATGTTTCATTTTTAGGAAGATTGGACTTGAAAACGTTTCCTTTTCAGGAAGATTTGATTTGATTTTGAAATGTTTCCTTTTTAGGAAGATTGAGATTTGAAAAGATTTGATTTGGAAAGTGTTTCTATTTTAGGAAGATTGGATTTCTAAAAAGTTTCCTTTTCAAGAAGATTTAATTTGATTTCGAAATGTTTCCCTTTTAAGAAGATTGAGATTTGAGAAGATTTGATTTGATTTGAAAACATTTGATTTTGAAAAAGGCAGGTTTGGATTGTTTCCCAAATGGAACGAGTTAAATTAGGTTTAAATTTGAAAGATTTTAAAAGAAGTGATTTGAGGGATTTGAAATGAAAGGTTTTAATTTAGTTGATTTAAAGAAGGAAAGTTTGGAAAAGGGAAGTTTCGATTGATTTGGAAATTGAGGATTTTGTGTGTTTGAAAATGGTAGGATTTATGCTTAAAAATGGAAGGTTTCCAAGTTGGTAAAAATAAGATTTTCCTAGGATTGGACTTCTAGGGTTTAACAAAAATGAGAGTTGCGTAAATGGTTTGAAAATCGAGTCTTTTGAAAACATGTTTTAAGGCACGAGACCCTAATTTGGATTTTAGACATCCAAATGAATATCGCACCTTGCTTAAAGCCATTTTGGCCATTGAAAGGCTAGAATCGGTTTGGGCTTGTGGCTTTGAAAAGCAATAAAGGCACGAAGCCAAAAATGTAGATGTTTCGGGTCCTTTTGAAAGTCACACACTTCTCGAAACAACCCTAGTCATGAAAATACTAGGATTATTTTGAGACTGGGTTTATGAAAAGAAGCAAATGTAGGCTAATGGAAGCCATTTAAAATATCACACTTTTCTAGGAAAACCCTAACCATAAAAGGTTAGGATCCTCCTAGAATTGTGGTTTTAAGAAAACTACTTTAGAAAGTGGTTTTAAAGGGTAGAGAAATGACATGAATGCAAATGCAATTTGAATAGTAGTAGCATGAAAGATAATAGGTTTAAGTATCACCACATTGCAAGAGGGCCCTAAGGCCATGCCGTGAAGCAAGTGAAGGCCAAGAAAAAAGTCTTGATCGGTAATCTCCTCTTGTTTAGTGTCGACATAAACTTAACATCCTCTCGTTTCAAGCATGCAAAAAAGGGGGTGTTTAGAGATAGGGGATTTAAAAGGAGAAGAACCTAAGTGGGTTCGAAGGGAGAAGAGAAAGTGGGGGAGTACGAAAAAGTAAAATGAGGATTACCTTATCTTGTGGCTTCTTTTTTTTATGGAGGCTCGGACCTTTGAGTTGGGAAGGCTTTGGGCACTTTCGGGTAGCGAGGTGAACCTTCAGTAGAGCTCGAAAGCTAGGGCTTCAGGAGTTCAGACTCAGACTTGGCTGGAGGGACTTTGAGAGAGAGAGAGAGAGAGAGAGGGCTCCGAGAGTTATCTGGAATAGAGGGGGAGAGTTTCTGGAGAAGTTTTTTGACCCAAAACAGAGAGGGGGAAGGTTTGTATTTGTAGTGCAATTCTAGGGAGGTTGTGCGCCACTCTTAGTTGCGCATGGCCTAATCTTGGCCATGCGTCACTACGAGTGGCATAAAGAGGTTTAATATAGGCTTTAAAAAAGGCTGGATACATGGCTGGTTGATTCGTAATTGATTCTGGGGGGTTATGCGCCACTATTAGTGGCGCACGACTAAAGAATGATCATGCTTCATTCTAAGTGGAGTAGGGAGGTTTTGGTTCAAAAAAGGAAGGTGCCGAATGGCAGGGCCCAACCAGAAATGGAAAGGAATACTCTGGAAAGCATCCCAGAGGTTGCCGGTTTGATTCCCAGAGCCGGTATGTTTGAAGAGAGTGATTGGATGGCGGTCACCTCATCCTAGGAGTTCTAGGGTGGACCAAGATTGACCAGGGTTGATCGGGTTGACTAGAGTTGACTTGGGTGTTGCCGGTTTGATACCCAGAGCCAGTGTGGCTTCCTAAGGCATTTGGATGCCTAGGGGCAAAACAGTTATTTTGATCGGGAACTTCTGGGAAAGGACTGGAGTTGACTGGATGACACTGGACATGCTGGACCGTCTAAAGACGACTCTAGAAGGTGGTCTTACCATTTCGAGGACTTTGTACTTTCTCAAAATGTGCTAGGCCCGTTTGGGGGCAAAATGGTCATTATTTACCGGGATGAGCTAGCAGGCATCAGTGTTGACCGATCTGGACCTAGTTTGGACTTTTGTATGAGAAATTGGTACTTTCTTGGTGGATAGGCTTGATAGGGCTTACTGTGTTGAGGGATAAACTTTCTTGAAGGTTGTGCTAGACTGGGACAGTCTTTCGTTCTTGAGGGGTTTGTGCTTCCTCAAAAAACGTGCCGAACTTGGATGATCTTCCGTTCTTGAGGGGTTTATGCTTTCTCAAAGAACGTGCTAGATTAGTGAATATTCTACATTGGCGGGCTAGCAAGCACCAAAAGTGAACCGCTCTTCCATCTCGAGGACTTAGGTACTTTATGGAGATGAGTGTGAAAGGGGCTTTACATATCCGAGGAATAAACCTTCTCAGTGATTATGCCATACTGGATTGAATGGTCTTAACTTTAATGAGGGATCAACTTTCTCGAACGATGGGACAAATGGATTTGACTTTGGATTTGGATGGACTTATTATCTTATGAAAGACGTGCCGAGGCTGGATTGAATTGACTAATGCAACATGGGTATTTTGGTTATTTTGCCTCTATTAGGCCCAGCGGGCCCGCTCTCGCCCCCAGATTTTTCGCACTCGAGGAATACACACACAAGTGGGAAAAATGCTGTACTCTCTTGTTAGAACTCACCCTCCTAGAAGAATGAGTGCAACTAGGTTTGAATTGAAATTTTGATTTAAATAAAGGGTTTTTGAAAAAAGATTTGGAGTCGCCACCTAACTTGATTAAGGTGAGTTAGGTCACCTAAAAACCAAGAATAATCTGAAGACTACACTTAGGGTTTTGGAAAATGAATTGAAAATATCTCCTCAAGAGAGGGTTTTTAAAAAAACAGGTTGTTTGGCAACCTTTGGAAAACATTTAGCCCTTTTTTGAAAATAACTCCTTTTGGTGTTTGAAATCAGTGATCTAGGTTCGGAGGTTGGTTACGTGTAGGGAAGACGCACTAAGCCATCACCCTACCCCGCCCTTTCGGTACCTACATGTCAATCTACCCTAGATTCACCTATGAGAGTCTTTAACTAATTAATGTTCAATCCTATCCACTTTATAAAAACAATGTTTGAAAAGAAATGATTGTAAGCACCCCATTTTTGACCGCTCGACAGTCTACACTCCGTCTAGACTTGTTTTCAAGTCATTGTAGGCATATTCCTATCGAAACCAATTTTTGATCGCTCGGCGACTAGGTTTGAATTGAAAAATAGGTTTGAATAAAGGGCTTTTGAAAAAGATTCGGAGTCGCCACCTAACTTGATTAAGGTGAGTTAAGTCACCTAAAAACTAAGAATAATCCGAAGACTACACTTAGGGTTTTTGAAAAACGATTTTGAAAATATCTCCTCAAGATAGGGTTTTTTGGGAAAACCCTATCTCCTCAAGATAGGCTATCACCCTATCCCGCCCTTTCGGTACCTACATGTCAATCTACCCTAGATTCACCTATGAGAGTCTCCAATTAACTAATGGTCAATCCTATTCACTTTGAAAAACAACGTTTATAAACTAACATAATGCATGGTACGCAAGTGCAAAATAAGAGAGAATTGAAAAATAAATTTGGAAATAAATTTGAAAAGAATTTGATTTGAAAATAGATTTGAAGAGATAGAATTGAAATTGGAAAGTTTGAAAATTGGAAGTAAAAATTTGAAAATTGGAATTTTGAAAATAAATTGGAATTTGAGATTTGAAAATATGGAGACCACACCCATGAGGGTGGAATTGAAAGTTTGAAAAGTGTTATGATCGCACCTATGAAGGTTGCCTACGTATCCCTTTGGGGGAATCAGGTCAGTCGTAGTTCGGACCGGAGTCCGATTGAAAAGAGAAGAATTGATTTGAAGAAGGAGATTGAATTGGAAATTCAATTGGGAGATTGAGAGATTGAACTTTGAATAAATGATTGAAAATTGGAACTTGGAATTTTGGAGTTGAAAAGATTGAATTTTGATTTAAAAAGAGAGAACTTGGAAGAGAGATTTAGACTTATTTGGAAAGATGGAGGTTTAGGAAAGCTAGACTTAGGAAAAATTTGACTTGACTTGGAAGGTTTAAGAGATTAGGAAAGATTGAATTTAGAAAATGTTTGAATTAGGAAAGGTCCGATTTAGGAAAGTTTTGGAATTAGGAAAGTTTCAACTTAGGAAAGCTTTGAATTTGGAATGTTTCAACTTTAGGAAAGTTTTGAATTAAGAAAGTTTCGAATTAGGAAAGTTTTCAAATTAGGAAATTTTTTGAAATAGGAAAGTTTTGAAAATTGGAAAGTTTCGAGTTTAGAAAGTTGTCGAAAAAGGAAAGGTTTTAAGATTAGGAAAGTTCCCAAATTAGGAAAATTTTGAAAATCGGAAAGTTTTGAATTTAGAAAGGTTTTGAAAAAGGGAAGTTTTGAATTTAGAAATGTTTTGAAAAAGGGAAAGATTTGAAAGTTGGAAAGTTTAAGATTTAGAAAGTCTTAAAGTTTTCTAAAAAATCTTGAGTTTAGGAAAGGTTTGAGGTTAGGTTTGAAAAGTTAGGATTTGAAAAGAGGGTAGAATTAGGAAAGATTTTTATGTTCAAGTTTTTTGGAAACTTAAGGTTTAGGAAAGTGGAAGTTTAGGAAGGATTTGAATTAGGAAAGATTTGGATTTGAAAGGGATTGGTTTTGGTCTCTAAAAGAAAAGATTTGATTTTGTTTCCAAAAACGGAGGATAGGATCTAGTTTCCTAAACGGGGATATTTGATTTGGTTTCCTAAAGGGAAGATAGGATTTGGTAAAGATTTGGAAAGGGAGATTCTAGAAACCCTAGTTTTGAAAAATTATAGTTTTGACGTAGAAAATAGGTTTTGGAAACGTGTATAGATTGGATGTGAAAACAAGAGATTTTGGAAACTTAGGTTTGGGGCAAAGTTTGAAAATCATATTTTTGGAAAGAGAATTAGGGTTTCCTAATGGTTAGCTCTAGGGCTTGACTTGGACTCTAAGGAAAGAGTTTTTGGAAAGTGCGTTTTTTAAAACGAAGGTTTTCTATAAGGGAAATCCTAGGGAGGAGTTTTTGGAAAGTGAATTTTGGGGATGGAGTTTTTGGAAAAAAATTTTAAAGAGAAGGAGTTTTTGGAAAGTGTGTTTTTAGAAACGAAGATTTTAGAAGGAAAATCCTAGAGGAGAATTTCTAGAAGGGAGATTTTGGAAAGATTTTTGGAGAGAGCTTTTCTAGGAAGGTTTTTGGTAGAAGATTGTTGAAGAGAGTTTTTTGAAAAGATTTTTAGGGAACGTTTTTAGAAAGTGGATTTTGAGGAGAAAGAGTTTGGAAAGGAGTTGAAAAAAGGAGTTTTGAAAAATAGATTTTGAAAGGGAGTTTTTGAAAACAATTTTGGAGAGGAGAGTTTTAGGAAAGTATGTTGAAAAAGAGATTTTTAGGAAGAAAGACTTTTTGAAAAGAGAGTTTTTAGAAGGAGTAAAAACATCTCACTTTCCTAAAGCAATTGTAACCATAAGAGGGCTAGAACCACTTTAGGAAAGCGGTTTTGAAAAACAAAAAGATTTGAAATTATAGACCAAAAAGGTCACTTTTAATGTAACACTTTCCTAAAGCAACCCTAGCCATGGAAAGGCTAGAATCACCCTAGAATTGTGGTTTTGAAAACAAGTTTTTGAAAAGAGGATTTTGATGCAATTTTGAAAACGAGTTTGAAAATGATTTGAAAAACAACTTTGAAAACGGTTTTTGGAAGATGCAAGATTATGATATGCACAATGCAATTTTGGGGTCGTGAACATACAAGGCTAAGGCTTCACCACATAATCAAGGGGGCCGGATCCACGTGGTCTTTGGTTAGACTAGAAGAAAGCCCCCAACACGGTGACTCTCCAATAGCCCAATCCTACACATGGACCGGGAATCCCCTTGTTTCAAGCATGCAAAGAAAGGGGGGGAAAGAGATGGGGGATTAAAATAGAGAAAACCCAAGTGGGTTAGGAGAGAGAAGAGAGAGGGGGAAAGTACGAAAATTTAAATAGGGAGTCTACCTTGTATCTTGTTTATTTTGCGCGCCGTGCTGTCTTCAATCTTCGATCTTCGTCTTGATCTTCGTCTTCAATCTTCAAGAGTTGTCTTCAAGCTTCAAACTTCAAATTGCAACTCTTCAAGTCTTCGAAGGAGAGTTGAAGGTTAGTGTATGAGTGTATGGGGGGAGTGTATAAGTGTATAGGAGGCTAGGGTTTGTGTAGGGTGGCTAGAGTTTGGAGAACCTAAGGAAACTAGGGTTTTTGGAGGTACTCGAGCTCTGTATATCGAATTATATGATTTTTAGGTTGAGTTTGCAGACCCCTTTCACGTTGAATGAGGCTCTGTATTTATAGAGGTTGGACAAACCTGGCGCCTGTTGCAGTGGCGCCAGGGCAAAATTTCTCTTGGCACCACTAGGAGTGGCGCCAGCTAGTTAGGAAACTTTATAAGTTGGCAAGCAACGTATCTTTGACTAGATTTGGGCTCCTGTACTAGTGACTACCATGCAATTTTTAGCCTGGCTTCACTAGGAGTGACTCCGGAAAGTCTGGGAATGATTTGAAGGAGTCGGGAATGACCCGGAAGGCCGGAAAGGAGCAGGAACACTTAAAATAGTGTCCTGGAGGTATTTGATTTGAAAAGTGAGGATAAGATGTGTCGGAAAGGTTGACCGGGCCCTTAGGGGCAAAACGGTCAATCGGACTAGGAAGCTGCCGGGGCGAACCCGGACTGTCCCGGAAGAAGACTTGGGATCTGGAAACATTATTTAGAATGTTCCCAGAGGTTGTCGGTTTGATTTCCAGAGCCGGTGTGGACGGAAAAGGAGACCGGCCCACCAGGGGCAAAATGGTCATTTTGTACCGGGTTTGCCGGAACTGACTCAGAATGATCCGGAAAGGTAAAGGAAGGTTGAGAACACTATAAAAAGTAGTCTCAGGAGGTTACCGGTTTGATACCCAGAGCCGGTGTGGTTCCCGGGGCATTCGGATGCTTAGGGGCAAAATGGTCATCTTGTCCGAAAGTCTCGGAAAAGGTCCAAAGGACAGTTTGGTCATTTTTCACCAAAGTGGGTTAACAGACACTGGTGTTGACCTGGGTTTTGAGTGTTTCCGCCACTCTAACGGCGGTCGACGTGACACAGGGGTTTGTTGCCAATTCCCTATATCGACCTATTTGTGAGTATTTCCGTTACTCTAACGGTTTTCTGAGTAGTTTCGCTACTCGGATCGTCTCGAGGAATAAACTGTCATGAGAGAGGGATTGGAAAGGGGACTTACCGTCTCCGAAGAGACGTGCCTGGATTGGAACCGTCTCGAGGAATAAACTGTCTCAAGAGTGGGATTGGAAAGGGGACTTATCGTCTCCAAGGAGACGTGCCTGGATTGGAACCGTCTCGAGGAATAAACTGTCTCGAGAGTGGGATTGGAAAGGGGTCTTACCGTCTCCGAAGAGACGTGCTTGGATTGGAACCGTCTCGAGGAATAAACTGTCTCGAGAGTGGGATTGGAAAGGGGACTTATTGTCTCCGAAGAGACGTGCCTGGATTAGAACCGTCTCGAGGAATAAACTGTCTTGAGAGTGGGATTGGAAAGGGGTCTTACCATCTCCAAAGAGACGTGCCTAGATTGGAACCGTCTTGAGGAATAAACTGTCTCGAGAGTGGGATTAGAAAGGGGACTTATCGTCTCCAAAGAGACGTGCCTGGATTGGAACCGTCTCGAGGAATAAACTATCTCAAGAGTGGGATTGGAAAGGGGTCTTACCGTCTCCGAAGAGACGTGCCTGGATTGGAACCGTCTCGAGGAATAAACTGTCTCGAGAATGGGATGGGAAAGGGGACTTATCGTCTCCGAAAAGACGTGCCTAGATTGGAACCGTCTCGAGGAATAAACTGTCTCGAGAGTGGGATTGAAAAGGGGTCTTACCGTCTCTGAAGAGACGTGCCTGGATTGGAACCGTCTCAAGGAATAAACTGTCTCGAGAGTGGGATTGGAAAGGGGACTTATCGTCTCCAAAGAGACGTGCCTGGATTGGAACCGTCTCGAGGAATAAACTGTCTCGAGAGTGGGATTGGAAAGGGGTCTTACCGTCTCCGAAGAGATGTGCCTGGATTGAAGCCGTCTCGAGGAATAAACTGTCTCGAGAGAGGGATTGGAATTGGAAAGGAAAGGACAATGCCCCTAAGGGCATTTTGGTTATTTTGCCTCTATTTGGGCCTGACAGGCCTGCGAAGCAATGGAAAGACGAAATTTGGACCTAGAGAATTGGATTCGATAGGAATATGCCCACAATGACTTGAAAACAAGTCAGGACGGAGTGTAGACTGCCGAGCGGTCAAAAATGGGGTGCTTACACCCGCGAAGCAATTATTTGATTGGACTGGACTTAGAAAGGCGGTTTGGGCTTGAATGTACATGTACTGGCTTGAGTGTGTGTTCGGTCGGGCCAGAGATAGCCGAGTGGCCACAATGGGGTGCTAAAGCTGCCCCTCTGTTTTTGTCTTTGCTTGACAAAGACAGAAAACGATAAAGTAAGGACCCTATTTGGGTTGCAAGGCGATCAGAGGGACCGGAGTTGATGAACTTGGAAACTGATTTTTGAAGTTGAAGATGATTTTTGAAATGACTTTTTTTGACAAAAATATTGGAAAACCTTTGAAAGCATTTTGAAGTGGGGCTTTTGAAGGAAAAGCCTGGGAAACCAGACATTTGAATTGGATAGAAACTTTTTGAAGGGAAAGTTTTAAAAACTGGGAAATTGATTCAAAACAAACTTTTAAAGGAAAAAGTTTAGAAAACCTACAATTGAACTTTTCTTTTGCAAGGGGAGAAAGTCCAAGAAACCCCGTCATTTGACGGGAGATAAAAACTTTTGGAGGAAAAGTTTTAAGAAACCGATAGGATTGATTTTGAATATAAAACTTTTGAGGAAAAAGTTTGAAACTAGAATTTGATTTTTTCAGATAAACTTTTGAAGGATAAAGTTTGAAACCGAAATTTGATTTTTTGAAGTAAACTTTTGAAGGAAAATGTTTGAAACCAGGAACTTGATTTTTTAAGATAAACTTTTGAAGGATAAAGTTTGAAATCGGGAACTTTTTGAGGATAAAAGTTTAGAAAACTGGGAATGATTTTTAGAAGGAAAGAGTTTAGAAATCGAAATTGATTTGAAACTTGGAATCTACACTTTTGAATTCATTTTGACTCAAGACTTTTTTTTTTTTTTAAATGCAAAACGTTTAGGAAATTCGTTTTGACTTGACACTTGAACTTTTTGAAGACAAAATGTATAGAAAAGTTATCTCGAACCGAAAATCTGTTTGGCAGAATGATACTCCTCTAGGGAGGTCCAAGGTCGATGTATGGAATCTAATACTTCTTGAACCGACACTCTGTCTGGTGGAATGATACTCCTCTGGGAAAATCTAAGGTTGATGTCTTCTTGAACTAACACTCTATCTGGTAGAATAATACTCCTCTAAGGGAGACAAAGGTTGATTAGGGAGGTCGAGGGTGGGTCATTGCCCCATTCTCTATTTCTTGTCAGCCATGGAGGGCAGGATTATGGCTCAGGCTACCAGAATCGACTCAATTGGCTGGGGGGAGCAGTTTGCCCCAGTTGGGTTGTACTCTAGATGGTTGGATGCTTATGGACAACGGGATGTTCTGGATAGCTAGACGCTCTGGATAGTTGAATGCTCTAGACGGTTAGATATTGAACTTTATCAGGTTGAGACAACAGGATGCTAGGCTTGAGGACACCTTGGGACCTGAGAAAGCTTAGGGAGATGCCCCTTGAAATTGTACCTATCTCAGTGTCTCATTAGCAAATATCAAGGTATAATAGAGTAATCTTAATAAATGACTTATGACATTCATACTTATCATTTTGCCATGCTGAGTTTAGAAATCTGTTACCAATGCAGGTTTGCTATAGGTTGGCACCCCGTGACCCATTTGTTGAGGCGTGAGACTTTACTGCTTCGTTAAGGCCATCTTGGATTGTTGATAAGGAGAATTGATCATTTTTCTTTTCTCTTATTTATTTATTTATTTATTTTTATTTTTCTCTCATTTAAACCATTTTTGCCACCTGTGCCCTTGCGGGTTTTCACAGACGCCGACTCTATCATTGTTGCACGTCAGCACTCATTTTTAGCCTTTCACTGTGTTGGTAGTTTTGTATCATGCCATGATCCTACTCTTTTACCCATAGCACCCAAGAGGGTTTTCATTATGTCCTCAGGCCATGCCTTTTCTTGTGGTTTCTCTTGTTGATGCCGATGAAGAAGACTCCTTGCCTATTGTTGACTGAAGTTGTTACTTTGGTTGAAGACTGTTGATGTTGCTTTTGACAGGGGTGCAATGGAACAATTGCTGAGTTGGGATAGTTGTCTTCTTAGAACTCCTTCTGCTGGATAGAGCACTTTCTAATGTAACCATCTTACTTTGAAGAGTAATGACAGTAATGACCAATCCGAAAGGTCTTGTTTGGATTGTAACGTGAGCTAGGTGTTGGGTTTTTGAAAGAATAGGATAGAAGGCTCAAACCTGTCATTCTACTTGACTTTGATTCCCACGATCACTCTTAACAGTTTCATCTCTTTTGCTACCCTTTGCTTTCATGACTAATGTTAAGGTCGTTTATTTGATGACTTTGACCTTGGCATTGCTAAATTTTTCCTATTTATTTTTTTACCACTTATCTAGCGAAAAATTGCCAGACTATTCCTATTTTTTTTGCCACTTATTGGCAGAAAACACCATTCATAAAGCTATTTCTTTTCCTTTTTTTTTTGCCTCTATGCTTTGGGTTTCGACCCATTGTGGGTGGTGATCAACAGGCTTGTTATATGATGGAAATGTGACTGGCTCAAAAGGGCTTTTGCAAGGGTTTTGTTTAACTATATGGAAGAGGAATTGAGGGTCTCTCTTCATTTCAAACATTGCTACCATTGCTCTATCAGAGTTTTCAATTACACATAGTAGTGCTTTACCTAATCTGAGTTAATGGGTGCTAGGAAAACTTTCCTATCCGTCTCTGCCAAGATCAATGACTTTGAGTTTCATTGTTGGGAGTGAACTTTGCTTCTAGCTTTCTGCTAGGCTGGAGAGGTCTTTTTGGTGACGAAGTCTCCTGTTGAGGTTTGATTTTTCAACTGAAGGATATGGAGATGCATCTTTTATTGTAATGGGCATAGTAGATGACATGTTGTTCTCTAGGAGGCAAGGTTGCTCATATCGCTTCTGTGATTTGAGTTTCCTTGAGGATTTAGAGAGATGGGGTTCTTTCTTTAACCAACAGAACTGCCTTATTGCAATAGATCAATGAGGGTAGTGTTGCCCTAGTTGAGACCCTGACTGGGACTTTGTGAAAGGGTAGCTACTCGGGCTAACCTTTGTGATCTTCTTGACATTTATATTATGATGACTCAATGACCTCCTTTGTTTGTAGATGGTTGGATACTGAGCTATTTGTAATTAAATTTGAATTTCTACTTTTATGTGTTGTTTTAGGTTATTGGCGCTATTTGTGACAATCTGTAGAGGACCTTTGGGGAGTGTTTAGGGCCAAGAGATGCCAGCCTTCGGGATACCTTGCAATTTTCATTTTTCTAGAAATTTTTTTTTTAGCACGGCAGATAAAGCATTTCATGATCAAGAGTCTTCTATTTCAGATTAGTCTATTATACACTTGATCTTTACGTGATACTTCAACAAGCTAAAATCAAAGGTTCCTCTCGTAAACTTTACCAAGGCCTTCAAGGTCTAGGAATTTGATGGATGGTTTTGTCGGCTAGCTTCTAGATTGGAGAGACCTTGAGGAGAGTGAGCTGGTAGAAGATGAGGCATGGATTTTTAGTTGATGATCAGGGACGGAATGACACCTTTTGTTTTTTTTGTTTTTTTTTCAAGAGAACCACCTCGTAGCTTATGGCCCTAGTCCCTTCTTAGGTTGGTACCTTCTGCTGCTAAGGTAGTTGGTGACCATTTTCCTAATTGTCAAGTGACTGGAGGGTTTTGGCATGTTAATGCATAGATGGCGATTGTCATGACATGGTGTGGAGGTTGTTGCTTGAGAGGTAACACTTTGTTGATGAGTGGTCAATCCATTCTGCTCTTTAATAGGCTTATCCTTGCAAGAGTTATCGATTGGGTGGGACTACGGAGAGATTATATAGCTTTTGTTGTGCTCTTGGGCCTGGAAAAAGAAAAAGAAAAGTAAATGGAATTAACATGTGAAGTTGAAGACCTTATGCAATGCATGTCTTATGGAGGTTCCTTCTTTGCGGGAATCTAAGCATGATGCTGAGTTTATTTTGGAGGTAGGGTGTTGCCCTTGTATGCAATACAATAACTCTTCAGCATAGGCTGGTCAATGCTTCTTTGTTTGGGCAATCCTGTCTCCATGGATGGAAAGAGATTTGGGTCTCTCTTGAGATATGGTTCTATGCATGCCATGAATCCTTAGGGTTGGGAAACCCTTAGGAGCTTTGGTAGGTTCGATTAATATCAGATTGGATTATTCCTTTCTCTCTATATCTGATGAAAATTGCTGACCTGAGTTTCTTGAAACTCGTGTTTTTAGAATAGATATTGATGTATGAGCATGATAGCAGTGAATATATGCACAACATAATGACAATAGATAAGTGGTTTAGGAAACCCCTTTTTTTGTCCTTGCTTCGTCTTTGGTTTTCTTAGTACTTGAGAGATGAGGGGGAGGACAGATGACAAGAAACAAATGAGATGCTAGTGCCTTGGTTTAAAAGTTTGTATGCAATGCATGCCCTAAGGGTGCATCTGCTTTGAGAAGGGGATTAAGCATGTTTTGTTTGCTCACTTTTAGAGATAGGGGGTTGCCCTTGTATGCAATACCATGCCTGTGCCTGTTTCATTCATTTTATACAACCATTCATTCAAGGGAAATAGAAAGAACAATTTTATTTCTTTTGAGATAAAAAGCTAAAATTACATAGATTAGGGGAAGGGAACATTTTCCATATGACTTTTCACCTATCTACTTAAACTACTTAACGAGTCTTCGGTTTTGCCTTGTTAATGTTGGGAGGTCGTTGAATGACCTTGTCTCCGGATTGCCCCTTGTCTTGTGGCAACCTTATCTCCATGAGCAAGAGGGATTGGGGCCCCTCTTATGAAATGATTCTTGGATGCATGCCATGATCCTTAGGGTTTAAAACCCTTAGGAATTGGGTAGGCTTATGATTCGAGATTGGCTCGTGGGCCATTCTCTTAGAGGTTGATCATATGCATGGAGTGCAAGTGGCTTGAGCTACTTTGGAACTCTTGCCTTAGGATGATTACATATGCATGAGCAGTTTAATAGCATGAATAACAAGATATTGACAGCAAGGAATTTGATATTGACAATGAGACATTCATGTATGTAATCATAATAACAACATGAGTAAGGAAATTAAAAAGCGATCGCTCTTTCCTCCTTGGTTTTTGAAAAACACATGCCTTAAATCAGGTAAAGGTTCAGCTATGCATGGATGCTATATGAACATGAGGTTAAGGGCTACTAATGCTTCTTTAAAGGGTCGGTTCCTAGATCTTCAAACCTAGGCCCACTCCCTGGAGTGGTGCAATTATAGGTTGGTGATCTAAGCGGGGGAACTATCTAAAGACCATTGGTTAGGTGACACATCTGCCTACCACCAACAGTCAATGTACTGTTCCCCCTTCTAACTAGAAAGTAGTAACCAGGGTCAATATTCCATGAAAATGCATATGTAAGTGTGTGTGTGTGTGTGATTTTGAAAATTGGAGAACAGAGCCCAACAACTCCCATACATCTTGTCATACATGGCAGTTTATGAACATAAATTAAAATGTGAATAAGGGTCTACCTACAAAACAAATGCATAGAGTTAGTACTTTTTGAGGAACTCAAATGCAAAATAAAATATTGATGTATGAACAATGCAAGAGCATGTAATGAATGCAATGTTTGACTTTTTGCAAAACAAAGACCATTTTAAAAAATTTAGAATTTTGAAAAGTTTAGAAAGTGGATATAACTAAACAAGGTAACCGACAAACTTAAGGTGAGTAAAGGGTAACTGGATATAACATAGGCCTAACCCTCTAATTGTCTCCAGTGGAGTCCCTAAGCTGTCACGCCCTATTTCTAGATGCCGGGCCCTCATCTCTCTTTCTTGGCCCGATCTGGGAATTTGGTATGGTGCTCTCTCATTAGAACTCGTCCTCCTAGAAGGACAAATGCGATGGGGTTTGAATTTTTGAAATGGAATTGATTAGGGCTTTTTGAAAAGATTTTTGGAGTCGCCACCTGACATATTTAAAGATGAGCTAGGTCATCTACACCAAGTAAAACCCAAGGGTTAAACTTAGCTTTTGAAAAATGTTTTATTTTTTAAAAACGTCCTCATGAGAGGGTTTTAAAAGGTAGGGTTGCTTGACAACCCTAAAAACGTTGAAAAGCCCTTTTGAAAATTAACTCCGATTTTGTTCTTTGAAATAGAAATTCTTAAGTCTGGGGGTTAGTTACGTGCAAGGAAGATGTCTTAAGACTATCACCCTACCCCGCCCTTGCGATACCTATATGTCTAATCACCTTTTACTCACTTAATCATGACTCACCGGTTACCTATGTTTAATGCTATGCACTTAGAAAACTATTGAAAACAGAATTCGAAGAAGAGTTTGAAAGAGGGACTAGAGTTTGAAAAATGGAATTGGAGATTTGAAAATGGTTGTGACCGCACCCTATGAAGGGTTGCCTACGTACCTCCTTAAAGAGGATCAGGTCAGTGGTAGTTCGGACAAGAGTCTGAAAGAGTTAGAATTTTGAAATAGGTTCCTATTTCTAGAAAGTTTTCATTTTTAGAAAGTTTCCTTTTCAGGAAAGTTTGAGTTTGAAAGTGTTTTGTTTTAAGGAAGATTAGACTTTTGAAATGTTTCGTTTTAAGGAAGATTGGACTTGAAAATGTTTCCTTTTCAGGAAGATTTGATTTGATTTTGAAATGTTTTATTTTCAGGAAGATTGGATTTTTGAAAGGTTTCCTTTTTAGGAAGATTTGATTTGATTTTGAAATGTTTCCTTTTCAAGAAGATTGAGATTTGAGAATATTTGATTTGATTTGAAAACATTTGATTTAAAAAAAGGCAAGTTTGGATTGTTTCCAAAATGGAAGAAGTTAAATTAGGTTTAAATTTGGAAGAATTTGAAAAGAAGTGATTTGAGGGATTTGAAACGGAAGGTTTTGATTTGGTTGATTTAAAGAAGAAAAGTTTGGAGAAGGAAAGTTTCGATTGATTTGGAAATTGAGGATTTTGAGGGTTTCAAAATGGTAGGATTTGGGTTTAAAAATGGAAGGTTTCCAAGTTGTCAAAAAAGAGATTTTCCTAGGATTGGACTTCTAGGGTTTAACAAAAATGAGAGTTTTGCAAATGGTTCAAAAATCGAGTTTTTTGAAAGCATGTTTTAGAGCTCGAAACCCTAACATGGATTTTAGACATCCAAATAAATGTCGCACTTTGGCTAAAGCCACTCTAGCCATTGAAAGGCTAGAATCGCTTTAAGCTTGTGGCTTTGAAAAGTAATAAAGGCATGAAGCCAAAAATGTAAGCCTTTCGGGTCCTTTTGAATGTCACACACTTCTCAAAACAACGCTAGTCATGAAAAGACTAAGATTATTTCGAGACCGGGTTGTTGAAAAGAAGCAAATGTGGGCTAATGGAAGCCATTTAAAATGTTACACTTTTCTAGGAAAACCCTAACCATAAAGGGTTAAGATCCGCCTAGAATTGTGGTTTTAAGAAAACTACTTTAGAAAGTGGTTTTAAAGGGTAGAGAAATAACATGAATGCAAATGCAATTTGACTATATTAATAGCATAAAACATACAAGGTTTAGGTATCACCACATTGCAAGATGACTCTAAGGCCATGCAGTGAAGCAAATGAGGGCCAAGAAGAGAGTCCCGATTTGTAATCTCCTCTAGTTCACTCTCGACATGGACTTAACGTCCTCTCGTTTCAAGCATGTAAGAGAGGGGGGTTTAGAGATAGGGAATTAAAAACGAGAAGAACCCAAGTGGGTTCGGAGGGAGAAGAGAAAGTGGGGGAGTACGGAAAAGTAAAATGAGGATTATCTTATCTCGTCGCTTCTTTCTTTGCTGGATGCTCGAACCTTTGACTTGGGAAGGCTTTGGGCACTTTCGGGTAGCGAGGTGGACCTTCAGTAGAGCTTAGAAGCTTGGGCTTCGGGAGTTAAGATTTGGATTCGGCCATCGTGACTTCAAGAGAGAAACAGAGGACTCCAGGAGTTGTTTGGAATAGAAGGGGAGAGTTTTTAGAGAATTTTTTTGACCCAAAACAGAAAGGGGGAAGGTTTGTGTTTATAGTGCAATTCGAGGGAGGTTGTGCGCCACTCTTAGTGGCACATGGCCTAATCTTAGCTGTACGCCACTTCGAGTGGCGCAGAGAGGTTTAATGCAGGGTTAAAAAAAGGCTGGATATGGGGCTGGTTGATTCGTAACTAATTCTAGGGGGTTATGCGCCACTATTAGTGGCGCATGGCTAAAGAATGGTCATGTTTCAGTTGAAGTGGGGAATGGAGGTTCTGGTTCAAAAAAGGAAGGTGTTGGAAGGCGGGGCTCAGCTAGAAATGGAAAGTAATAGTCTAGAAAGTATCCTAGAGGCTGCTGGTTTGATTCTTAGAGCTGGTATGGTTGAAGAGAGTGACCGGATGGCGGTCACCCTATCCCAGGAGTTCCAGGGTTGGCCAAGATTGACTGGGGTTGATCAGGTTGACCAGAGTTGACTGGGGTGTTGCCAGTTGGATACCTAGAGCCGGTGTGGTTTTCCAAAGCATTTGGATGCCTAGAGGCAAACAGTCATTTTGATCGGGGAACCTTTGAGAAAGGACTGGGGTTGACTGGATGGCATTGGACATATCGGACCGTCCAGGGACAACTTTGGAAGGTGATCTTATTGTTTCGAGGACTTTGTACTTTCTCGAGGAATGTGTTGAGCCCGTTTAGGGGTAAAATGGTTATTTTTCACTAGGATAGGCTAGCAGGCATCGATGTTGATCGGTTTGGATCTGGTCTAGACTTTGTCCAAAGAATTGGTACTTTATTGGTGGACAGGCTTGAAAGGGTCTTACTGCCTTAAAGGATAAACTTTCTCGAAGGTTATGTCGGACTAAGACAGTCTTTCGTTCTTGAGGGGTTTGTGCTTTCTCAAAGAACGTGCCAAATTAGCAGGCATTCTACATTGGCGAGCTAGCAGGAGCCAGAAGGGAACCATTCTTCCATCTTGGGGACTTTAGTACTTTCTGGAGATGAGTATGAAATGGGCTTTACCAATCCGAGGAATAAACCTTCTTGATAATCGTGTCATACTGGATTGAATGGTTTTACTATTAATGAGGGATCAACTTTCTCGAATGATGGGACAAATGGATTTGACTTAGGATTTGAATGGACTTATCGTCTTATGGAAGACGTGTCAGGCTGGATTGAATTGACTAATGCAACAGGGGCATTTTGATTATTTTGCCTCTGTTGGGCCCAACGGGCCCGTTGTCACGCTTAGATTTTTCGCACTCGAGGAATACTCACACAAGCGGAAAAAATGCTGTACTCTCTCGTTAGAACTCACCCTCCTAAAAGAATGAGTGCGACTAGGTTTGAATTGAAATTTTGATTTAAATAAAGGGCTTTTGAAAAAAGATTTGGAGTCGCTACCTAACTTGATTAAGGTGAGTTAGGTCACCTAAAAACCAAGAATAATCCGAAGACTACACTTAGGGTTTTGAAAAATGAATTGAAAATATCTCCTCAAGAGAGGGTTTTTAAAAAAACAGGTTGTTTGGCAACCTTTGGAAAAAATTTAGCCCTTTTTTGAAAATAACTCCTTTTGGTCTTTGAAATCAGTGATCTAGGTTCGGAGGTTGGTTACGTGCAGGGAAGACGCACTAAGCCATCACCCTACCTCGCCCTTTCGGTACCTACATGTCAATCTACCCTAGATTCACCTATGAGAGTCTTTAACTAATTAATGTTCAATCCTATCCACTTTATAAAAACAATGTTTGAAAAGAAATGATTGTAAGCACCCCATTTTTGACCGCTCGGCAGTCTACACTCCGTCCAGACTTGTTTTCAAGTCATTGTGGGCATATTCCTATCGAAAACAATTCTCTAGGTCCAAATCCCGTCTGTCCATCGCTTCGCAGGCTTGTCAGGCCCAAATAGAGGCAAAATGACCAAAATGCCCTTAGGGGCATTATCCTTTCCTTTCCCTTTCCAATCCCACTCTCGAGACAGTTTATTCCTCGAGATGGTTCCAATCCAGGCGCGTCTCTTTGGAGACGGTAAGTCCCCTTTCCAATCCCTCTCTCGAGACAGTTTATTCCTTGAGACGGTTCCAATCCAGGCACGTCTCCTTGAAGACGGTAAGACCTCTTTCCAATTCCTCTCTCGAGACAGTTTATTCCTTGAGACGGTCCGAGTAGCGAAACTACTCACAAAACCGTTAGAGTAGCGGAAATACTCACAAATAGGTCGATATAGGAAATTGGCAACAAACCCCTGTGTCACGACGACCGCCGTTAGAGTGGCGGAAACATTCAAAACCTAGGTCAACACTAGTGTCTGTTAGCCCACTTTGGTGAAAAATGACCAAACTTTCCTTTGGACCTTTTCCGAGACTTTTCGGTCAAGATGACCATTTTGCCCCTAAGCATCCGAATGCCCTGGGAACCACACCGGCTCTGGGTATCAAACCGGTAATGTCCCGAGAATACTTTTTATAGTATTCTCAACCTTCCTTTACCTTTCCGGATCATTCCGAGTCAGTTCCAGCCAACCTGGTACAAAATGACCGTTTTGCTCCTAGTGGGCCGGTCTCCTTTTCCGTCCACGCAGGCTCTGGAAATCAAACCGGCAATCTCTGGGAGCATTCTAAATAATGTTTTCAGATCCCAAGTCTTCTTCCAAGACAATCCGAGTTTGCCCCGGCAGCTTCCTGGTCTGATTGACCGTTTTGCCTCTAAGGGCCTAGTCAATCTTTCCGACACATCTTATCCTCACTTTTCAACTCAAATACCTCCAGGACACTATTTTAAGTGTTCCTGCTCCTTTCCGACCTTCCGGGTAATTCCCGGCTCCTCCGAATCATTCCCGGACTTTCCGGAGTCACTCCTAGTGAAGCAAGGCTAAAAATTGCTTGGTAGTCACTAGTACAGGCGCCCAAATCTAGTCAAAGATACGTTGCTTGCTGACTTATAAAGTTTTCTAACTGGCTGGCGCCCTGGCGCCACTGCAACAGGCGCCAGGTTTGTCCAACCTCCATAAATACAGAGCCTCATTCAACGTGAAGAGGGTCTGCAAACTCAACCTAAAAATCATATATTTCGATATACAAAGCTCGAGCACCTCCAAAAACCCTAGTTTCCTTAGGTTTTCCAAACCCTAGCCTCCTATACACTTATACACTCCCCCATACACTCATACACTAGCCTTCAACCATCCTTTGAAGACTTAAAGAGCTACAATCCAAAGCTTGAAGACAACTCTTGAAGATTGAAGGTGAAGATCAAGAAAAAGAATGAAGACCGAAGATTGAAGACAAGCAAGGCGCGCAAAATAAAGAAGACATACGGTAGGCTTTCTATTTAAATTTTCGCACTTCCCCCCTCTCTCTTCTCTCTCCTAACCCACTTGGGTTTTCTTTATTTTAATTCCCCATCTCTTTCCCCCCTTTTCTTTGCATGCTTGAAACAAGGGGATTCCCGGTCCATGTGTAGGATTGGGCTATTGGAGAGTCACCGTGTCGGGGGCTTTCTTCTAGTCTAACCAAAGACCACGTGGGTCCGGCCCCCTTGATTATGTGGTGAAGCCTTAGCCTTGTATGTTCACGACCCCAAATTGCATTGTGCATATCATAGTCTTGCATCTTCCAAAATTCGTTTTCGAACCCGTTTTCAAAGTCGTTTTCAAACTTATTTTCAGAATTGCATCAAAATCTCTTTTTCAAAAACTTGTTTTCAAAACCACAATTCTAGGGTGATTCTAGCCTTTCCATGGCTAGGGTTGCTTTAGGAAAGTGTTACATTAAAAGTGACCTTTTTGGTCTATATTTTCAAATCTTATTGTTTTCCAAAACCACTTTCTTAAAGTGGTTCTAGCCCTCTTACGGTTAGAATCGCTTTAGGAAAGTGAGACGTTTTCATACTTTCCAAAAAACTCTCTCTTCAAAAATCTCTTCCTAAAAATCTCTTTTTCAACATACTTTCCTAAAACTCTCCTCTTCAAAATTATTTTCAAAAACTTCCTTCCAAAATCTATTTTTCAAAACTCTCTTTTTCAACTCCTCTCCAAAATCTTTTCCTCAAAATTTACTTTCTAAAAACCCTCCCTAGATTCACCTTCCTAAAAATTCTCTCCAAAAACCTTTCTAAAAAACTCTCTTTCCAAAAATCTTCCTTCTAGAAACTCTCCTCTAGGATTTTTCCTCCCAAAATCTATGTTTCTAAAAACACACTTTCCAAAAACTCCCTCTTTCCAAAAATCTTTCCAAATCCTCTCTTTTCAAATTCACTTTCCAAAAACTCCTCCCTAGGATTTCCCTTCTAGAAAGCCTTCGTTTCAAAAAACGCGCTTTCCAAAAACTCTTTCCTTAGAGCCCAAGTCAAGCCTTAGAGCCCACAATTAGGAAACCTTAATTTTCTTTCCAAAAACATGATTTTTAAAATTTGCCCCAAACCTAGGTTTCCAAAATCTCTTGTTTTCACATCCAAACTATACATGTTTCCAAAACCTCTTTTCTACGTCAAAACTATAATTTTCCAAACCTAGGGTTTCTAGAATCTCCTTTTCCAAATCCTTGCTAAATCTTATCTTCCATTTAGGAAACCGAATCAAATCTCCCCGTTTAGGAAACTAGATCCCGTCCTCCGTTTTTGGAAACAAAATCAAATCTTTTCTTTTAGAGACCAAATCCAATCCCTTCCAAATCCAAATCTTTCCTAATTTAAATCCTTCCTAAACTTCCATTTTCCTAAATCTTAAGTTTCCAAAAACTTGAATATAAAAATCTTTCCTAATTCAACCCTTTCCTAATTCTACCTTCTTTTCAAATCTTAACTTTTCAAACCTAAGTTTTCAAACTTTTCCTAAAGTCAAACCTTTCCTAATTTCAAGATTTTCTAAAATTCAAACTCTAAAACTTTCTAAATCTTAAACTTTCTAAATTTCAAATCTTTCCAAAATCAAAACTTTCTAAATTTGAAACTTTCTCAAGTTAAATCTTTCTAAACTTCCAAACTTTCTAAATTCTAAACTTTCCAAAACTTTAAAATCTTTTCAAATCTAGAACTTTTCTAAACTCAAAACTTTCTTAATTTAAACATTTCCTAAACTGAAAACTTTCCTTTTTCAAACCTTTCCCAAAGCGAAACTTTCTTATTTTCAAAACTTCCCTTTTTCAAACATTCCAAAATTCAAAACTTTCTTAATTTGAAACTTTTCAAATTTTAAACCTTTCTCAAACTAAACTTTTCTTAATTCAAAACATTTCTAAATTCAATACTTTTCTATTTCAAAACTTTTCAAAAATGAAACTTTCCAAAAATAACACTTTCCTAATTCAAAACTTTCTTAATCCAAATCTTTCCTAAATTCCAAGTTTCCAAATCTTTCCAAATCTTCCAAATCTAACATTCCAATCCAATCTTTCTTAATCTCAAGTCTTTCCTAGGTCTCCTACCTTTCCTAAGTCTAGGTTTCCTAAACCTCCATCTTTTCAAAACCAAGTCTTTCCAAAATCAATCTTTCCAAAGCAAGTCCAATCTTCTCAATTTCAATTTCCCATCTCCTTTTCTAATCTCAAATCAAATCCAATTTTCAATTCAATCTCTTTCTTCTAATCCAATCTCTCTCTTCAAATCAATCTATTTTCAATCGGACTCCGATCCGAACTACGACTGACCTGATTCCCCCAAAGGGATACGTAGGCAACCTTCATAGGTGCGGTCACAATAGTTTTCAAACTTTCAATTCCACCCTCATGGGTGCGGTTTTCAAAATCTTTTTAAATCTCAAATTCCCATCTACTTTCAAACTTCAAATTTCAAATTTCTATTTTCAAATTTTCAAACTTTTCAATTTCAATTTTATCTCTTTAAATCTCTTTTCAAATCTATTTTTCAATTCTCTTTCCTTACATTTGCATACCATGCATCATTTTAGTTTCTATTCAAACATTGTTTTTCTACAAAATGGATAGGATTAAACTATAGTTAGTTAAAGACTCTCATAGGTGAATCTGGGGTAGATTGACATGTAGGTACCGAAAGGGCGGGGTAGGGTGATAGCTTAATGTGTCTTACCTACACGTAACCAACATCCGAACCTAGATCACTGTTTTCAAAGACCAAAAGGAGTTATTTTTCAAAAAAGGGCTAAATGTTTTCCAAAGGTTGCCAAACAACCTGTTTTCTTAAAAACCCTCTCTTGAGGTGGTGTTTTCCAAAATCGTTTTCCAAAATTCCTAAGTGTAGTCTTTGGATTATTCTTAGTTTTTAGGTGACCTAACTCACCTTAGTTAAGTTAGGTGGCGACTCCAAATCTTTTTCAAAAGCCCTTTATTCAAATCAATTTTCAATTCAAACCTAGTCGCACTCATTCTTCTAGGAGGGTGAGTTCTAACGAGAGAGTACAGTATTTTTCCCGCTTGTGTGAGTATTCCTCGAGTGCGAAAAATCTGGGCGCGACAGCTGGCGACTCCGCTGGGGAGACTTAGAGGGTTAGGCCGTTAGTCATGTCTCTTTACCCTTTACCCATGTAGAGTCTTCAATTAACTTGGTTCAATCCTATTCACTTTAAAATTTCAAAACTAAATTTCCAAAATTGTTTTCAAAAAAAAAAAACATGCATTTATTCATATTATCTTGTATTATGTTTGTCATCCACATACTGACACTTGCATCTTTGTTTTGTAGGTGCGCTTTATGTTTATATTTTATTAACTGCTTTGCATGAATGTGATGTACAAGATGAATGGGAGTTGTTGGGCTCTTTCCTCCACTTTTAAAAATCACACACACACTGCATGTGTACTTGCATTCTGCATACTTGCATACCCTGATATGTCCTTTCTAGTTAGAAAGGGGGAACGGTATATTGGTTGTGGGCAAGATGCTATGTCAGTTTCTTCGCCTACGGCCTCTTGATGGTTCCCCCGCTCGGATCACCAACCGATCATGGCACCACCTCGGGGAGTGGGCCTAGGTTTGAAAATCCGGGGACCGAGCCTTTTTAGGACCCATTAGTTAACCCTCAACCTCATACTCATATAGACACCATGCATAGCCGAACCTCTGCCGGATTTAAGACACGAGCACCGTTTTCAAAATCACGGAGGAAAGGGCGACTGCTCTTACTTTTATTTATACCTGTCTATTCCTGCTGTTATAATGCTTGTATTTATACTGTTATAATGCCTGTCTAACTATTCATGCATGCATGTTTACTTCAATTGTATCTTCTCTCCTTATACTTTTTGCATATTCATGTTCATGCATTCAATATTCCATATCAAGACAAGAGTTCCAAGTAACTCAAGTCACTGCATTCTCATGCATATGATCAACCCATTGAGAGTGACACCAACGTCACTCTCCGTTGCATTAAACCTATCCAAACTCTAAGGGTTTCCACGTAACCCTAAGGACTCATTGCATGCATCTCAATTCATTCCATAAGAGGGGCCGCAATCCCTCTATGCTCACGGAGATTGGGTTGCCAAGAAGACAAGGGGCAATCAATCAACAAGGTCTCTCATCGACCTCCTCGACATCAAATCCAAGGAAGGCGAATCTGAAGACTCAAGAGTAGTTTAGGGTTTCCTTTTGTAAAAGTAGATAGGTGGAAGTCCAAAGGAAAATGTTCCCCCTCCCCCTATTAAAATGTATTTCAATTCTTTTGTATCTCAAACCCAAAATTTAATGTACTTCTTTATTTTTATGAATGAATGCATGAATGGCTGAAGTTTCCTACTTGACAAGTAAGGTGTCTGCATACAGGGGCAAATCCCCTATCTCCAAAAGTGAGCCGACACATCATGGCTAGTTTTCCCTCTTTAAGAAGGCAACCCTAGGACATGCATTGCATAAAGTTCTCTAAAAACCAAAAACTAACTTGTGACTTGTGTTTTTGTCTTTTTCTTTTTTCTTTTTATTTTTATTTACAGAAGTCACCTTGCACTGAGTCAACATTGCTCCCAAGAAAGTGCAACATCCACCTATGGATCCTATTATCACTCGACACAAAGCATCATTGATGGCTGCTAACCCTGAAGAATCCTCTCAAGTCTCTTGAGAGGAAGTTAATGAGATGAGGACTAAGATGGATGAGATGCTCAAACTCATTCAAACTCTAGCCATGAAGGATGCTACTGCGGTCCCGTCATCATCAATGACTTCATCTAAAGACCTTGAACCCGCTAATCCAAGGATCATGCTTCAGTTCGACAGTGCTGGGAAAACTAAAGAAGATGCCAAAAGGGTCAATACTGAAGAAGAAGAGACCATATTGCTTTCACCTGTCATAAAGAAGGCCCCTCTAGACCCTCTCAGTCTGAAAATCTAAGGGTTAGAGGATTCATTGCGAAGTCTCCATGGCCATGATGCTTACGGGTTCACTTCTTATGATGAACTCTGTTTCTTCCCCGACCATCCGAGACCTGCTAAATTTAAAATGCCTGACTTCCAGAAGTACGACGGTACCGGTAACCCCGTTGCTCATCTTCGCCTATACGCGGGAGCACTAAGTGGACATGGCAACGACCCAAAGCTCCTCATGCAGTTATTTCAACACAGCCTCACAGGGTCGACTCTGCAATGGTTCGCTCGTCTGGACTTAAGGAAGATCACAACGTGGATGGAGCTAGTCAATGTGTTTAAAGCCCAATACCGTCATAAGATCGATCTCACTTCTGATTGATGGTCCTTGATGATGATGAGCAAGGGTGAGAAGGAGAGCTTTAAAGCATACGCCCTAAGATGGAGGGAGGCCGCTGCACAAGTTAATCCCCCGTTAGAGGAAAAGGAGTACGTACAACTGTTCATGCATACTTTCTAAGGTATATTCTATGAGAAGCTCTGCACAAGCGTGGGAAAAAGCTTCTCCGAACTCATCATGCAAGGGGAAATGATAGAAAACGGCCTCAAGACAGGAAGAATCACAGATCCCTATGCCAAGACTAGAGAAAATACCACCAACATAGCCAAGAAGGTGGCTACTACAAGGGGCACGATCAGGAAGGAAAGCGAAGTGTCTGCTATTCTGCCTAGCCAACCACCCCAATACCGACCCCCGCTACAATCACCCCCAGTCCTGCCCTTGCCCACCTTGACCATGCCTACTCCAACCCCAAACTATGGTCCCGCTGGGGCATGACCCAACTTCAATAGGCCTACTCGATGTATCCGCACCTTCAACGCCTTAGCCTGCACCCAAACCGAGGCCTACCATAGCCTTCTAAAGAACAACATTTTGAAGCCCGTCCCTGCTCACCCGTTGCCAAGCCCTTTGCCCCCGACCTTTAATGCCGCTCTTACATGTGAATATCATTCAGGTGGCCAAGGGCATGACACCAAAAGCTGCTTTGCTTTCAAGCACAAGATCCAAGACCTGAACGACAATAAGACCATCGATTTGCAGCCGGTAAAACCTGCTCCCACTCCCAATGTGACTGCTAACCCTCTGCCAGATCACACCGTCAATATGATACTAGTAGAAATGGAGGGCGAGGGAGTGTTTGACAAGCCTGAGGCCGAGGACTATGAGGACGATTGGGAGATCGAGGAAGAAGATGACTGGGAGGAGGATCTCCCATTATGCCCAATCTATCTCAATAACCCTGATGAAGTGCCTGATGCTTCTGATTGGCCCATTGAGGAGCCAATGTTCCTGGGAGATGAGACTACTGAAAACATGGTTGCTGATGGATGGGGTGCTGAGTTTCTGCATTCGAAATATGCCGCGGCCGAACGTCATTGGCCCACAAATGAGTGCAACTATGAAGAAATGAGCTGGAGGATAAAGAAGCCAAGAGCACAAGCAGAGCCATTCGAATTGGAAGGGGGGTGAACTAGTCACCCTGTTTACAGAAGAACCCCCTGCAAAGAACAAGAAGGAGGTTGACAACCGCATCAACAGTGCCAACATCTTTGGAGCTCTAGGGGAAACCTTTGCTTGTCTCGCCTTGCAGAGGATCCGGGTCGCGAATGGAGCATCAAAAATGTGGGAATTGTCCCAAAGCCGTACTAAAAAGGGGTTCTTTGCACAAGCGTACAGGAGAGGGGTGTTTTCACCCACTTTCTTTCTATCCCTTCACTTTCTAACTTTAAATTAATATCTATATTTTGTTATTGCTTAAGAACTTGATGCTTTTCGTAATAATAATGATCAAATAATAGTCTTTTATCCCATTATGGTTGTCTTGTCTTCCCTGGGAAATAGTGACTACTTTCTATGCAAGGGGCATGGTTTGTCTTATGGAATGATCCAACTTGAAGGGATGATAGCATGAGTTAACCACTCGCCAAGTGATCAGTCGTCCACAGAGAGAGAGAGAATAAGGATGAGTGAGGATACTACCCAAAGGCAGCACTTGCAAGACTTTGAGGTTAAGCGATGTGTGGCCAGTTTATCAAAATGAAAAGAAGCCATCTTTCATTCCCCCACATATAAAGAATAAATAACTAAATAAATGAACAAATGTGCTCATATTCCCTTTGCTTAACCCCTAGTGCCTTGCGGAAAACGAAGTTTTCTTTGTTTACCCCGATCCAGGACTATCCTCCCCACACTGGGGCAGACAATAGTTTGAGAACTCTAGGAATGGTATCCACCCCCGCTGTGCTAAGGCAGCAATGAAAGCTCTATAGGTCAAGCAATCTAATTCAAAGTGAAGAGAGGCCCTCATTTCATTTCCCATACAGTCAAAAGTAACCCCTCGCCAAACCCGTTGAGCCACTTATCCTTTCTTAACAAAACCCCAACCTAGGGATCACCGCCCACACTGGGTATATCGAGCTACCAAGGGAAAAGGTTTAAGGAAAAAGGGTTAAAGAATTGTTTCGTTTCATAAAAGAAAAGAAAAGAAATAGAAAGAAAAAGCAAAAGAAATGAGTTGCCAAGGGGCAAGAGGCCAAAAAAAAAAAAAATCCTTTAATGAAAGGCCTGAAGAAAATAATGATTGAGAAGAAGATCAAATGAGAAGAAAGTCATGTCTCTCTCAAAAAGGTATATAGAGAGGGTAAAAGAACAAGGTTATTTTCACCTTGAAAAGTATATGGTCAAAGGCAAGAAGGAAATTAAAAGATGATCCTAGGTTACAAGGAAACCCAGTAGGTACAATAGGTTTGAGCCTTTACCCTTTCTTGCAAAACCCTGAAACCATGACCTACATTACAACCCTATTAAAGTCCCCTCTGATTGAAAGCAGATTGCTTGATCTAAATGAGTTAGATACGCTGCCAAAGCTAAAAGAAAAAAAAAAGGATGCTAATCCTACTGAAAAACGGTTAAGGATAGTTTGGATCTAAACCTTGCTGAAAACAACATTGAATTTGAGCCTACATATCCCGTTGTTTCTAAAACCCTATAACCTAGCCTGCATTACGGTCCTAAATAAAGTCTTCTCGGATTAAAATGACTGGCCACTTATCGCTTTGCCAAAGGTTAGGTAAGTTGTTGCTAAGACCTCGAGAGTCGAGAGTCTCAGCCCAATAACCCTATACACTAACCCTAAGACAAAGAGTTGGGGGCGATCAAGAGGTTGAGTAAAGTACGAAATGCTATCATCCCATCGAGGTAAGGTTGAGCTAGAAGAGAGGCTAAACCCCCGAAGAGGAGGGAGTTACCATTCCCAAGGCTACAAGTCTAACAGCACCCTGTGTCATTCTATTAACATATTTCTAACTTGTGCATATGTTAAAAAAAAAAAAAAAAAAAAAAAAAACAAGAAACAAAAAATCAGCATGGTCTTTGCACACATAGGATATAACTCCCTAGAAATAGAAGTCATCAGTATCAACTCATGAAATAGATATCTAACATCATCATACATCACATACCTCTGATCATATGTATCTATCTATCCGTGTATCTAAATACCATAAATATCCATCCTTATACAAATCTATGCAAAATAAAACTGTCTAACATCAATACAACTCAGGGACCAGGGGCAAAAGAGGATTAGAGTCTCCACAAGGGGCATTTATCACAAGTCGAAGTCGATGTCATCTGGATCAAAATCCCCGAAGCCCGGCATCGGAGAAGGTGGGTAACTACTCGAAGCACCACCATCCTGCAGGGAAGATAGAACTGAAATCAGCTGCATACAAAAGGAACTAAGCAACAACAAGCAAGAAGAAGTAAGGAAAGGATAACATACCCCCCCCCCCCCCCCCCCCCCCCCCCCCCCCCCAACCACTCATCTGAGATAACCGAGCTGTTAGGGAAGCTACCTCGGCCTGGTACTGGTCTCGCTCCATCTGTTACTGGTCTCTCTGGTCTCTCACAGCAGTAAACTCGGCCTGGGGCATATATCCTCCAGCACGGCGTCACAAGTCAACCATCTCCTGGCCAACAGCGTACCCGCCGACTACGACCTCAAACCGGGTGAAGGCACTAAACGAATGAGCCCCGAAGTGCGTAGCATAATCCGTATCCGGAGAGAGCAAGAACTCGGCACCTGGCTGACGCTCCTGATAAGGGATGGGCACTCTCGCCACCAGGGCTCCAAACATATACTCTGGCAGAGCCCCTGCTAATTGAAACTCCTCGTGAAACTGCCTCCAGTGCCGCTCTCCAAGGTAGGACTCCCAGGTGTCATCACTGAGAAAAGGAGCTCTCGACAAGGGCAACGGGACAAGGTACCGGACTGTCTCGTAATGGACTAATCCAATGAAGGGCCGCCAGGTCACATCCCTCGCCTCAATCAACTCCAGGTTAGCCCGGAGCGTCACGAAGTCAGTAATCTCCGATCGCTGGGCTACCCGGTCACGAGCCCACCTCAAAGCATGAGGATAGAGATCATCCTCAACAACTGTAGGGCGACGCACCGGTAGGTACTCGTAACTCCACCAGACAAGGAAGGGCCAAAAGCTAGTCATGCTGCTCCAACGAGAAAAAGTCCGAACCCGCATCGATCGAAGAAAGCAGCCAAAATAAAAGGACCCCCAGTCCAACTCAGACAAAGCTCCCAGATAGGTTACTATACTCACCAAATGGCACGGCACAAGTGACTTGTTGTTGTTGCAAAAGCAGCTAAAGATGATATGCAACACAAGTCGCCGTCTCATGATATCCCGCCTAGCAGGCGATGGCTCAGTAGCAAAAGTACGCTCACCCTGACTAATCCAAGAGACTGGGAAGGCAGAACGCTCAGGATGAGGCAAGTCCAACAGCAAACATGCCTCGTCCCTGCTAACTGGGTGCAGGGTGATCCGTCGGCCGACAAAGGAGAGTCTTGTAATAATCGCCCAATCTAAAGGAGTGGGGCCTAACTCGAAGCCGACAAAATGGAAGGTCCCAGTCTCCCCGAACCACCTCTCAACAAGTGCCAGTACCAAATGCCGGTTTAGGCGGTTAGCCTATAATCCCATAAAGGCGCCAAACCCGATCTCTGCCAAGAAGGTGCGGTATGATGGGGCAGCCTGCTGCATGTTCACAAAAACCTGATGAACAACCCCTCGGAAAGCTGTATGTACCCGCGGAGGTGGCAAATGCTGTCTGGAGTATACACTAGGATGATAGGCTAGATCCTCGAGTGGTGGGACATCTGGTATCTGCAGATCTCCCAAGTCGGCGTCTGTCTACCTATGCGTGGAAGAAGCTCTCCCATAGCCAATCACCTGATCCCCAAGGCCTGGTACCTCCTCCTCGGCATCAATCTCCTCGGCAAAAGCCTGCTCAACCGAAGGAAAAGGGTCGACAGGTAGTCTACTCCCCTGCCCGCTCTGGCTGGATGAAGATCGTCCGGTAGATCGTCGACTACCTCTAGATTGACTGGAGCCGCCAGCAGAATCTGTCCGGGCCGCCTTCTTCGAGCGGCGCCTCCTCTCAGAACCGTCATCACCTGCATCTGTCATCCTGAAAAGGTAAGCCAAGGTAAGTGATGTTAGTATACCATCCATGCATCTTAAATAACAGTAAAATAAAATAAACAACTAACACAAACGAAACAAATAAAAGACTTCGAACGATAAGTCAAAACAAATTTCCTGTATACACATCTTGATTTTCAAACTTTAAACCAAGTTTCAAGGTTTCTTTGCCTTTTTCCTTCAAAAAGATTTTATTTCTAAAACTTTAACCAATTCTTTCCATAATTTCTAAAAAATTTCGGCAGAGTTCCGTTTAAGAATGGCCCCTACAACGCCCATGACATCAACACAAAATGCAAAATGTGCACTTTCCAACAATCACATAACAATGGCACCCGTGCACACTTTTCAATTTTTTAAAATTTTCAAAACTCATGTTTTATTTTTCAAATAAATCAATGGTTTTCAAAAGGCTTCCAAAATTTTTCAAAATCACCTCAAATGTTTTCAAAATATTCCTACATTTTTCCAAATTTCAAACTTTAAAAATTTCATCAATTTCTTGAATTTTCTAATTTTTTCTAATTTTCTAAATATTTTTCTATTTTTCAAAAAATCAAAAATTCACCGGGTTTTCAAAAAATCACGAAACTTCATACGTTTATTAAACACATTTTTCTAAAGCACATTGCACAAAAGCATAGCTAGAAAACCCAATACCCATGCCTGTAGGAACAAATCCCCTATTCCTGCAGAAAGCCCTCTTCGCATAATCATGAAAAATCATTCAAATTCAATTAAACAACCATCAAAATGCAAAAACAACATCACCAAAGTGTTCAAAACATATCAAAACATTAATTTTCACTATTCACATAATTCAAACGAAGTTCTACATATCAAAATCAACAAAATTTGAAAACTTACCTTTTGGAAGTTCTTCGGCAAAATCTTCTCTTCCGGCGACTTTTCCGGCGACATGGACTCCTTCCGGCAATCACCCGTGGTCCACAAGGAATGCTCCTTCAATCTCCAAGATGGATTCCTCGCAATGCCTCACGAATTTGCGAAAACCCTCCAAAGTGCTGCGGCTGTTCGAACCAGAAATTTTCTAGTTTTAACTTTAAGCCTAGCGCCACTAGCAGAGGCGCCAGTCCATTTCTGCCAAAGGCGCCACTACTAGTAGTGCCAGTTATAAATTCTGGGCAGTTTTGCCCTTTTTCCCCACCAAAACTCGTTTTCGAATGCCTTTTTGGCCCATTATCCGTTTTCGACCCCCGTTGTCAAAAGATTTCCAGTGTTCGTCCCTCCGACTGCCTCGCGGTCAACATGGGACTCTTACTCTTATCGTTTTCTGTCTTTGACAAGTAAAGACAGAAAAAGAGGGGCAGCTGTAAGCACCCCATTTTTGACCGCTCAACAGTCTACACTCCGTCCAGACTTGTTTTCAAGTCATTGTGGGCATATTCCAATCGAAACCAATTCTCTAGGTCCAAATTCTGTTTTTCCATTGCTTCGCGAGCCTGTTAGGCCCAAATAGAGGCAAAATGACCAAAATGCCCTTAGGGGCATTGTCCTTCCCTTTCTGATTCCAATCCCTCTCTTGAGACAGTTTATTCCTCGAGACGGTTCCCAACTCAGGCACGTCTCCTCAGAGACGGTAAGACCCCTTTCCAATCCCTCTCTCGAGACAGTTTATTCCTGGAGATGGTTCCAATCCAGGCACGTCTCTTGGGAGACGGTAAGACCTGTTTCCAATCCCTCTCTTGAGACGGTTTATTCCTCGAGACGGTTCCAACTCAGGCACGTCTCTTCGGATACGGTATGACCCCTTTCCAATCTCTCTCTCAAGACAGTTTATTCCTCGAGACGGTTCCAATCCAGGCACGTCTCTTCGGAGACGGTAAGACCCCTTTCCAATCCCACTCTCGAGACAGTTTATTCCTCGAGACGGTTCCATTCCAGGCACGTCTCTTCGGAGACGATAAGTCCCCTTTCCAATCCTACTCTCGAGACAGTTTATTTCTCGAGACGGTTCCAATCCAGGCACGTCTCTTCAGAGACGGTAAGTCCCCTTTCCAATCCCTCTCTTGAAATAGTTTATTCCTCGAGACGGTCCGAGTAGCAAAACTACTCACAAAACCGTTAGAGTAGCGGAAATACTCACAAATAGGTCGATATAGGGAATTGGCAACAAACCCCTATGTCATGACGACCGCCGTTAGAGTGGTGGAAACACTCAAAACCCAGGTCAACACCAGTGTCTGTTAGCCCACTTTGGTGAAAAATGACCAAACTGCCCTTTTGACCTTTCCCGAGACTTTCCGGTCAAGATGACCATTTTGCCCCTAGGCATCCAAATGCCCCGGGAACCACACCGGCTCTGGGTATCAAACCGGTAACCCTCTGAGAATACTTTTTATAGTATTCTTAACCTTCCTTTATCTTTCCGGATCATTCCGAGTCAGTTCCGGCCAACCCGGTACAAAATGACCGTTTTGCCCTTGGTGGGCCGACCTCCCTTTTTCGACCGCACCGGCTCTAGGTATCAAACCGGTAACCTCCTGAGACTACTTTTTATAGTGTTCTCAACCTCCTTTTACCTTTCTGGATCATTCCGAGTCAGTTCCGGCCGACCCGGTGCGAAACGACCATTTTGCCCCTGGTGGGCCGGTCTCCTTTTCCGACCACGCCGACTTTGGAAATCAAACCGGCAACGTCTGGGAACATTCTAAATAATGTTTTCAGATCCCAACTCTTCTTATGGGACAGTCCAAGTTCGCCCTGGCAGCTTCCCAGTTCGATTGACCGTTTTGCCCCTAAAGGCCCGGTCAACCTTTCTGACACATTTTGTCCTCACTTTTTAAGTCAAATATCTCCAGGACACTATTTTAAGTGTTCTTGCTCCTTTCCGGCCTTCCGGGTCATTCCCGGCTTCTTCAAATCATTCCTGGACTTTCCGTAGTCACTCCTAGTGAAGCCAGGCTAAAAATTGCATGGTAGTCACTAGTACAGGCGCCCAAATCTAGTCAAAGATACGTTGTTTGCCGACCTTAAACATTTCCTAATTGGCTGGCGCCACTAGTAGTGGCGCCAAGTCAAAAAATGGCCTGGCGCCACTCCTGGTGGCGCTAGTATAAAATTTGGCTTGGCGCCACTGAAACAGGCGCCAGTGTTGTCCAATCTCTATAAATATAGAGCCTCATTCAACGTGAAGAGGGTCTGCAAACTTAACCTAAAAATCATATATTTCGATATATAGAGCACGAGCACCTCCAAAAACCCTAGTTTCCTTAGGTTTTCCAAACCCTAACCTCCTATACACTTATACACTCCCCCATACACTCATACACTAGCCTTCAACCATCCTTTGAAGACTTGAAGAGCTGCAATCCAAAGCTTGAAGACAACGCTTGAAGACTGAAGTTGAAGATCAAGACAAAGATCGAAGATAGAAGATTGAAGACAAGCAAGGTGCGCAAAATAAAGAAGACATACGGTAGGCTTTCTATTTAAATTTTTGCACTTCCCCCCTCTCTCTTCTCTCTCCTAACCCACTTGGGTTTTCTCTATTTTAATCCCCCATCTCTTTCCTCCCCTTTCTTTGCATGCTTGAAACAAGGGGATTCCCGGTCCATGTGTAGGATTGGGCTATTGGAGAGTCACCGTGTCGGGGGCTTTCTTCTAGTCTAACCAAAGACCACGTGGGTCTGGCCCCCTTGATTATGTGGTGAAGCCTTAGCCTCGTATGTTCACGACCCAAAATTGCATTGTGCATATCATAGTCTTGGATCTTCCAAAATTCGTTTTCAAACTCGTTTTCAAAGTCGTTTTCAAACTTGTTTTCAAAATTGCATCCAAATCTCTTTTTCAAAAACTTGTTTTCAAAACCACAATTCTAGGGTGATTCTAGCCTTTCCATGGCTAGGGTTGCTTTAGGAAAGTGTTACATTAAAAGTGACTTTTTTGGTCTATATTTTCAAATCTTATTGTTTTCCAAAACCACTTTCTTAAAGTGGTTCTAGCCCTCTTATGGCTAGAATCGCTTTAGGAAAGTGAAATGTTTTCATACTTTCTAAAAAACTCTCTCTTCAAAAATCTCTTCCTAAAAATCTCTCTTTCAACATACTTTCCTAAAACTCTCCTCTTCAAAATTGTTTTCAAAAACTCCCTTCCAAAATCTATTTTTCAAAACTCTCTTTTTCAACTCCTCTCCAAAATCTTTTCCTCTAAATTCACTTTCTAAAAACACTCCCTAGATTCACCTTCCTAAAAACTCTCTCCAAAAACCTTTCTAAAAAACTCTCTTTCCAAAAATCTTCCTTCTAGAAACTCCCCTCTAGGATTTTTCCTCCCAAAATCTATATTTCCAAAAACACACTTTCCAAAAACTCCCTCTTTCCAAAAATCTTTTCAAAAACTCTCTTTTCAAATTCACTTTCCAAAAACTCCTCCCTAGGATTTCCCTTCTAGAAAGCCTTCATTTCAAAAAACGCGCTTTTCAAAAACTCTTTCCTTAGAGCCCAAGTCAAGCCTTAGAGGCCACAATTAGGAAACCCTAATTTTCTTTCTAAAAACATGATTTTCAAACTTTGCCCCAAACCTAGATTTCCAAAATATCTTGTTTTCACATCCAAACTATACATGTTTCCAAAACCTCTTTTCTACGTCAAAAATATAATTTTCCAAACCTAGGGTTTCTAGAATCTCCTTTTCTAAATCCTTGCTAAATCTTATCTTCCCTTTAAGAAACCGAATCAAATCTCCCCGTTTAGGAAACTAGATCCCGTCTTTCGTTTTTGGAAACAAAATCAAATCTTTTCTTTTAGAGACCAAATCCAATCCCTTCCAAATCAAAATCTTTCCTAATTCAAATCCTTCCTAAACTTCCACTTTCCTAAACCTTAAGTTTCCAAAAACTTGAACATAAAAATCTTTCCTAATTCAACCTTCTTTTCAAATCTTAACTTTTCAAACCTAAGTTTTCAAACTTTTTCTAAACTCAAACCTTTCTTAATTTCAAGATTTTCTAAAATTCAAACTCTAAAACTTTCTAAATCTTAAACTTTTTAAATTTCAAATCTTTCCAAAATCAAAACTTTCTAAATTTGAAACTTTCTCAAGTTAAATCTTTCTAAACTTCCAAACTTTCTAAATTCTAAACTTTCCAAAACTTCAAAATCTCTTCAAATCTAGAACTTTTCTAAACTTAAAACTTTCTTAATTCAAGCATTTCCTAAACTGAAAACTTTCCTTTTTCAAACCTTTCCCAAAGCGAAACTTTCTTATTTTCAAAACTTCCCTTTTTCAAACATTCCAAAATTCAAAACTTTCTTAATTTGAAACTTTCCAAATTTTAAACCTTTCTCAAACTAAACTTTTCTTAATTCAAAACATTTCTAAATTCAATACTTTCCCATTTCAAAACTTTCTAAAAATGAAACTTTCCAAAAATAACACTTTCCTAATTCGAAACTTTCCTAATCCAAATCTTTCCTAAATTTCAAGTTTCCAAATCTTTCCAAATCTTCCAAATCTAACATTCCAATCCAATCTTTCTTAATCTCAAGTCTTTCCTAGGTCTCCTACCTTTCCTAAGTCTAGGTTTCCTAAACCTCCATCTTTTCAAAACTAAGTCTTTCCAAAATCAATCTTTCCAAAGCAAGTCCAATCTTCTCAATTTTAATTTCCAATCTCCTTTTCTAATCTCAAATGAAATCCAATTTTCAATTCAATCTCTTTCTTCTAATCCAATTTCTCTCTTCAAATCAATCTATTTTCAATTGGACTTTGGTCCGAACTACGACTGACCTGATTCCCCCAAAGGGATACGTAGGCAACCTTCATAGGTGCGGTCACAATAGTTTTCAAACTTTCAATTCCACCCTCATGGGTGCGGTTTTCAAAATCTTTTCAAATCTCAAATTCCCATCTACTTTCAAACTTCCAATTTCAAATTTTTATTTCCAAATTTTCAAACTTTTCAATTTCAATTCTATCTCTTCAAATCTCTTTTCAAATCTATTTTTCAATTCTCTTTCTTTACACTTGCATACCATGTATCATGTTAGTTTCTATTCAAACATTGTTTTTCTAAAAATGGATAGGATTGAACTATAGTTAGTTAAAGACTCTCATTGGTGAATCTGGGATAGATTGACATGTAGGTACCGAAAGGGCGGGGTAGGGTGATAGCTTAGTGCGTCTTCCCTACACGTAACCAACCTCCGAACCTAGATCACTGTTTTCAAAGACCAAAAGGAGTTATTTTTCAAAAAAGGGCTAAATGTTTTCCAAAGGTTGCCAAACAACCTGTTTTTCTTAAAAATCCTCTCTTGAGGTGGTGTTTTCCAAAATCGTTTTCCAAAATCCCTAAGTGTAGTCTTTGGATTATTCTTAGTTTTTAGGTGACCTAACTCACCTTAGTTAAGTTAGGTGGCAACTCCAAATCTTTTTCAAAAGCCCTTTATTCAAATCAATTTTCAATTCAAACCTAGTCGCACTCATTCTTCTAGGAGGGTGAGTTCTAACGAGAGAGTACAGTATTTTTCCCGCTTGCGTGAGTATTCCTCGAGTGCGAAAAATCTGGGTGCGACAATGATGCATGAGATGCAAGTGCAAAATAAGAGAGAGTTGGAGAATAGATCTGGAAATAAATTTGAAAAGAAATTGATTTGATTTGAAAGAGATTTGAAATTGAAAAGTTTTAGAAATTGAAAGTGAAGATTTGAAAATAGATTTTTGGATTTGAAAATTGAAAATAGAACATAAAATTGGAAACTTGAAGAAGATTGTAGAATTGGAGATTTGGAAAGGTTTTGTAGAATTGGACATTTGAAAAATATTATGGAATTTGAAATTTGAAAGAAGTTGTGACCGCACCTATGAAGGTTGCCTACGTATCATTTTGGAGGAATCAGGTCAGTCGTAGTTCGGACAAGAGTCCGATTGAAAATAGAAGAGTGGATTTGGAAAAGAGATTGAATTGGAAATTAGATTTGAAGATTGAGAGATTGAATTTTGATTGAAAGATTTGAAAAGATTGGTTTTAGGAAACCTAAACTTAAGAAAGATTGGGGATTTAGAAAAGAAGGATTGGATTTGACTTGGAAAGATTTTGGAAAAGAATTGACTTGAAGATTGGACTTGGAAGATTAGGAAAGCTTGGAATTAGGAAAGATTCGGATTAGGAAAGTTTCGAATTAGGAAAGTGTCATTTTAGGAAAGTTTTGGAATTAGGAAAGTTTTGAATTAAGAAAGTTTCAACTTAGAAAGTTTTGAATTAAGGAAGTCTCAACTTAGGAAAGTTTTGAATTAGGAAAGTTTTGACTTAGGAAACTGTTGTTTTAGGAAAGGTTTTGAAATTAGGAAGTTTTGAAAGTTGAAAAGTTTAGAATTTGAAAAACCTTGAGATTAAGAAAGGTTTGAGTTTAGGAAAGGTTTAAAAACTTAGATTTGGAAAGTTAAGATTTGAAAAGGGATAAAATTAGGAAAGATGTGGAAGTTTAATGTTTAAGGAAAAATTTGAAAGTTCTAGGAAACTTATGGTTTAAGAAATTAGGAAAGATTTTTATGTTCAAATTTTGGAAACTAAAGATTTAGGAAAGTGGAAAATTAGGAAGGAGTTGAATTAGGAAATATTTGGATTAGGAAGGGATTAGATTTAGTTTCTAAAAGGGAAAACTTGATTTTTTTTCAAAAAACGGAGGATTGGATCTAGTTTCCTAAATGGGAGGATTTGATTTGTTTTCCTAAAGAGAAGGTAGGATTTGACAAGGATTTGGAAAAGGGAAGTTTTCTAGAATCCCTAGATTTGGAAAATTATAATTTTGACGTAGAAAAGAGGTTTTGGAACTGTGTATAGTTTTGATATAGTAAAGAAGAGATTTTGGAAACCTAGGTTTTGAGGCAAGTTTGAAAACTATGTTTTTGGAAAGAGAATTAGGGTTTCCTAATGGTAGGTTCTAGGGCTTGAGTTGGGCACTAAGAAAAGAGTTTTCGGAAAGTGCGTTTTTAGAAACGAAGATTTTAGAAGAAAAATTCTAGAGGGGAGTTTCTAGAAGGGAGATTTTGGAAAGAAAGTTCGTTTTTTGGAAAGATTTTTGGGGAGAGTTTTTCTAGGAAAGAGACCTAGGGAACGTTTTTGGAAAGTGGACTTTGAAGAGAGCGTTTTGGAAAGGAGTTGAAAAAGGGAGTTTGGAAAAATAGATTTTTGAAGGGAGTTTTTGAAAACAATTTTGAAAAGGAGAGTTTTAGGAAGGTATGTTGAAAAAGAAGATTTTTAGGAAGAGATTTTTGAAGAGAGAGTTTTTGGAAGGTGTAAAAACATCTCACTTTTCCTAAAGCAATTCTAGCCATGAGGGGGCTAAAACCACTTCAGGAAAGCGGTTTTGAAAACAACAAGAGTTGAAAATATGGATCATGAAAGCCACTTCAAATATAACACTATCCTAAAGCAATCCTAGCCATGGAAAAGCTAGAATCACCCTAGGATTGTGATTTTGAAAACAAGTTTTTGAAAAGGAAATTTTGATGCAATTTTGAAAACAAGTTTGAAAATGATTTTGAAGACAACTTTGAAAACGGTTTTCGGAAGATGCAAGATCATGATATGCACAATGTAAATTTGGAGTCGTGAACATACAAGGCTAAGGCTTCACCACATAATCAAAGGGGCCGAACCCATATGGTCTTTGGTTAGACTAGAAGAAAGCTCTCGACACGGTGACTCTCCAATAGCCTAATCCTACACATGGACCAGAAGTTTCCTTGTTTCAAGCATGCAAAGAAAGGGGGGGAAAGAGATGGAGGATTAAAATAGAGAAAACCTAAGTGGGTTAGGAGAGAGAGAGAGGGGGAAGTGCGGAAATTTAAATGGAGAACCTACCTTGTATCTTGTTTATTTTGCGCGCCTTGCTTTCTTCGGTCTTCGTCTTCAATCTTCAAGAGCCGCCTGTTGCGCCCAGATTTTTCGCACTCGAGGAATACTCACCCAAGCGGGAAAAATGTTGTACTCTCTCGTTAGAACTCACCCTCCTAGAAGAATGAGTACGACTAGGTTTGAATTGAAAATAGATTTGAATAAAGGGCTTTTGAAAAAGATTCGGAGTCGCCACCTAACTTGATTAAGGTGAGTTAGGTCACCTAAAAACTAAGCATAATCCAAAAACTACGTTTAGGGTTTTTGGAAAATGATTTTGAAAATGTCTCCTCAAGAGAGGGTTTTTTTAGGAAAACAGGTTGTTTGGCAACCTTTGGAAAACATTTAGCCCTTTTTAGAAAAATAACTCCTTTTGGTCTTTGAAAACAGTGATTCTAGGTTCGGAGGTTGGTTACGTGTAGGGAAGACGCACTAAGCCATCACCCTAGCCCACCCTTTCGGTACCTACATGTCAATCTACCCTAGATTCACCTATGAGAGTCTTCGACTAACTATAGTTCAATCCTATCTACTTTGAAAAACAATGCTTGAAAATTAACATGATGCATGGTATGCAAGTGTAAGGAAAGAGAATTGAAAAATAGATTTAGAAAGAGATTGATTTTATTTGAAAATTGAAATTGGAAAGTTTGAAAATTGAAAGTAGAAATTTGAAAATAGAAATTTTGAAATTGGAATTTTGAAAGTAGATTGGTATTTGAGATTTGGAAAGATTTTGGAAACCGCACCCATGAGGGTGGAATTGAAAATTTGAAAAGGGTTGTGACTGCACCTATGAAGGTTGCCTACGTATCCCTTTGGGGGAAATCAGGTCAGTCGTAGTTCGGACAAGAGTCCGGTTGAAAATGGAAGAGTTGATTTGGAAAAGGAGATTGAATTGGAAATTAAAAGTAGAAGATTGAGAGATTGAACTTTGAATGGAGGATTGAAAATTGGAATTTGAAATTTTGCAATTGAAAAGATTGAATTTTGACTTGAAAAGATCGAATTTGGAAGAGAGAGATTTAGACTTATTTTGAAAAGACGAAGGTTTAGGAAACCTAGACTTAGGAAAGAGAAGAGACTTAGGAAAGATTTGACTCGGCTTGGAAGATTTAGGAAATTGGGAAGAATTGGATTTAGGAAATGTTCAAATTAGGAAAGTTCCAAATTAGGAAAGCTTTGAATTAGGAAAGTTTCATTTTTGAAAAATTTCAAATTAAGAAAGTTTTGAATTTAGGAAAGTTTTAGGTTTAGGAAAGTTTTCAACTTTAGGAAAGTTTTGAAATGGGAAAGTATTGAATTTAGAAATGTTTTGAATTAAGAAAAGTTTAGTTTGAGAAAGGTTTAGAATTTGGAAAGTTTCAAATTAAGAAAGTTTTGAATTTTGGAATGTTTGAAAAAGGGAAGTTTTGAATTTGGAAAGTTTTGAAAACAAGGAAGTTTTGAAAATAAGAAAGTTTCATTTTGGGAAAGGTTTGAAAAAGGAAAGTTTCCAATTTAGGAAATGTTTGAATTAAGAAAGTTTTGAGTTTAGAAAAGTCTTAAATTTGGAAAGATGTTGAAGTTTTGGAAAATTTAAAATTTGGAAAGATTTAGGTTTAGAAAGATTTAACTTGAGAAAGTTTCAAATTTAGAAAGTTTTGAATTTGGAAAGATTTGAAATTTAGAAAGTTTAAGATTTAGGAAGTTTTAGAGTTTTAGAAAATCTTGAGATTAGGAAATGTTTGAGTTTAGGAAGAGTTTGAAAACTTAGGTTTGAAAAGTTAAGATTTGAAAGGAGGGTAGAATTAGGAAAGGGTTGAATTAGGAAAGATTTGAATTTTGAAATTTAAGGAAAGATTTAAAGTTTAAGTTTATGAAGCTTATGGTTTAGGAAGGAATTGAATTAAGAAAGGTTTGGATTAGGAAGAGATTAGATTTGATTTCTAAAAGAAAATATTTGATTTTGTTTCCAAAAACGGAGTGTGGGATCTAGTTTCCTAAACGGGAATATTTGATTTGGTTTCCTAAAGGGAAGATAGAATTTGGTAAGGATTTGGAAAGGGAGGTTCTAGAAACCCTAGATTTGGAAAATTATAGTTTCGACGTAGAAAATAAGTTTTGGAAATATGTATAGTTTGGATGTGAAAACAAGAGGTTTTGGAAACCTAGATTTGGGGCAAAGTTTGAAAATCATGTTTTTGGGAGGAAAATTTAGAGTTTCCTAATTGTGGGTTCTAGGGCTTGACTTGGGCTCTAAGGAAAGAGTTTTTGGAAAGTACATTTTTGGAAATAAAGATTTTAGAAGGAAAATCCTAGAGTGGAATTTCTAGAAGGAAGATTTTGGGAAGAGAGTTTTTAGAAAGACTTTTAGGGAGCGTTTTTGGAAAGTGAATTTTGAGGAGAAAGAGTTTTTGGAAAGGAGCTGAAAAAGGAAGCTTTGAAAAATAGATTTTGGAAGGGAGTTTTTGAAAACAACTTTGGAGAGGAGAGTTTTAGGAAAGTATGTTGAAAAAGAGATTTTTAGGAAGAAAGACTTTTTGAAAAGAGAGTTTTTAGAAAGTGTAAAAACATCTCACTTTTCTAAAGCAATTCTAACCATAAGAGGGCTAGAACCACTTTAGGAAAGCGGTTTTGAAAACAACAAGATTTGAAAATATGGACCGTATTGGTCACTTTGAATGTAACACTTTCCTAAAGTAACCCTAGCCATGGAAAGGCTAGAATCACCCTAGGATTGTGGTTTTGAAAACAAGTTTTTGAAAAAGAGATTTTGATGCAATTTTGAAAACAAGTTTGAAAACGATTTTGAAAATGAGTTTGAAAACGAATTTTGGAAGATTCAAGATCATGACATGCACAATGCAATTATGGGGTCGTGAACATACAAGGTTAAGGCTTCACCACATAATCAAGGGGGCCGGACCCACGTGGTCTCTGGTTAGACTAGAAGAAAGCCCCCGACACGGTGACTCTCTAATAGCCCAATCCTACACATGGACCGGGAATCCCCTTGTTTCAAGCATGCAAAGAAAGGAGGGGGGGGGGGGAAAGAGATGGGGGATTAAAATAGAGAAAACCCAAGTGGGTTAGGAGAGAGAAGAGAGAGGGGGAAGTATAAAAAATTAAATAGGGAGCCTACCGTATGTCTTCTTTATTTTGCGCGCCTTGCTTGTCTTCAATCTTCGGTCTTCGTCTTGATCTTCTTCTTCAACCTTCAAGGGTTGTCTTCAAGCTTTAGATGGCAGCTCTTCAAGTCTTCAAAAGATGGTTGAAGGCTAGTGTATGAGTGTATAGAGGTGCGTATGAGTGTATAGGACGCTAGGGTTTGTGTAGGGTGGCTAGGGTTTGGAGAACCTAAGGAGGCTAGGGTTTAGGGAGTGCTCGAGTTCTGTATATCGAAATATATGATTTTTAGGTTGAGTTTGCGGACCCTTTTCACATTAGAGGAGGCTCTGTATTTATAGAGGTTGGACAACACTGGCGTCTGTTGTAGTGGTGCCAGGCCAAATTTTACACTAGCGCCACTAGGAGTGGCGCCAAGCCATTTTTTGGCTTGGCACCACTACTAGTGGCGCCAGCCATTTAGGAAATATTAAAGGTCGGCAAGCAACGTATCTTTGACTAGATTTGTGCGCCTGTACTAGTGACTACCATGCAATTTTTAGCCTGGCTTCACTAGAAGTAACTCCGGAAAGTTCGGGAATGATTTTAAGAGACCGGGAATGGCCCGGAAGGCTGGAAAAAATCAAGAACACTTAAAATAGTGTCATGAAGCTATTTGACTTGAAAAGTGAGGATAAGACGGGTCGAAAAGGTTGACCAGGCCTTTAGGGGCAAAACGGTCAACTAGACCGGGAAACTGCCGGGACAAACCCGGACTGTCCCGGAAGAGGACTCGGGATCTGGAAACATTATTCAGAATGTTCCCAAAGGTTGCCGGTTTGATACCCAGAGCCGGTGTGGTCAGAAAGGAGACCGGCCCACCAGGGGCAAAACGGTCATTTTGCACTGGGTTTGCCGGAACTGACTAGGAATGATCCGGAAAGGTAGAGGAAGGTTGAGAATACCATAAGAAGTAATCTCAAAAGGTTACTGGTTTGATATCCACAGCCGGTGTGATTCTCGAGGCGTTCAAATGCCTAGGGACAATACGGTCATTTAGCTTCAAGTGGGCCCTACAGGCCCGAGAAGCGACTGGTGGACTAAATTCAAGTTAAAAAGGCTGGCTTAGAGTCTAAATATGCATGTGATGTGTGAAAGTGAGCTTGGTCAGCTCGGAGATTGCCGAGCGGGCAAAAATGGGGTGCTTACACCGCCTTCAATTTTCAAACTTCAGATTGCAACTTTTTAAGTCTTCAAAGGAGGGTTGAAGGTTAGTGTATGAGTGTATGGGGGTGTGTATGAATGTATAGAAGGCTAGGGTTTAGTGTATGGTGGCTAGGGTTTGGAAAACCTAGGGAAGCTAGGGTTTAGGAGATGCTCGAGCTCTGTATATCAAAATATAGGATTTTTAGATTTAGTTTACGGACCCTTTTCACACTAGAAGAGGCTCTGTATTTATAGAGGTTGGACAAACCTGGCTCGTGTTGCAGTGGCGCCAGGGCAAAATTGCTCTTGACACCACTCCTAGTGGAGCCAAGCCAATTCTTGGCTTGGCACCACTACTAGTGGCACCAGCCAGTTAGGAAACTTTATAAGTCAGCAAGCAACATATCTTTGACTAGATTTGGTCGCATGTACTAGTGACTACTATGCAATTTTTAGCCTGGCTTCACTATGAGTGACTCCGAAAAGTCCAGGAATGATTTTAAGAGACCGGGAACGGCCCAGAAGGCTGGAAAAGAGCAGGAACACTTAAAATAGTGTCTTGGAGGTATTTGAATTGAAAAATGAGGATAAGATGTGCCGGAAAGGTTGACCGGGCCTTTAGGGGCAAAACGGTCAATTGGATTGGGAAGCTGCTGGGACAGACTTGGATTGTCCTGGAAGAAGACTTGGGATTTGGAAACATTATTTAGAATGTTCCCAAAGGTTGCCGGTTTGATACCCAGTGCCGGTGTGGTCAGAAGAGGTGACCGGCCCACCAAGAGTAAAACGGTCATTTCGCACCGGGTTTGCCGAAACTGACTCGGAATGATCCAAAAAGGTAAAGGGAGGTTGAGAACACTACAAAAAGCAGTCTCAGAAGGTTATCGGTTTGATACCCAGAGCTGGTGTGGTTGGAAAAGGAGACTGGCCCTCCAGGGGCAAAACGGTCATTTTGTGCCGAGTTGGCCGGAACTGACTCGGAATGATCTGGAAAGATAAGGAAAGGTTGAGAATACTATAAGAAGCATTCTCAGGAGGTTACCGATTTAATACCCAGAGCCGGTATGGTCTCCGGGGCATTCGGATGCCTAGGGCCAAAATGGTTATTTAACTTCAAGTGGGCCCTACGGGCTTGGGAAGCGACTGGTGGACTAAATTCAAGTTAAAAAGGCGGGCTTAAAGTCTAAATACGCATGTGATGTGTGAAAGTGAGCTTGGTCAGCTTGAAAATAGCCGAGCGGGCAAAAATGGAGTGCTTACACTCGTGAAGCAGCTATTTGATTGGACTGGACTTGGAAAGCTAGCTTGGCTTGAATGTGCTTGTGCTGGCTTAAGTGTGCGTCCAGTCAGGCCAGAGAGAGCCGAGTGGCTGAAATGGGGTGTTAACAGCTAGTATTGTCACATTTAATGGGTATATGATCAAATGAGATACCGTAATCTTCTAATTGTTGTTTAATCCACAATACTTGAGTGTAAGCACCCCATTTTTGACCGCTCGGCAGTCTACACTCCATCTAGACTTGTTTTCAAGTCATTGTGGGCATATTCCAATCGAAACCAATTCTCTAGGTTCAAATTCCGTCTTTCCATCGCTTCGTGGGCTTGTCAGGCCCAAATGGAGGCAAAATGACCAAAATGCCCTTAGGGGCATTGTCCTTTCTTATTCCTTTTCAAATCCTTCTCTCGAGATAATTTATTCCTCAAGACGGTCTGAGTAGCAAAACTACTCACAAAACTGTTAGAGTAGCGGAAATACTCACAAATAGGTCAATATAAGGAATTGGCAACAAACCCCTGTGTCACGACGACCGCCGTTAGAGTGGCGGAAACACTCAAAACCCAGGCGCGTCTATTCGGAGACGGTAAGACCCCTTTCCAATCCCACTCTCGAGACAGTTTATTCCTCGAGACGGTTCCAATCCAGGCACATCTCTTAGGAGATGGTAAGACCCCTTTCCAATCCCTTTCTCGAGACAGTTTATTCCTCTAGACGGTTCCAATCCAGGCACATCTCTTCTGAGACGATAAGACCCCTTTTCAAATCCCTCTATCGAGATAGTTTATTCCTCGAGACGGTCCGAGTAGCGAAACTACTCACCAAACCGTTAGAGTAGCGGAAATACTCACAAAACCGTTGGAGTAGTAGAAATACTCAACCGTTAGAGTAGTGAAAATACTCATAAAACCGTTAAAGTAGCGGAAATACTCACAAAACCGTTAGAGTAGCGGAAATACTCACAAAACCGTTAGAGTAGCGGAAATACTCACAAATAGGTCGATATAGGGAATTGGCAACAAATCCCTGTGTCACGATGACTGCCGTTAGAGTGGCAGAAACACTCAAAACCTAGGTCAGCACCCGTGTCTGGTAGCTCACTTCGGTGAAAAATGACCAGACTGCCCTTAGGACTTTTTCCGAGACTTTCCGGTCAAGATGATCATTTTGCCCCTAAGCATCCGAATGCCCCGGAAACCACACCGGCTCTACGTATCAAACCGGTAATGACCCGAGAATACTTTTTATAGTGTTCTCAACCCTCCTCTACCTTTCCGGATCATTCCGAGTCAGTTCCGGCCAACCTGGTACAAAATGACCGTTCGGCCCCTGGGGGGCCGTTTTCCTTTTTCGACCACACCGGCTCTGGGTGTCAAACCGGTAACTTCCTGAGACTACTTTTTATAGTGTTCTCAACCTCCTTTTTCCTTTCCGGATCATTCTGAGTCAGTTCCGGCCAACCTGGTGCGAAATGACTTTTTTGCCCCTAGAGGGCCGGTTTCCCTTTCCAACCACGCCGGTTTTGGAAATCAAACTAGCAACCTCTGGGAACATTCTAAATAATGGTTCCTGAACCCTAGTCTTCTTCTAGGACAGTCCGAGTCTGTCCCGGTAGTTTTCCGATCCGATTGACCGTTTTGCCCCTAAAGGCCCGGTCAACCTTTCCGACACATTTTGTCCTCACTTTTTAAGTCAAATACCTCCAGGACACTATTTTAAGTGTTCCTGCTCCTTTCCAGCCTTTCAGGTCATTCCCGGCTCCTTCAAATCATTCCCGGACTTTCCGGAGTCACTCCTAGTGAAGCCAGGCTAAAAATTACATGGTAGTCACTAGTACAGGCGCCCAAATCTAGTCAAAGATACGTTGCTTGCCGACCTTAAACCTTTCCTAATTGGCTGGTGCCACTAGTAGTGGCGCAGAGCCAGAAAATGGCCTGGCGCCACTAGGTGTAAAGTTTGCCCTGGCGCCACTGCAACAGGCGCTAGGTTTGTCCAACTTCTATAAATACAGAGCCTCATTCAACGTGAAAAGGGTCTGCAAACTTAACCTAAAAATCCTATATTTCGATATACAGAGCTCGAGCACCTCCAAAACCCTAGTTTCCTTAGGTTTTCCAAACCCTAGCCACCCTACACTAAACCATAGCCTCCTATACATTCCTATACACCCCTATACACTCATACACTAGCCTTCAACCCACCTTCAAAGACTTGAAGAGCTGCCATCTAAAGCTTGAAGACAACTCTTGAAGATTGAAGACGAAGATCAAGACGAGGACCGAAGACCGAAGACCGAAAACTGCACAGTGCGCAAAATAAAGAAGACATACGGTAGGCTTTCTCTTTAATTTTCTGTACTTCCCCCTGTCTCTTCTCCCTCCAACCCACTTGGGTTTTCTCTATTTTAATCCCCCATCTCTTTCCCCCCCTTTCTTTGCATGCTTGAAACAAGGGGACTCCCGGTTCGTGTGTAGGATTGGGCTATTGGAGAGTCACCGTGTCGGGGGTTTTCTTCTTGTCTAACCAAAGACAACGTGGGTCCGGCCCCCTTGATTATGTGGTGAAGCCTTAACCTTGTATGTTCACGACCCCAAATTACATTGTGCATATCCTAGTCTTGCATCTTCCAAAATCCGTTTTCAAAGTTGTTTTGAAAATCGTTTTCAAACTTGTTCTCAAAATTGCATCAAAATCTCTTTTTTGAAAATTTGTTTTCAAAACCACAATCCTAGGGTGATTCTAGCCTTTCCATGGCTAGGGTTGCTTTAGGAAAGTGTTACATTAAAAGTGACCCTTTTGGTCTATATTTTCAAACCTTATTGTTTTCAAAACCACTTTCTTAAAGTGGTTCTAGCCCTCTTATGGCTAGAATTGCTTTAGGAAAGTGAGACGTTTTCATATTTTTCAAAAAATTCTCTCTTCAAAAATCTCTTCCTAAAAATCTCTTTTTCAACATACTTTCCTAAAACTCTCCTCTTCAAAATTGTTTTCAAAAACTCTCTTCCAAAATCTATTTTTCAAAACTCCCTTTTTCAACTCCTTTCCAAAATCCTCTCCCCAAAATCCACTTTCTAAAAACCTTTCCCAAAAATCATTCCAAAAACTCTCTTCAACAATCTTTAACCAAAAACCTTCCTAGAAAAACTCTCTCCAAAAATCTTTCCAAAAACTCTCTTTCCAAAATCTTCCTTCTAAAAATTTCCTCTCTAGGATTTCCCTTCTAGAAAAACTTTCGTTTCCCAAAAACACACTTTCTAAAAACTCTTTCCTTAGAGCCCAGGTCAAGCCTTAGAGTCCACAATTAGGAAACTCTAATTTGTTTCCAAAAACATGATTTTCAAACTTTGCCCCAAACCTAGGTTTCCAAAACCTCTTGTTTTCACATCCAAACTATACATGTTTCCAAAACCTCTTTTCTACGTTAAAATTCCACACCTTCAAATCTAGGGTTTCTAGAATCTCCCTTTCCAAATCCTTGCCAAATCAAATCTCCCCATTTAGGAAACCAAATCCAATCCTCCGTTTTTGGAAACAAAATCAAACCTTTGCTTTTAGAAACTAAATCCAATCCCCTCCAAATCCACATCTTTCCTAACTCGAATCCTTCCTAAACTTTCACTTTCCTAAATCTTAAGTTTCCAAAACTTGAACATAAAAATCTTTCCTAAATTTTAAAACTCAACTTTCAAATCTTTCCTAATTCAACCCTTTCCTAATTCTACCCTCTTTTCAAATCTTAACTTTTCAAACTTAAGTTTTCTAACCTTTCCTAAATTCAAGCCTTTCCTAATTTCAAGACTTTCTAAAATTCAAACTCTAAAACTTTCTAAATCCTAAACTTTCTAAATTTCAAATCTTTCTAACATCAAAACTTTCTAAATTTGAAACTTTCTCAAGTTAAATCTTTCTAAACTTCTAAACTTTCTAAATTTTAAACTTTTTTAAACTTCAACATCTTCCTAAATCTAAGGCTTTTTTAAATTCAAAACTTTTTTAATTCAAACATTTCCTAAATTGAAAACTTTCCTTTTTCAAACCTTTCCTAAAACGAAACTTTCCTACTTTCAAAACTTCCCTATTTCAAAACTTTCTAAATTCAAAACTTTCCAATTTTCAAACTTTTCAATTTCTAAACTTTCTTAAATTCAAAACTTTCCTAAAGCTAAAATTTTCCTAAATTCAAAACTTTCCTAATTCAAAAACTTTCCAAAAATGAAACTTTCCTAATTTGAAACTTTCCTAAATCGGACCTTTCCTAATTCGAACATCTCCTAAAATCCAATCTTTCCAAATCTTCCAAGCCAAGTCAAATCTTTCCTAGGTCTCTTCTCTTTCCTAAGTCTAGGTTTTCTTAAACCTTCTCTTTTCCAAAACAAGTCCAGATCTATCTTTTCAAATCAAATCAATCTTTTCAAATATATTTTTCAATTCTCTTAACTTGCACTTGCATATCATGCATCATGTAGTTTCTTTTCAAGCATTGTTTTTCAAAGTAAATAGGATTGAACATTAGTTAGTTAAAGACTCTCATAGGTGAATCTAGGGTAGATTGACATGTAGGTACCGAAAGGGCGGGGTAGGGTGATAGCTTAGTGCATCTTCCCTACACGTAACTAACCTCCGAACCTAGATCACTGATTTCAAAGACCAAAAGGAGTTATTTTTTTAAAAAAGGGGCTAAATGTTTTCCAAAGGTTGCCAAACAACCCGTTTTCTTAAAAACCCTTTCTTGAGGAGATATTTTCAAATCGTTTTCCAAAAACCCTAAGTGTAGTCTTCGGGTTATTCTTAGTTTTTAGGTGACCTAACTCACCTTAATCAAGTTAGGTGGCGACTCCGAATTTTTTTTCAAAAGCCCTTTATTCAAACCTGTTTTCAATTCAAACCTAGTCGCACTCATTCTTTTAGGAGGGTGAGTTCTAACGAAAGAGTACAGCATTTTTCCCGCTTGTGGGAGTATTCCTCAAGTGCGAAAAATCTGGGCGCGACAGCTGGAGACTCCACTGGGGACACTTAGAGGGTTAGGCCGTAGTCATGTTTTTTTACCCTTCACCCATGTAGAGTCTTCAATTAACTTGGTTCAATCCTATTCACTTTAAATCTTCAAAACCAAATTTTCAAAATTGTTTTCAAAAAACATGCATTTATTCATATTATCTTGTATTATGTTTGTCATCCACATACTGACACTTGCATCTTTGTTTTGTAGGTGCGCTTTATGTTTAAATTTTATTAACTGCTTTGCATGAATGTGATGTACAGGATGAATGGGAGTTGTTGGGCCCTTTCCTCCACTTTTAAAAATCACACACACACTGCATGTGCACTTGCATTCTGCATATTTGCATACCCTGATATGTCCTTTCTAGTTAGAAAGGGGGAACGGTATATTGGTTGTGGGCAAGATGCTGTGTCAGTTTCTTCGCCTACGGCCTCTTGATGGTTCCCCCGCTCGAATCACCAACCGATCATGGCACCACCTCGGGGAGTGAGCCTAGGTTTAAAGATCCGGGGACCGAGCCTTTTTTTAGGATGCATTAGTCAACCCTCAACCTCATACTCATATAGACACCATGCATAGCCGAACCTCTGCCGGATTTAAGACACGAGCACTGTTTTCAAAATCACGGAGGAAAGGGCGACTGCTCTTACTTTCATTCATACTTGTCTATTCTTACTGTTATACTGATTGTATTTATACTGTTATAATGCCTGTCTAACTGTTCATGCATGCATGTTTACTTTAATTGTATCTTCTCTCCTTATACTTTTTGCATATTTGTGTTCATGCATTCAATATCCCATGTCAAGAAAAGAGTTCCAAGTAACTCAAGTCACTGCATTCTCATGCATATGATCAACCCATTGAGAGTGACACCAACGTTACTCTCCCTTGCATTAAACCTACCCAAACCCTAAGGGTTCCCACATAACCCTAAGGGACTCATTGCATGTATCTCAATCCATTCCACAAGAGGGGCCCCAATCCCTCTATGCTCACGGAGATAGGGTTGCCAAGAAGACGAGGGGCAATCAATCAACAAGGTCTCTCAGCGACCTCCTCGACATCAAATCCAAGGAAGGCGAATCCGAAGACTCAAGAGTAGTTTAGGATCTCCCTTTGTAAAAGTAGATAGGTGGAAGTCTAAAGGAAAATGTTCCCCCTCCCCCTATTAAAATGTATTTCAATTCTTTTGTATCTTAAACCCAATATTTAATGTACTTTTTATTTTTTATTTTTATGAATGAATGCATGAATGGCTGAAGGTTCCTCCCTGACGGTAAGGCGTCTACATACAGGGGCAAACCCCCTATCTCCAAAAGTGAGCCACTATATCATGACTAGTTTCCCTCTTTAAGAGGGGTACCCTAGGACATGCATTGCATAGATTTTTTCAGAAACCAAACTCTAATTTGTAACTGTTGTCGTCATTGTTATAGGTAATGAATACTAGTCCAACTTCCTCTATAATAGTGAAGGCCATGGGTTACAAGCTTTAGGAAAACATACCATTGGGAAGCGGGAATGCAAGCAGGAACCCCCTGTGCAACACACTTACCACAATCTCAGAAGGGACAATTCTTGCCTTAGAGGAGCCCGAATACCAAAATCCTTCCTTCCTAACGACGCAATCTTATCTCCCTGACATGAACTTAACCATAGGAGCCTTATGTAAGCACCCTATTTTTGACCGCTCGGCAGTCTACACTCCGTCTAGACTTGTTTTCAAGTCATTTTGGGCATATTCCTATCGAATCCAATTCCCTAGGTTCAAATTCCATCTTTCCATCGCTTCGTGGGCCTATCAGGCCCAAATAGAGGCAGAATGACCGAAATGCCCTTAGGGGGGCATTGACCTTTCCTTTCCAATTCCAATCCCTCTCTCGAGACAGTTTATTCCTCGAGACGGTCTGAGTAGCAAAACTACTCATAAAACCGTTAGGGTGGTGGAAACACTCACAAAACCGTCAGAGTGGCGGAAACACTCAAAACCCAGGCACATCTCTTCAGAGACGGTAAGACCCCTTTCCAATCCCTCTCTCGAGACAGTTTATTCCTTGAGACGGTTCCAATCCAGGCACGTCTCTTCGGAGACGGTAAGACCCCTTTCCAAATCCCTCTCTCGAGACGGTCCGAGTAGCAAAACTACTCACAGAACCGTTAGAGTAGCGGAAATACTCAACCGTTAGAGTAGCGGAAATACTCACAGAGCCGTTAGAGTAGCAGAAATACTCAACCGTTAGAGTAGCGAAAATACTCACAGAGCCGTTAGAGTAGCGGAAATACTCACAGAGCCGTTAGAGTAGTGGAAATACTCAACCGTTAGAGTAGCGGAAATACTCACAGAGCCGTTAGAAATACTCACAGAACCGTTAGAGTAGCGGAAATACTCACAGAGCCGTTAGAGTAGCAGAAATACTCACAAATCATCAACCCCGTCTGAGTAGCGGAGATACTCACAAATCATCAACCTCGTCCGAGTAGCGAAAATACTCACAAATCATCAACCCCGTTCGAGTAGCGGAAATACTCACACCGTTAGAATGGCGGAAACACTCAAAACCTATGTCAACACCAGTGGCTGTTAGCCCATTTTGGTGGGAAAGGACCAAACTACCCTTAGGACATTTTCCAAAACTTTTCGGTCAAGATGACCATTTTGCCCCTAGGCATCTGGATGCCCCGGGAACCACACTGGCTCTGGGTATCAAACCGGTAACCCTCTGAGATTGCTTTTTATAGTGCTCTCAACCTTCCCTTCTCTTTCCGGATCATTCCGAGTCAGTTCCGGCCAACCCGATACAAAATGACCGTTTTGTCCCTGGAGGGCCGGTCTCCTTCTTCGACCACACCGGCTCTGGGTATCAAACCGGTAATGTCCCGAGAATACTTTTTATAGTGTTCTTGACCTTCCTTTACCTTTCTGGACCATTCCGAGTCAGTTCCAGCAAACCCGGTACAAAATGACCGTTTTGCCCCTGGTGGGCTGGTCTCCTTTTCCGACCACGCCGGCTCTAGGAATCAAACCGACAACCTTTGGGAACATTCTGAATAATGTTTTCATATCCCAAGTCTTTTTCTGGGACAGTCCGAGTCTGTCTCGGCAGTTTCGCAGTCCGATTGACCGTTTTGCCCTTAAAGGCCCGGTCAACCTTTCCAACACATCTTATCCTCACTTTTCAAGTCAAATATCTCCAGGACACTATTTTAAGTGTTCCTGTTCCTTTCCGGCCTTCTAGGTCACTCCCGGCTCCTTCAAATTATTCCCGGACTTTCCGGAGTCACTCCTAGTGAAGCCAGGCTAAAGTTTACATGGTAGTCACTAGTACAGGCACCCAAATCTAGTCAAAGATACGTTGCTTGCCGACCTTAATTGTTTCCTAAATGGCTGGCGCCACTAGGAGTGGCGCCAAGCCAAAAAATGGTTTGGCGCCACTCCTAGTGGCGCCAGTGTAAATTTTGCCCTGGCGCCATTGCAACAGGCGCCAGGCTTGTCCTCCCTCTATAAATACAGAGCCTCGTTCAACGTGAAAAGGGTCTGAAAACTTAACCTAAGAATCTCATATTTCGATATATAGAGCTCGAGCACCTCCAAAACCCTAGCCTCCCTAGGTTTTCTCAAACCCTAGCCACTATACACAAACCCTAGCCTCCTATACACTCATACACACCCCCATACACTCATACACTAGCCTTCAACCACTCTTTGAAGACTTGAAGAGCTGCCATCCAAAGTTTGACGACAACCCTTGAAGACTGAAGGTGAAGATCAAGACAAAGACCGAAGACTGCACGGCGCGCAAAATAAACAAGAAACAAGGTAGGCTCCCTCTTTAATTTTCTGCACTTCCCCCCTCTCTCTTCTCTCTCCAACCCACTTGGGTTTTATCTATTTTAATCCCCTATCTCTTTCCCGCCCTGTCTTTGCATGCTTGAAACAAGGGGACTCCCGGTCCATGTGTAGGATTAGACTATTGGAGAGTCACCGTGTCGGGGGCTTTCTTCTAGTCTAACCAAAGACCACGTGGGTCCGGCCCCCTTGATTATGTGGTGAAGCCTTAACCTTGTATGTTCACGACCCCCAAATTGCATTGTGCATATCATAGTCTTGCATCTTCCAAAATTCGTTTTCAAACTCGTTTTTAAACCCGTTTTCAAACTTGTTTTCAAAATTGCATCAAAAACTCTTTTTCAAAAACACGTTTTCAAAATCATAATCCTAAGGTGATTCTAGCCTTTCCATGGCTAGGGTTGCTTTAGGAAAGTGTTATATTAAAAGTGGCCTTTTGGTCTATATTTTCAAACCTAGTTTTCAAAACCGCTTTCCTAAAGTGGTTCTAGCCTTCTTATGGCTAGAATCGCTTTAGAAAAGTGAGATGTTTTATCCCTTCTAAAAAACTCTCTTTTCAAATCGCTCCTCCTAAAAATCTTTTTTTCAACATGCTTTCCAAAAGCTCCTCTTTCCAAAATTGTTTTCTAAAAACTCTTTTCAAAATTTTCCTTTTTTTCAACTCCTTTCTAAAAACTCTCTTCCCTCAAAATTCACTTTCCAAAAACACTCCTTAAAAATCTTTCTAAAAACTCTCTTTTTCAAAATCTCCCTTCTAGAAATTCTCCTTTAGGATTTTCCTTCCAAAAAACACGTTTCCAAAGACATGCTTTCCAAAAATTCCTCTCTTTAAAATCTTTCCAAAAACTCATTCCTAGAATTCCCGTTTAGAAAACCTTCGTTTCTAAAAACACACTTTCCAAAATTTTTTTTCATTAAAATCTTCCCAAAAAATCTCTCCAAAAATCTTTCTAAAAACTCCTCTCGAGGATTCCCTTCTAGAAAAACTTTTGTTTCCAAAAACACACTTTCCAAAAGCTCTTTCCTTAGAAGCCCAAATCAAGCCCTAGAACCCACAATTAGGAAACCCTAATTTTCTTTCCAAAAACATGATTTTCAAACTTTGCCCTAAACCTAGGTTTCCAAAATCTCTTTTTTTCTACATCAAAACTATATATGTTTCCAAAATCTATTTTCTATGTCAAAACGACAATTTTTCCAAATCTAGGGTTTCTAGAATTTCCCTTTCCAAATCTTTGCCAAATCCTATCTTCCCTTTAAGAAACCAAATCAAATCTCCCCATTTAGGAAACTAGATCCTATCCTCCGTTTTTGGAAATAAAATCCAACCTTTCTCTTTTAGAAACTAAATCCAATCCGTTCCTAATTCAAACCTTTCCTAATCTCAAGATTTTCTAAAACTCTAAAACTTTCTAAATCTTAAACTTTCTAAATTTCAAATCTTTCCAAATTCGAAACTTTCTAAATTTGAAACCTTCTTAAGTTAAACTTTTCTAAACCTAAAACTTTCTAAATTCTAAACTCTTTTAAACTTCAAATCTTTCCAAATCTAAGACTTTTCTAAATTCAAAACTTTCTTAATTTAAAACTTTCTTAAGTTGAAACTTTCTTAATTCAAACATTTCCTAAATTGAAAACCTTCCTACTTTCAAAACTTCCTTATTTTCAAAACCTTTCCTTTTTCAAAACCTTCCTTAAAATGAAGCTTTCTTAATTCAAAACTTTCCCTTTCTTAATTCAAACGCTTCCTAAGTTGAAAACTTTCCTTTTTCAAACCTTTCCTAAAACAAAGCTTTCTTATTTTCAAAACTCCCTTGTTTTCAAAACTTTCCAAATTCAAAACTTTCCAATTTTCAAAACTTTCTTAATTCAAAACTTTCCTAAACCTAAAACTTTCCTAAATTCAAAACTTTCCTAATTTCAAAACCTTCCAAAAATGGCACTTTCCTAAATCGAACCTTTCTTAATTCAAACATTTCCTAAATCCAATCTTTCTTAAACTCTTGAGTCTTTCCTAAGTCTCATCTTTCTTAAGTCTTGCTTTCCTAAACCTTCATCTTTCCAAAACTAAGTCTTTCCAAAATCAATCTTTTCAAATCAAAGTCCAATCTTTCCAATTTCAATTTCCAATCTCCTTCTTCTAATCTCAAATCAAATCCAATCTCAAATTCAATTTCCTTCTTCAATCCACTCTTCTATTTTCAATCGAACTTCGGTCCGAACTACGACTGACCTGATTCCCCCAAAGGGATACGTAGGCAACCTTCATAGGTGCGGTCACAATACTTTTCAAACTTTCAAATCCAACCTCATGGGTGTGGTTTCCAAAATCTTTCCAAATTTCAAATTCCAATCAATTTTCAAATTTCAATTTCAAAATTTCTATTTTCAAATTCGTATTTCCAAGTTTTCAAAGTTTCCAATTTTAGTTCCATCTTTTCAAATCTATTTTCAAATCAAATCAATTTCTTTTCAAATCAATTTCTATTTTCCAATTCTTTCATCTTGCACTTGCATATCATGCATCATGCTAAATTAGTTTTCAAACATTGTTTTTCTAAAGTGAATAGGATTGGTCAACAGTTAGTTAAAGACTCTCATAGGTGAATCTAGGGTAGATTGACATGTAGGTACCGAAAGGGCGGGGTAGGGTGATAGCTTAGTGCGTCTTCCCTACACGTAACCAACCTCCGAACCTAGATCACTGATTTCAAAGACCAAAAGGAGTTGTTTTTCTAAAAGGGCTAAATGTTTTCAAAAGGTTGCCAAACAACCTGTTTTTCTTAAAAACCCTCTCTTGAGGAGATATTTTCAAAAACCTTTTTCCAAAAACCCTAAGTGTAGTCTTCGGATTATTCTTAGTTTTTAGGTGACCTAACTCACCTTAATCAAGTTAGGTGGCGACTCCGAATCTTTTTCAAAAGCCCTTTATTCAAACCAATTTTTCAATTCAAACCTAGTCACACTCATTCTTCTAGGAGGGTGAGTTCTAACGAAAGAGTACAACATTTTTCCCGCTTGGGTGAGTATTCCTCGAGTGCGAAAAATCTAGGCGCGACACCTTACTAGACCCTTCCCCATATCCCCTTGTCCTTAATACGTTGTTCGAACCTGAACCCATGATCGCTATGGTTCGACCTGAACCTCAAACCAACAACCAAGGAAACACACGACCTAAACTACCTTTAGTCTTGCCAAAGAAGCCAAATGTGCCCACCACTCTACCCGTCCTCACCAACCCTTCACCTATAGCAATCCCTTTGCTCGTAAACCCAAGGATAACTCTTCCCACCATAGCCCAAACACCAATACCCAGTCTTCATAATGTCCAATGGAATTACCCACCAGATAAGGGCATCGGAGAACCCGTAACAGAAATAGGGGGGATGACTCGATCAAGGTGCCTTTATACCTCTGTTGAAGTGGAAAGAAAAAGGAAGGGGAAGGATAAAGAAGGAAAGTGCTCCAACCAGCCAACAGATCAGGAGATGTTAGAATTCACTAAAGCTTTAGGAAAGGTCGATTACGATATTATGGAACAGCTTAGGAGAGCCCCAGCCCATATTTCAATGTTGGGTTTGCTGCTCACTTCTGAGGTGCACCGGAATGCTTTAATAAAGATCCTCAAGGATGCTCATGTGCCCGAGAGTTTCACGCCAGGCAATTTACATGACATGGTCAGTCTCATTATGGCCCCAAACATCATCACCTTCTCTGATGACGAGATTCCGGCTGATGGAACAGGTCATACTCGGGCTTTGCATATCGCCATAAGAACAAGAGGAAGAATGGTGGCCAAAGTATTGATAGATAATGGGTCGACATTGAACGTGTGCCCGTATTCTACTCTGGAAAGGCTGGGAATGGACCAAACTTACTTGAAAAATAGTGGTATGATCATCCGTGCCTTTGATGGATCTCGGAGGGAAGCCAAGGGGGAAATTGAAATGCCTGTTGAGATAGGACCAGTAACCTTCACGATCAAATTTCATGTTTTACACATTCCGGCTGTCTATAACTTGCTGTTAGGAAGGCCCTGGATTCATTCGACAGGCGCGGTTCCTTCTAGTCTTCATCAGAAAGTCAAGTTCATCGTGGGCTCCAAGCTAATTGCTATTTTCGCTGAAAAAGAGCTCGCCGTATACAAAGCTGACATTATCGCATCGGACACTAAACTGCCCTCTTGTTTTCAATCATTTGAATATATCACTGTCGTGCAGAAGGAAGATCAGGTGAAGCCAAATTATTTCAAGAACTCTCAGATGGTAGTACGATACTTTAAAGAAAATGGTTTCCATCCAGGTAAAGGCTTAGGGAGATGTTTACAAGGAAGACCAGAGATCGTAGAAATACCGTCAGTTGAACCCACCTTTGGGTTGGGATATGAACCCACAAAAAGAGAAAGAATAGAAGCAGCGCGGAAGAAAAGGGCTGATAAGAAAGCTGTCATGGAACTCTCGGACCGATTCAAGCAGTTAGATATAGGGAAGGGTACACCTGTATAAGGTAATAAGAAGAGAAAAGTCCAAGGAGAAGCATTCGTCATGACAACCAGCATTGGAGTAACCCAAGATGGATCCATTCGAGCGATGTTGCCAGGCGAAAAGTTACATAATTGGGCCAGCAAAGACATCGTCCGTGCTCGCAAGTTTTGGTACAAAGCCCATTAGAGCGAGACCCTGGAGCAACTGATTCGCCATAAACTTTATCCTTTTAAATTTATTTGTCTTAACTTTTTAAAATCAAGTTATCAATGAATAAAATAATATCCCTTTCTTGTTTGATTTATTGTACACTATTTTCCATGCCAGGGATCCTTGCATCCGATATCCTACTCAGCTAATCCAGGGAATGCCAATCTTGATAAATGATGACTCGAACACCGAGTTTAATTACCAACAACTGGGGATTGAAGAAGATGTAAATTTTACAGAGGAGGTGCCAGAGGAAATTCGAGAACAAATAGAAAGACATGAGAATCGTAATACCCCAAACATTGAGGAAATGAAAACCGTTAATTTGGAAAATGAAGGGGATCCGAAGGAGCTTAGAATCGGTACGGGCCTAGATCAATGGCAGCATAAAGAGTTATTGGAACTTTTGCATGCATACTTGGATGTTTTCGCATGGTCCTATCAAGACATGCCTGGACTAGATGAATCCATTGTGGAACATAGACTACCTTTGGACCCACAGATGAAACTCTTTAAGCAGAAGCTAAGAAGATTGAAACCCGAATGGAGCCTGAAGATCAAGGAGGGGGTGATTAAACAATCCCAGGTAGGATTTCTGCAAGTGGTAGAGTATCCTCAATGGCTGGCTAATATTGTCCCGGTACCCAAGAAAGATGGCAAGGTGCGGATGTGCATTGACTTTCGGGACCTCAACAAGGTCAATCCAAAGGATGACTTTCCTCTTCCCCACATAGACTTGCTTGTTGACAACACGGCCGATCATGGAATGTTTTCCTTCATGGACGGTTTTTCGGGATATAATCAGATCAAGCTGGCTGAAGAAGATCGGGAGAAGACTGCCTTCATTACCCCCTGGGGAGTATACTATTATAAGGTCATGCCATTCGGGCTTCGCAACGCAGGGGCAACCTACCAAAAAGCCATGGTAACTTTATTCCATGACATGATGCATCAGGAAGTAGAGATCTATGTGGATGACATGATCGTCAAGTCCAAGCAACGGAAGGACCACTTGTTCAACTTGCGGAAGGTGTTTGATCGCCTCCGTAGATATCAGCTTAAGCTAAATCCGGCCAAATGCACGTTCGGAGTATCTTCAGGGAAATTGTTGGGATTTATAGTCAATGAAAAGGGGATAGAGGTTGATCCTGCCAAGGTGAAGTCCATTGTTGAAATGCCTACACCAAAAGGGGAAAAGGAGGTTCGGTCTTTTCTAGGAAAGTTGAACTTTATTAGCAGGTTTATCGCCCAAATGACCCACCTATGTGAACCTATTTTCAAGCTCCTTAAGAAAGACATTCCAAAGGAATGGGATGATAACTGTCAAATGGTGTTCGAGAAAATTAAAGAATATCTTTGAAATCCCCCTATCCTAGTGGCACCAACCCTGGGGCGTCCTTTGCTGATGTACATGACAGTGTTAGATACTTCTATGGGATGTGTCCTGGGGCAACATGATGAAACGGGGAGAAAAGAGCAAGCCATTTACTACCTCAGTAAGAAATTTCTGCCATATGAAGCGAAGTATTCCGATCTCGAGAAAACCTGCTGCGCATTAGCTTGGGTAGCTCACAAACTTCGACACTACATGCTCTATCATACCACCTTCCTCATCTCTCAAATGGATCCCCTCAAGTATATATTTGAGAAACCAACCCTGTCCAGCAGAATTGCTCGATGGCACATGATCCTGTCAGAATTCGACATTGTGTTCACTACCCGTAAAGCAGTCAAGGGGCAGGTGATAGCTGATTATCTGGCTGAGAACCCTATTGATGATTATCAATCCATGGAGCCCCAATTTCCTGATGAAAATATACTATGCGTTGATGATACGTCTGAAGAGCAAGAACCAGCCGGATGAAAGATGTTTTTCGACGGCGCTGCTAATAAAAGGGGAGCTGGCATTGGGGCAGTAGTAGTGTCAAGAACCGGCTGTCATTATCCCATTGTAGTTAAGCTACAACTTGAACTCTGTACTAATAACATCGCCAAATATGAGGCTTGCATCCTGGGGTTAAGATTGGCATTGGAAATGAGGATTGATGAATTGGTTGTTCTTGGTGACTCAGATTTGGTCATTCAGCAATCCAAGGACATGTATCAAACTCGAGATGCCAAACTCTATCCGTATCATCAACAGGTCAAGGACTTGTGTCAGTTATTCAAAAGCGTGGATTTTCGTCACGTGCCTCGAACAGAGAACAGCTTCGCCGATGCCTTGGCTACATTGGCTGCAGCAATCAAGGTCGATAGTGGCACTGAAATACCCCCTCTACAAATCTTCACCAGGGATGTCCCCTCTTATTGTCTGCATACAACTATTGAACCTCCCGAGAAACCGTGGTTTTATGATATCCAGAGGTATATTCAAACCAGGACGTTCCCCGATGCAGCAACACAATGCAATAGGAAGACCATTTGTCATTTGGCGGGACACTATTTCATTGCTGGAAATGAGCTTTTCAGGAGATCATGGTTCGGACCTCTAAGATGTGTCAATGCCGCCGAAGCCAAAGTTATCATGAAGGAAGTGCACGAGGGAGTTTGTGGCCCCCACATGAATGGCCACACGCTTGCAAAGAAGATTCTCCGGACAGGTATTACTGGTCAACAATGGAGTCAGATTGCATTAGATACGTTCTTTGGTGTCACAAATGTTAGATACATGGGGATAAGATCAAAGCACCACCGTCTGAGCTCCATTCTATGTCTGCCCCATGGCCCTTTTCTATATGGGGGATAAATATGATTGGTCCTATCACTCCTAAAGCTTCCAACGGCCATCGCTTCATCCTGGTCGCTATTGATTATTTCACTAAATGGGTGGAAGCCGTCTCTTACATCCATGTCACCAAGAAGGTCGTAAAAAGGTTCATAAAAAATTACATCATCTGCCGGTATGGGATTCCCGAGTCACTCATTACTGATAATGGTTCCAATCTGAACAACGAATTGATATCAAGGCTATGCCAAACATTTCGCATTACTCACCGGAATTCGGTCACTTACCGGCCCCAGATGAATGGGGCAGTAGAAGCAGCCAACAAGAATATTAAGAGAATACTCCGAAAAATGATTGACAATTACAAAGATTGGCATGAGAAACTTCCGTTTGCATTGATGGCTTACCGAACTACTATGAGGGTCTCCACCAGAAGTACTCCTTTTGAGCTAGTTTACGGCACCGAGGCAGTCATCCCTGTTGAGATTGAGATTCCTTCTTTACGGATCTTAACAGAAACCAAGTTAGACGAAGCAGAATGGATTAAAGACTGATATACCCAACTCTGTTTGCTGGATGAGAAGCGGTTAGCTGCAGTTTATCATGCTCAATGTTACAAAAGGCGAATGGCCAGAGCATTTGATAAAAAGGTACGACCTCGATCATTCCAGCTGGGAGATTTGGTGCTCAAGAAGGTGTTCCCCCATCAAGAGACAGCACAGGGAAAGTTTGCTCCAAACTACGAAAGGCCATTCGTGGTCAAGAAGGTCTTGTCTGGAGGAGCTCTCGTTTTGGAGGAAATGGATGGCCAAGAATTTCCTAGCCCATTGAATTCAGATGCTGTCAAACACTACTACATATGATTCCGAAAGCTAGATCTTTGGTTTCTGTAAAGAAGCAATAAAACCTACTCTCCTCATTCTCCATTAATCAATAAGGTAGTGTTTTAAGGTTAAAGCTCTATAGACTAAACAATCTAATTCCAAGATGACGAGGGGCCCTTATTTCATTTTCTGTCCAATTAAAATGCATATATACATAACCTTTGTCAAACCTTTAGAGTCGGTTACTTTCTTTCAGGAGCATTCCCCCCAATAAAGTGATCATGTTCAGTAGAGGCACTAAAAAAAAAAAAAAAAGCCTTGAAGTACTACTTGAAGTTCGTACAAATATTGGTATTAACGTCATTGGCAAAAAAAAAAAAATGACGTGCAATGAGATACCCAAGGAAAGATGGGAATATGCAGGAAAAGTGCCATTGAACCAAAAACTATCAAAGGTGATCACTAGTAGAGTGGTAGGCTTAAGCCTTTTCTTTTTTCTTTCGAAAGTAAATACCAACACCATAACCCCTAAAAGTCCTCTCAGATTGGAGTCAAATTGATTAGTCCAAATGAGCTTACTAAATATGCCATAGGCTGAAGAATGATGCAAGTAGCGTTTAGGAGCTTCTCAACAGAAACCTGAGACCAAGCTGAGGAAAGAGAGAGAAAGAAGAGAGAAAAGTTGAGCGATTCCCAAGGATGCGGTGAAAACCCGAAAGGGCGCTGTAGGTAAAAAGGTAGGGATGTGGCAAGACACAAAACTGTCGACCCTGGCAAAAACCTGCAAAGGCGCCTGGGTGCAAAAATGACAGAGCTAGGACTGGTGAAAACCCTCAGGGGCACTAGTAGCAAAAATAGCCAAAAAAAAAAAAAGGAGGGGTGAGAACAAGAGATTTAGATATAAGAAATAGCTCGAGCTACTACATTCCCCAGAAGTTAAGGTATGAAAGCAACGGTGTAAAATTCGAAAGGCTTCTTGAAAGGCATTCTCCGGTTTAGCCCAGTTAGGGTTAAAAGAAGCAGGGGTCCCTTTCGCGGAACAACCAGTGAGTCAAAGAATCAAACAAAGGGGAGTTATTTTTCATTAAACTGCAATTCTCATTTAATTTTTTCCAAATTTGTTACTATACTAATCATGCAGAGAAACTATACCAAAAGCACGGGAGGTCATGAATTCATAAGATAAAAGAGGCATAACACTAAACAAAGTATGTTTTTCTACAAATGCAGAAATCAGCAAATCTAAGAGCGAGGGGCAAAAATATATCGCTCCCTGTCGTCATCAGAGGAGGAATCAGCTATGCAAGGATCCACTGGCTCACCGGTCACAAGAGGAGCACTCGAAGAAGTACCGGCAGCAGAAGACCCAGGACGGCCTCGCTCATAGTCCGCACATCTAGCCAGAAGCATGTCCCTCTCTCGAGTAAGGGACTCCACGATCTCCCGCAAGGACGGGCCATCCATCACATCACTCTCCAGGGAAGGAGAACTGCCTAGAACGCCTCGTGGCTGCCTGTGGACCCTCGCAGCACCCAAAGGTGGGTCATTATGTGTTGATCTGGCTGCTGCTAACTGCCTCTCCAGTAAAACTATCTCAGCGTCTCTCATCCTCAACCGATCATGCAACATCCGTATCAGACGACGGTTTTCCCGTCTGTGATGATGCCCTTGAACAATCATAGCAGTCAAGAAGTCGGTATACCCTACGGGAGGTAAAGGAGTCTCAATGAGAAGATCCCCAAGTCTACTAGGACCCAGCACGTAGCGTCGAAGCCAATAATGATAGGCCTCGGTCGCAGGGGGCATGTCAGAGAAGGGACCATCATCATCAGCGTGAGGAAGAAAAGATCTCCATATATCCATAACTTTCTCCACCAATGCCCTAGGAATCGACCTCTCAAAGACATGAGTAAACTCAGCTGCAGAAGCTAAAAAAGGGATATCCTAACTCCTACCAAGCTGTCATAGAACCCGAATCCCGAAGAAAGGGGCAATGCCCCGCAGGCTTGCTAGGGGCACGAAGGCTCTCCTAGAAGGCCGAACTCTCAAGCAATACCTACCAACCAGCCCTGAATACCACCTTACTGTGCCTGACCTCATGCTTTGAAGATAGTCAGCCCAGGATGCAGCGATCTATGGAAATCTCCCCTCATCTGCCATGACACCCTGAGATCTCGCCAGGGAATGTACATGATCGAGCTTAGGATACCACGTGTGCTGAAACAAAGGTGTAACAAACAAATGACTAATTGCCCAGAGTTGGAAGAGAGTAGTGCATTCGCGAAAACGAGCGTCAAGGGACTGCTGGAATCTCGTAAGACTCACGAAGGTCTCCCCTACAATCATAGGAGCATAGGAATGCCCCTTACGGATCAAGGCCAGCGGTGCACAGAGTCGACAGTCCACTAAATCATCGTCTTGGGGGAACACCAAGAAGTTCAGCAAAAGCAAGGCTAAGGCAACCATACGAGAAACAGCAAAATCCTGGGAGGTGTGCCACTCACCTGAATGAACTCGCATACTCGTAGGAAGCTCAAAACGGGAAAAGAGGAACTCTGCTGGGACATAGGGAAACTGGGGCAAAGAAGAAGACGAAAGAACTACGCGTCTGAATCCGAGCTGGGATGAAACCACTGTGATACAACCATCCGAAAAAAGGGGTCCCACAATGTCAGCAGAAACATCTCGAAAACCAAGAAGGAACCCATACTTGTGAGGAGTAGGGGTAAGCTCACACTCTCCAAAGCGAAAAAGAAACAAGTCCGGCTGCCAGAAAGGGATCACTGCCTCCATGAGTCCGAGAATAAGATGCACTGATAAAAGCGAAGCCACCTGACCAAAGGACCGACGAAAGATATCCTGCTCATCTAGAGGGTAACTACTGTGTCAGGCTCTCAGCCGATGGAAAACCCCATCTGCCATCCTGAAAAGGTAAGCCAAGGTAAGTGATGTAAATATGTCATCCATGCAGTTTAAATAACAGTAAAATAAAATAAACAAATAACGCAAACAAAACAAATAAAGGATTTCGAATAAAAAATCAAAAAAAAAAATTTCCACGCTTCTTGATTTTTCTAACTTCAAATCGCATCTCAAGGGTTCTCTGCCTATTTCTTTCAAAAAAGATTTTATTTCTAAAACTTTAACCAACTCTTTCCATAATTTCTAAAAATTTCGGCAGAGTCCCATCTAAAAGTGGCCCCTACAACGCCAATGACATCAACACAAAATATGAAATATGCACCTTCCAACAATCACACGACAACGGCGCCCGTGCACACTTTTCAATTTTTCAAAATTTTCAAAACTCATGTTTTATTTTTCAAATAAATCAATGGTTTTCAAACATCTTCTGAACTTTTTCAAAATCCCCTAAAATGTTTTCAAAAATATTCCAATCTTTTTTCCAAATTTCAAACTTCAAAAATTTCATCAATTTCTTGAATTTTCTAATTTTTTCTAATTTTCTAAATATTTTTCTATGTTTCAAAAAATCAAAAATTCACCGAGTTTTCAAAAAATTACGAAACTTTATACGGTTGTTAAATACATTTTTCTAAGGCATATTGCACAAAAACATAGCCAGAAAACCCAATACCCATGCTTGTAGGAACAAATTCTCTAGTCCTGCAGAAAACCCTCTTCACATAATCATGAAAAATCACTCAAATTCAATCAAACAACCATCAAAATACAAAACAACATCATCAAAGCGTTCAAAATATATCAAAGCATTAATTTTTACTATTCACATGACTCAAACGAAGTTCTACACATCAAAATCAACAAAATTTGAAAACTCACCTTTTGGAAGTTCTCCGGCGAAATCTTCTCCTCCGGCGACTTTTCCGGCGACGTGGTCTCCTTCCGGCAATCACCCGTGGTCCCCAAGGAGTGCTCCTTCAATGTCCAAGACGGATTCCTCGCAATGCCTCACAAATTTCCGAAAACTCTCCAAAATCCTGTAAGCGTTCGAACCAGAATTTTCTGGTTTTAACTTCAAACTTGGCGCCACTAGCAGAGGCGCCAGGCAATTTCTGCCAAAGCAGTGGCGCCAGTTATAAATTCTGGGTAGTTTTGCCCTTTTTCCCGCCAAAACTCATTTTCGAAGGCCTTTTTGGCCCGTTATCCGTTTTCGACCCCCGTTGTCGAAAGATTTCCAGAGTCCGTCCGTCCCTCCAATTGCCTTGCAGTCAACATGGGACTCTTACTTTTGTCGTTTTCTGTCTTTGACAAGCAAAGACAGAAAAAGAGGGGCAGCTGTAAGCACCCCATTTTTGACCGCTCGGCAGTCTACACTTCGTCCAGACTTGTTTTCAAGTCATTGTGGGCATATTCCAATCGAAACCAATTCTCTAGGTTCAAATTTCGTCTTTCCATCGCTTCGTGGGCCTGTCAGGCCCAAATGAAGGCAAAATGACCAAAATGCCCTTAGGGGCATTGTCCTTTCTTATTCCTTTTCAAATCCCTCTCTCGAGACAGTTTATTCCTCGAGACGGTCCGAGTAGCAAAGCTACTCACAAAACCGTTAGAGTAGCGGAAATACTCACAAATAGGTCGATATAGGGAATTGGCAACAAACCCCTGTGTCACGACGACCGCCGTTAGAGTGGCGGAAACACTGAAAACCCAGGCGCATCTCTTCGGAGACGGTAAGACCCCTTTCCAATCCCACTCTCGAGACAGTTTATTCCTCGAGACGGTTCCAATCTAGGCACGTCTCTTCGGAGACGGTAAGATCCCTTTCCAATCCCTCTCTCGAGACAGTTTATTCCTCGAGACGGTTCCAATCCAGGCACGTCTCTTCGGAGACGATAAGACCCCTTTTCAAATCCCTCTCTCGAGATAGTTTATTCCTTGAGATGGTCCGAGTAGTGAAACTACTCACCAAACCGTTAGAGTAGCGGAAATACTCGCAAAACCGTTGGAGTAGCAGAAATACTCAACCATTAGAGTAGCAGAAATACTCACAAAACCGTTAGAGTAGTGGAAATACTCATAAAACCGTTAGAGTAGCGGAAATACTCATAAATAGGTCGATATAGGGAATTGGCAACAAATCCCTGTGTCACGACGAACGCCGTTAGAGTGGCGGAAACACTCAAAACCCAGGTCAGCACCCGTGTCTGTTAGCTCACTTTGGTGAAAAATGACCAGACTGCCCTTAGGACCTTTTCCGAGACTTTCCGGTCAAGATGACCATTTTGCCCTTAAGCATCTGAATGCCCCGGCAACCACACCGGCTCTACGTATCAAACCGGTAATGACCCGAGAATACTTTTTATAGTGTTCTTAACCCTCCTCTACCTTTCCGGATCATTTCGAGTCAGTTCCGGCTAACCCGGTACAAAATGATCGTTTGGCCCCTGGGGGGTCGTTTTCCTTTTTCGACCACACCGGCTTTGGGTATCAAACCAGTAACTTCTAGAGACTACTTTTTATAGTGTTCTCAACCTCCTTTTGCCTTTCCGAATCATTCTGAGTCAGTTCCGGCCAACCCAGTGCGAAATGACCGTTTTGCCCTTAGAGGGCCGGATTCCCTTTCCGACCATGCCGGCTTTGGAAATCAAACTGGCAACCTTTGGGAACATTCTAAATAATGTTTCCTGATCCCCAGCTTCTTCCGGGACAGTCCGAGTCTGTCTCGGCAGTTTTTCGGTCCGATTGACCGTTTTGCCCCTAAAGGCCTGGTCAACCTTTCCGACACATTTTGTCCTCACTTTTTAAGTCAAATACCTCCAGGACACTATTTTAAGTGTTCCTGCTCCTTTCCGGCCTTCCGGGTCATTCCCGGCTCCTTCAAATCATTCCCGGACTTTCCGGAGTCACTCTTAGTAAAGCCAGGCTAAAAATTACATGGTAGTCACTAGTACAGGCGCCCAAATCTAGTCAAAGATACGCTGCTTGCTGACCTTAAACCTTTCCTAATTGGCTGGCGCCACTAGTAGTGGCGCCAAGCCAGAAAATGGCCTAGCGCCACTGCTAGTGGCGCTAGTGTAAAGTTTGCCCTGGCGCCATTACAACAGGCGCCAAGTTTGTCCAACTTCTATAAATACAGAGCCTCATTCAACGTGAAAAGGGTCTGCAAACTTAACCTAAAAATCCTATATTTCGATATACAGAGCTCGAGCACCTCCAAAACCCTAGTTTCCTTAGGTTTTCCAAACCCTAGCCACCCTACACTAAACCCTAGCCTCCTATACATTCCTATACACCTCTATACACTTATACACTAGCCTTCAACCCACCTTCAAAGACTTGAAGAGCTGCCATCTAAAGCTTGAAGATAACTCTTGAAGATTGAAGATCAAGATCAAGACGAGGACCGAAGACTACACGGCGCGCAAAATAAAGAAGACATACTGTAGGCTTTCTCTTTAATTTTCTGTACTTCCCCCTCTCTCTTCTCCCTCCAACCCACTTGGGTTTTCTCTATTTTAATCCCCCATCTCTTTCCCCCCCTTTCTTTGCATGCTTGAAACAAGGGGACTCTCGGTTCGTGTGTAGGATTGGGCTATTGGAGAGTCACCGTGTCGGGGGCTTTCTTCTAGTCTAACCAAAGACTACGTGGGTCCGGCCCTCTTGATTATGTGGTGAAGCCTTAACCTTGTTTGTTCATGACCCCAAATTGCATTGTGCGTATCATAGTCTTGCATCTTCCAAAATCCGTTTTCAAAGTTGTTTTCAAAATCGTTTTCCAACTTGTTCTCAAAATTGCATCAAAATCTCTTTTTCGAAAATTTGTTTTCAAAACCACAATCCTAGGGTGATTCTAGCCTTTCCATGGCTAAGGTTGCTTTAGGAAAGTGTTACATTAAAAGTGACCCTTTTGGTCTATATTTTCAAACCTTATTGTTTTCAAAACCACTTTCTTAAAGTGGTTCTAGCCCTCTTATGGCTAGAATTGCTTTAGGAAAGTGAGACGTTTTCATATTTTCCAAAAAATTCTCTCTTCAAAAATCTCTTTTTCAACATACTTTCCTAAAACTCTCCTTTTCAAAATTGTTTTCAAAAACTCTCTTCCAAAATATATTTTTCAAAACTTCCTTTTTCAACTCCTTTCCAAAATCCTCTCCCCAAAATCCATTTTCTAAAAATCTTTCCCAAAAATCTTTCCAAAAACTCTCTTCAACAATCTTTAACCAAAAACCTTCCTAGAAAAACTCTCTCCAAAAATCTTTCCAAAAACTCTCTTTCCAAAATCTTCTTTCTAAAAATTTCCTCTCTAGGATTTCCCTTCTAGAAAAACTTTCGTTTCGCAAAAACACACTTTCCAAAAACTCTTTCCTTAGAGCCCAAGTCAAGCCTTAGAGTCCACAATTAGATAACCCTAATTTTCTTTCCAAAAACATGATTTTCAAACTTTGCCCCAAACCTAGGTTTCCAAAACCTCTTGTTTTCACATCCAAACTATACATGTTTCCAAAACCTCTTTTCTACGTTAAAATTCCACATCTTCAAATCTAGGGTTTCTAGAATCTCCCTTTCCAAATCATTGCCAAATCAAATCTCCCTATTTAGGAAACCAAATCCAATCCTCCGTTTTTGGAAGCAAAATCAAACCTTTGCTTTTAGAAACTAAATCCAATCCCCTCCAAATCTACATCTTTCCTAACTCGAATCCTTCCTAAACTTTCACTTTCCTAAATCTTAAGTTTCCAAAACTTGAACATAAAAATCTTTCCTAAATTTTAAAACTCAACTTTCAAATCTTTCCTAATTCAACCCTTTCCTAATTCTACCCTCTTTTCAAATCTTAACTTTTCAAACTTAAGTTTTCAAACCTTTCCTAAATTCAAGCCTTTCCTAATTTCAAGACTTTCTAAAATTCAAATTCTAAAACTTTCTAAATCCTAAACTTTCTAAATTTCAAATCTTTCTAAAATCAAAACTTTCTAAATTTGAAACTTTCTCAAGTTAAATCCTTCTAAACTTCTAAACTTTCTAAATTCTAAACTTTCTT